>VYXH01010206.1:1394-47268 GCA_013397275.1 Burhinus bistriatus
CAGGGGAGCTCAGGGCCGGCGACACCGTCCGCAGCCCAGTGGCTTGTGAGAAGGGGGCTGGTGGTGAGGGAAAGGGAGACCCTCGCCCAAGCAGGCTGTGCCCTGAAGGTCTTGAACCTGCAGACATGTCAGGTTTTAGGTGCTCCCATTAGAAACCCTTCCAGCTGCTTGCTTCTTAAAGCTCATGTGGAGTTAGTCACGCACGGTAAAACAGCCTAAGGGGTAGAGAGCTTGCCAAAAGTGCGGAGGACAGCTTTCAGCTTGCCTCAGCCTAATGGCATTCAGGCCTGTATCTTCACAGAGGTGACCAAACCTTACTGTCCACCTCTGGAACCGGCTGGAGACAATCATATATTATCACTCCATGGGCAAAAGCTGGACCACACAGCATCAAAGGAGTACATTATAGCCAGCAGCTATGGCATTCAGACAAAAGCTCCACGTCACAGTTCCTCCTTCTGAAGTTGTTTATGGATTTTATATTTAGCAGTACTTAGATGAAAACCAGAGATATGCTTAAACCCATATTGCTGACATTTCTCCCAAAGATTTGCAGTTGTCATCTGCAATGCAGCATGAGTAAAGCAGAGATTTTCATCTTTGCCTTGAAATTTCCCTTTCCCCAGTCACTGTGAACAATATGATGGTCCTGCTTGTTATTCAAGTTTAAATATTGGGTGCAGGCTTTAAATGATGCTTCTTGGCAGGAGTCCTTCCGTCCAGGCAGGGATGTAATGAGCAAGGGAAGAGGGATGTCCTGATGGCAACAGCCCTGATGAAGGATTATAGAATCATAGAATGGTTTAGGTTGGAAGGGACCTTAAAGATCATCTAGTTCTAACCCCCCTGCCATGGACAGGGACACCTCCCACTAGACCAGGTTGCTCAAAGCCCCATCCAACCTGGTCTTGAACACTTCCAGGAATGGGGCATCCGCAGCTTCTCTGAGCAACCTGTTCCAGTGCCTCCCCACCCTCAGAGTGAAAAATTTCTTCCTGAGATCTAATCTAAATCTAGCCTCTTCCAGTTTGAAGCCATTATCCCTCATCCTATCACTACATGCCCTTGTACAAAGTCCCTCTCCAGCTTTCTTGTAGGCCCCTTTCAGATACTGGAAGGCTGCTATAAGGTCTCCCTGGAGCCTTCTCTTCTCCAGACTGAATAACCCCAACTCTCTCAGCTTATCTTCATAGCAGAGGTGCTCCAGCCCTCTTACCTTCATGGCCCTGCTCTGGACTGGCTCCAACATGTCCATGTCTTTCCTGTGCTGAGGGCTCCAGAGCTGGATGCAGTACTCCAGGTGAGGTCTCACAAGAGCGGAGTAGAGGGGCAGTATCACCTCCCTCAATCTGCTGGCCACGCTTCTTCTGATGCAGCCCAGGATGTGGTTGGTCTTCTGGGCTAAAAATGCGCATTGCTGGCCCATGTTGAGCTTCTCATCCACCAACAGCCCCAAGTCCTTCTCAGGGCTGCTCTCAATCCATTCTCTGCCCAGCCTGTGTTTGTGCTTGGAGGCAGGCAGACACAAGGCTGTCATTGCCACATGCTGTTGAAGAGCACTGAGGATGAGAAGGCAGGAGACCCTAAACCTGAAGCTGTCATAATTGCTTGTTTCATTTTCCCTACTCCTCACCCTCGATATGTGGCTCTGTTGGTCCTCTGTAAGGACCAACACGCAGTATCTGCCTCATGGGCAGAAGACAGGGAGGAGAGTTACCATCTTCTCACCGCTTTGTCCAGGTACAGTGGGTACTTGTGATGTGGTCACCAGCTGTATCCCAGGCAGGGCGAGATAGGAGGCAGAGCAGTGAGAAGCCTGGTGCGGTGAACTCGTGAATGGAGGACAGCCTGTGTTGTTCCCACACGTAAGGAGAGGGAGGGGATGGTTGCTGGTTCAGGCCTCAAGCCTCCTGGCAAACACCACTAAATCCCTGTGCAGCTCCTGCACAACAATCTTTCCTACTTGTAATGAGGGATGGATGCGCCAAATTCTCTTGCCATAGCCGTGTTTGGGCTATGCATGTATTTTATCAGCCCCTAGCATGCGGGCTTTCCATTCTAATAACAAGTGAAACTCCTTATGCACTTGTTATTGCTGCTGCCAGAGGGATGATATTGAGCAAGACTGACTGATAGCCTGAGGCAGTAGAGCTCATCTTCTGCAAAACTTGTGCTCGGGCTCTTGACATTGTAATCGTTTCACCATGCTTTTCTCTGCTGTTGACAATCTTGTCCTGCTCATTGAGAATGTTGCTGAAAGACCATTTTCCTAATCCTCACTTTGTCATCTCCTTTTTGAATCCTCTCTTTTGCCTGTCCAGTTACTTAATTCAAAATAAGCTGCTTGCTTTTTTGTTTTCAGAGGCTTCCTGTGGTATTTCTCCTCCTGTATTCCCCTGCCTAAGCCCTTACAAATTGTCTGCTATCTAGGTGCTGACTCTAGGTGCTTCATCATGTTTTCCCATGGGGAAATAATGCCAGCCTCTAGTAACCATTTCTGAGGAAGCTTGGTATAAATACCTACAAACTTTAAGAACATAGGAGCAGCCATCCTGTGTCCATCTAGTCCTGTATTGTATCTCCAAGTGTGGCTGTAACTTGACAATTAAGGAAGTGTAAAAATGAGGCAACCTGTGTTGATGCCTTTTCCCTAACACTGTCCCAGCTTCTAACTATGTTCAGGGAATTTCCTGAGCTTGTGATGGTGCAATAACCCCCAAAAGGTCTCTTCTCGGAGTATTTTTTCTGATCTCCCCTTGGGACTGTGCAAATTTCAGGCATCCAGAGCCTCTTTTGTTAAGGATTCCACAGGCTTACAACCTGTTGTATCAAAACCACCTCAATCTGTTTGTTTCAAGCATAGTTTAATTTAATCCCTAACCATCTTTTCCATGACACATATGCTTTTGTAGACATCTATTATATCTTCCCTCTAAATTATATCTGGTTCCACATTTAATATGGAAGGAGTCCTACTGGCATAGAAAAATAACCATAAATCAGACACTCTGTTTTTAAAATAAATATGACATCCATGAATAATTTGAATTTCTCTTTTGAAGGTTACTTCATTATAATACCATTATTTGATTTAATCATATCGATTTTGTAATCTTGCTTGGCAAGATTATGTCTGTATAGCAAGCCAAAGAGACAGTCAAGATGGAACAGTACTGTCAAACCAAAACATGTGGGTAAACAGAAACCTGTAGTAGGGCAGAGACTGGGACACGGAAAATTACTGTCATAATTTATAGACAAACACCATAGCCAAGTTTCTCAGCAATAACATGCTGGCATGTGTGCTGCTGGATAATCTAGACAATAATCAGGCTGTGATAATAATCCTGTGCTAATAAATATTTCAGAAGCTGCTGGTAGGGTCAGAAATTGATTTACAGATCAAAGTGGAAAGCCGTGTGAATGAATTCTAATTAATTCTAAAGAAAGATCAAAAAAGGAGTATTATTTTTAGACCGTTTGAATAAATCATTTGGTGTTATCATATAGAATATATTGATCCTTGAAGGTAAAGCATGGCTTTTTAAAATAGTGTTTTCTGAAGTTCTGAAAGTTCAGAAATTTAAAAGCAAATGAGTAAAAGTGAGAGATTGATTGCAAATTCTGGCAGGGAGACCTATAGCCTCCAGAATTTGCCTTCTAAGCAGAGGGTACACTACCTCTAGATGCAGGGTGAGATTTATCTATTTAAACGTGAAGGCATCTGAGCTAGATATTGCAGAGTACTATTCCTGAATCATGTAGGAGGAGAGATAAGTGAATTTAATGGTGCAGTTCATGTGACAAAATGCAGATGTCCTCTTCAAAATGAGATGAATCATTTCCACATTGTAGGTGTCCAGAGTTTACACATGAATCCCACTCACTGTCTCTTATATTACAGTTTGTCCCAGCTTAGCCATTTCCCCAAGGGCAATGGCATTCTGTCCTTGTCCTTGTCAGTTCCTAGTCACTTGGGAATTGCTGCCTTTTAATCTGGTGGTTTTAACATCGGTTGCGCTACTGTGAATCCTTTATGGAGTCCTCCAGGATGTCTTTATGGAAAGGATGCGGCTTCCCAGATAACATTGTCAAGAAGGACTGGGAAGCAGCTGTGCGGCATTTCTTGACTTCAGCCAAGACTGTGACTCTAAGCCACGTAGCCTTTACTCCCTCATCCCACCTTAGGAATCGCATCACTCACCGGGCAGTGGCGTGGGGGCAGTGTGGCCCCCGTGCAGACCAGCTACTCCCATGGTTGCATGAATGCTCTCACTTGGCTAGGTTTGCAGTTAGTGCTGCCACAGCTCTGCAGGTACTGCTGTCTGTCTGTGCGAGCAGTAGCCTTTGGTGAGAGCAGTCATGCCTTTGCAGATGCACCCAGTGAGACGGGACTGTGTAGGGTTGGCAATGGGAACTGGCAGATGGCAGCGAGCTGTGACCGTGGCTCTTAGCACTGGGGTGAGGATTTTGGCAGTAAAGTGAAGTGAGATGCCGGATGATAGTGAAAAGTGGCAACTGGCAATTCAGCCTGGCTGTGGCTGCTGGCACTGAGATGAGGCTTTGGCAGTAAGAGGAGGCTCTGTGCTCCCTGTCAATAAAAAGGGACTCTTAAGAGTAAGATGTCATACTGTTGCTGACATCAGTGAAGTATTTTTTGCAGCAATGCATGTCTCCTTGCTAATGGATCTCTTGTAGAATTGCTTATGTCTCTTGTCCTCCCAGTCCTGCAGTTCACTGGGGAATCCTGTTCAAGTGGACCTTAAAAGTTTCTGCTCGCTGTGCTGTATATTATTTCTCAAGCAGAAGTGAGCGATCAAAAGCAAATTTTGTTCCCTTTCATTCAGATGAAGTGATTGTATGGAGAGATGTATGAAGAGATTATACAACCAGCCTCATTAAAATGCTTGGCGAAGGAGTACTGATTCCAGGTCCCTTTCCCTTTCCTGTCTACTGAGTGTTGGTAACATGTTCAAGCAAAAGAGGCTCATGTAGGTGGCAGGAGATGGTGCTGACCTTGCAGGCCTGGCCGGGGACGGCAGGGTGCTGAGCTGGCCGGCTGCTCGTTCGCCCTGCTGCTGCTTTACTTCAGCTTCTCTCTGCTGTGCAGAGGAAGGAGGAGATTGCAGCAGGAAGACATGATCTGGCCTGGGCTCTTTCCCAGTGCTGTCGTCTGCCACCTTGTCAGCAGTGCACGCTGTAGGAGACCAATTTCTGCCTTCCTCTTCACATTTTTTCTTCCTTGTGTCCTCTTGTGCTAAGAAAGGCCTTGAAGGAGCAAAACTTGCCCTTAGTGACTTCTGCACCATCTGGTTACCATGTGCAGGGATGCACTTGTATGGAAGCACTGGCATGTGCAGGGCCATACTGTGAGTAAGAGGTCCTGATCAAACACTGGGCTTCAAAACCAGCTGATGCCTGCCCTGGGAACCAGGAGGGCAACTGAAACTGTTCAAGGGCAAAGAGACTGTGTGAGAGCAAAATGGGTTATTCTGTTGCTCTGGTATGCAAGCTATCTCTGCATAAAAGAAAAAACTGCTTGGATTCATTAGAGTTAGGAGGGAAGTCAAGGCTAAAGTCAGATAAGATAATTCTGTCCAAAAAGCATGTGTTATAGGTGAAATGTAACCAGCTTGAATGAAACGGGCTGAAGGGAGTCTTGGGACTATCTAGGTAGCAGTATGAGTAATACCATATTGAATCAAAACTACCTAGATAAGTCTTAGAGACACCAAATTTGGGTGTGGATGTAGCAGAATTGGGACCAATGAAGAAAAAATAATTAGGAGCAGGTCATTAAATAGCTCCCATTTGCCTGAGAGGAGTGTAGGCAGAAAAAGGGAGGTGCAGGGTTGGTGAAAAGGTGGGTTTAAGAAAATAAGGAATAAACACTAGAAATTAAAATAATTGAATAGGAAAAAACCAGGAAATAATTTAAATAATAGCGATTAGATATAATCATGTGGAGAACCAAGAAGGATGGGATATTCTGGTCGCAGAAGTGGGGACACCCACAGTGGTAAAGCTGACCTGAGGCCCCAAGCCC
Organism: Burhinus bistriatus; assembly: GCA_013397275.1. Taxonomy (NCBI): domain Eukaryota; kingdom Metazoa; phylum Chordata; class Aves; order Charadriiformes; family Burhinidae; genus Burhinus; species Burhinus bistriatus. The sequence continues at coordinate 7,441 of VYXH01010206.1, forward strand.
CCCAGGATGCTGGACAACACCCTTGGGACAACCCACTGGACTCTCATCAGGTCTATGTCCAAAAGACTTGGTGCACAAGGGTGGGGTGAGAAGAGATGGGCTTGTGCCCCGATACTAGATGGAGAAGGGAAGGCAATAGAATTGTAATGTGATAGAGCTTGCATGCGATGTTTACGATTTCTTCATAATAATTATGAATTACTACTACTAGTACTAACAGACAATAGAATTGTAACTCAGAATTGTTGTGTTTGTCGTGATGCAGTTGTGAATGAATATCGCTAATATTAGACATTTGTTCCTTAGCCGGCTAAGGTATTATCAGTCTCTTAGAGGTGTGTTGATTAATCAATAAACATCATAACTGTTAATCAGTTACATCTTAGGTCTTCAATCTAAAGGAGAAGACTCAGACACATAATATACTATCATCCTTATTTTAAAAGCTATTTTATATGCAAAAAGCTAAAACGGTTTCATTTCCCAAAGACTTCCCAACTAGTTAGCCACAACAACCAAGAAAATAAAACAGGAAGTACTTTTGTGTCCTGTGATGTGGCACTTTTTGCAGCATTCACCTAGTACTTTTATTCTAATACCATTATGGCATTGATCATTGTGGAGTCAAGAGAGTGGTGCAAGCCAGAAGGCTATATGGAGTCCCAGTGTGGATGTTTTGTGGGGGCTCAATACTGCAGCTAAAGACAGTGAGACACGGCGCTGGAATGCTTCAGTAGCAGAGACTGCAGCTGCATACAGGTTGCTCATGGCAGGAAATGCATACAGTATTAGAAAGGTTGGGCATGGTAGTGCACGCGGCCTGGAGATGAAATTACCAACATGAGATTGAAGACATATTCAGACAGAGCCCACCAAAGTACAGAAAGTAACACCAAGGGAAAAACCAAAGGAAACAGCATCTTAAAAATTTATTTTAATTTCATTTTGGCAGTTTGTATTATTTCAGAGGAGACTAAAGACATAAATGTCTTGTGTATTGAGTTGATGGTGTCTTTATACTTGTATCTTTCTGTTGCCAGAAGACAGCTTGTTTCTTGTTTTAGTCTCTTGCTTCAAAATTTCAAATTCTGACAAAAGAAAGCAAAGCACATGCTTAACAGCTTTGCTTAGTACAGACTGCAATCAGCAACATTCTTTCAAACTCCACTGTGAAGCTTGCAAAGTAAAGGCTTCATCCTGCCAGGCAGTGGTATTAAGTATCACAAGGCAGGCCGTCATAATGCCAGTTCAGTGTAGCAAGGAGCATTTAAAGTTGAAGTAAACTCATAATGCAAATGAACAAGGAAGTACAGATGAGAAGATGGTGACTTTTTTGTCATTAAACCCTAAGTGAAGGGGTTAGAGCCCTGATTTCTGCTGCTAGTCCTGCTTGTTTGAGCATCACAAGCCAAAATACAAAAATATCATTTGGAGCAAGGAAGAAAACTCTTCAGGACTCATTAATTGCTGAGAGTCCTCATCTTGCTGTGCTACGCACGGATCCCCTATTGCTTGTCCCCTCTCCCTGGTCCCATTAATCTGGCACTCTCTGCTGCATATTGGCTCTGCTTCAGCAGGACGGATGGAGAACACTGCTCTAGCCTATTTTGTAGCATGATTAGGCATTTTATTGAGAAGTACAGATTCAAATTCTGCAGGCTGAGGAGGGCCTAAAACTCAGATTTTTCAGTTCCCAGGGAAGTGCTCTAACCCATAGGATATCACATTGTCTCCTCTGCTACAGGATGTCAGAATTTTCTGTGATGAAAAATAAAGGAAAATGCTAATATTGTAATTTTACAGTCGCTCAGACCATTCAGTTATGCTCAATTGTTTTCTTTCTATTTCTGTGCATCAGCCTTCAAATAAATGGTATATTAAGAGAAAGGAAGATTTTAACCCTATGTCTTGACATACAGAAGTAGTACTGGAGGGATTCCTTCTCTTGCATGTTTGTGAAAGAATTCTAGCTGGGTGGGTTCTGCACAGAGCTCTGAGATCTGCAAGATAAGCTGTGCTGCCAGAAGGCTGAGCATACTGCTGCTACCCCGGAGGGAGTTTAGGAAGAGAGCTGTGGAAGTTACTGCTGCAGAGCAAAGGAGAGAGGCCATGTTCCAGGAGGCAGAGAAATTCAGGAGGAAAGAGAACTTCACACAGGTTTGCAGAATAAGAACGAGAGAGTCGAGGTGAGTGACAGCAACACTGGTTCACAACCACCCTAAGCAACTTCCAGTATGTTTTCTTGTGGGTCTGTGATTTTGTACAGGGTCATGAGCACACAGCTCCCCTCTCCGTGCAGCATGGGTCAGACCTCTGTGTCTTGTTCTGGAGAGATGCACGTGCCTTTCACTGCAAAGATTCCTTTGCAGATACTTAACAGGGAGTTAATCTGGCCTTTCCATTTTTGCTACTGCAGAGTGAAAACAATTCCAGGGAAATGGACAGGCAAGTGAAGGGGAGAAGCAGTTCTCATCCAGGTAGTCTTTAGCCAGCTCTGCATCACATGTCCAAATTAAGACATGACAGGGAAATGAAATGAGGAAGGCAAGGAAGTAAATGAAACTCCTTCATTTTTCATCAGTTTTTGTTCATGCAGGTTGCAGTCTTTTTGATAGGGACCATGAACTGTTATTATCAACCAGCATTCTAAATGTTAACCGCTTTGCATACATTGGCAAAATTAATATGGGTCATCGTTTGTTTTTAACACTTGGTATTGTCCATTTGATTGTAAGGAAATGAGAAGGAGCAGCTGTGCCAACATATTATTATTAATGTATTTGAAAACAGTGAGTAATCTACACAGTTCAATTATAGGGATCTCCACGTCCCCAAGCCAGCAATTGCAGAGATTTACATTTTAATTGATATTTTATTCTGTAAAGGAAAATAAAAGCCCACAGCTACCTAAGTCCTTACAATTAATTAGGCACAAAATACTCCATAAAGATTAACAGTGCCCTCATCCCAGGAGCACTCAAAAAAAAAAAAAAAGCCCCAAAAGGCAAAAGAAGCACTTTAAAATCTGTAAGCTATAAGTACAACATGTCTAACAACGGTTCACAATCCACAAAACAACACATGCATTTGCAGTGAGTAATTACTCATTAGAATTGTCAGGCGTGGCATGAATTTGAGCACATGTGGCACCCTTAATTTCTGTTGCCTGCTTTAACCTTAACTTTATAGTTCTTATGAGGGCACATTGTTTGGTTAAGGAGTCCGTCAGTATGTAGGCTGTGCTCCACAAAAAAATATTTCCCTCTAGTTTTCCAGTTACAGACTATGACAAAAGCAAGTCATGCTTTTGCAGTCTTGACATCCAGGTGATTTTCAAACCAGTGCCATTTTGCTTTTGTGTTCCACATGCACAGGCCAACCCTATCCTGAATCTTCTAAATGGACTGGACTGCAAAGTAAAATTGCTGAGAGCCTGTTTCAGTACTTGAATGGATTTCTTCAGTCCTGTACCATGGCCCTGAAAGACTGGCCCATAATCCTTTATACCCATGACATCCTCCAGACATTGTGGAGCCATTACTGGCCATCCCATGTCAGCAAGGCAGTGTAATCCCACCTACCAAGCTGTGGCTTGTTCTGCTGCTCCTTGAGTGTTGACGGATGAGAACGCAGCATTCATCTTGTTTGCCAGATTTATCATATGCTCTGTGTTCAGTCTCCATACTCAATGCCTTCACATAATGATGAACAGTCTCTCTGATCTAGTGTCCCAAACCACAACTGCCAGTAAGCACAGAGCCAAACAGTGTGCAGGCCCTGCAAAGCCATATGCCTTGGCAGACTAACACAACTTCTGCCCTTAAGCCTGCTAAGAAAAAGCAAGTCTCACAATGCACCACAGGGCAGTGTCCTCCTGGGAACAGCTCTACATTCCCATGGAGAGGGTGGATTTGCCCCTACCAACTGCTGTAAGACCGTTAGGCACAGCATGAGCATCAATAACCATTGATTGGAGCCTGCTAGGCAAGACAGCATGCTTGGGAGCGAAAGGAGTTTACCTGTCTCAAGCTTGGCATCCACATGTGCAGACATGTGGATACTTCCTAATATGTACCTGCCTCATAAGGTCAAATATTTTTTATATATTGAGTTACGGGGGTCAGGCAGTCTTTGCCATATCTTTTGGCAGATGCTGCTGCATATGAATTTGGGCATCTGCCTATCCTCAAGAGATGTTCCAGTGAAAACTGAACCAGATACTGGAAGGACTTAGTGTTCAGAAAACTTCAGCTGGTGACATTCTTCATTGTTAGAAGAAAATCACAGAAAAGGTAATGCAGAACCAGAATACAATCTTCAGCGGCTTTTGCTGTCTAAACTTTGCAAATGGGCACGTACAAATGGAGATTTCCTGGGCATATTTTCTCACAGATGCCAAAACATATTTATGGAACAACAAGATTGGACAAAAACTCCTAATAAAACCAGTGCTTTGCCTAGTTAATAATAAAGCCGTTTTTAATAATAATATAGCAAAAAAGAGAATGAGTTAAAATAGAAAATCGTCTTGTTTTACTGTTCAAGTACTCATAATCATCTTTTCCCCTTTGAATGAGCTGTGACTGTAGCCTACACCTGAATATTTTGACTTAGTTTTATCTCAGAGATTTAGAAGTGACTGAAGGAAAGAGCTGAGAAGGGAAAAATTCTTGCAGCATTTCTCAAAAAAATGAAAATCCAAATATATGTGAGAAATAGAGTCAATTCTCAACAGCGATGATCAATATCAGTGCCACAGACATTACGTTATATAGCACAGTGAAAACATGGTTTTGCCCCTGTCAGAACCAGCTTGAGTCCAGCAGCGGTAGGCAGCATCTGCACTGCACCCTGCAGTAGGAGTGCTGCGTTCCTGTGATTTCCCTGACAGAAGTGCATGAAATCAGGCGCAGGTGAGACTCCTCACAACTTCTACATGCTCAGTCTTGATTGTCCTGAGTAAATCAGGTTTGCTGTGTGCTAGCAGGTTGCCTGTGCACTACAGCATAGTGTTTGCATCCATAAACTCACAGTGTCCCCACTTGCAGATCTGATCCAATAATCTTTTTCTTCAGGACATCCAGCAGCTGGGTCTGAACCATGGCTCCCAACCAAACTGCCCAACGCCTAGAAGTAAGAGACAAACAGTGAAGTCCTTCTAGTCCATCCAGTAGCCTTGTCCCAGCTCTCCACAGGGCTTAGTAGCTCAGGTGTAGTGTGGGACAAAGGCAAGAAACCTGCCTGGGCTGAGGAAGACAGGAACTAGTTCCCCAGGAATCTGGAGTTCTGGGCAATGCGATGCAGGGTCACTAGTGTGACTGTTGTTTTTGCTGTCTGCATCTGTGTTATCTAGGTTTTTGGGCTATCTATCTGGAGTGTCCTAGCCTCTTGTGCCATTGAACTAAGTAAAACCACAGTTCAAATCCTGAATAATAAATACACTTTCTGTAATTTACATCCTCTGAGTAGTTCTATTGACTTGATGTTAAGATGGTGCGCAAGCAAATTTGATGCCTAAAATTATCAAAAGGCAAACTAAGCTGATAAAGGTTTGAAGTAATTCTCTTTTGTTCCAGAGATAGTTAGTAATTATCAGTCTTCTAGTAAAGGACAAAATTGCAAACAGATCCTCCCAGATATGTTGTAAAGAATTTGTGCTTACTTCAGACAGTTTAGACAAGTTTAATTTTTTTATTTGGCTGTATTTTATTTCTCTTATTTCAGAAGATTATTGAAGAAACATTTTTCTCTTCACCTTCCCATAAGAAGGAAAGGACACAGCTTTGAACAATAGAAATTCTAATTAGGTGTAAGAAAAAAAATTACCGTAATGGTGGTCAAACACTGGAAGAGGTTGCCCAGAGAAGCTGTGGACTCTCCATCCTTCGAGCTATTAAAAACTCAACTGTACATGGCCCTGAGCTACCTGACCGTGTTGGATGGGCTCAGAGCAGGGGGGGTGGACTAGATGATCTCCAGAGGTCCCTTCCAAGCTAAACCTATTCTATAACCTTATGTTACATCGGTAGCATTTCATGTTTCTGTTACATTTGGAAAGATGCCCAAACCCAGAAAGAAAATATGCTTTTGAGAGCTACTGCGGTGTAAGTGCTGTATAGCTGCTGCAAATCATATCCCTCCATTCCTGGCTGCAAACATTTTGCTTTGTAAGTGATGTCACCCCTAAGAGCTGTTAGGGTAAGATTACATGCAACACATCTACTGAAGAGCTGGATTCTCATCTATCCACATAACAGTTTTGTCTTGTAATCCTGTGACTGTAACTGATGTAGCATTGGGAAAAACATTTTTAATTCGTATGCTGTTCTGTTAGTTTTGTCAAACCTGCACGTGCTGCTGGTTGTGTCCCTGGTTTTGTAAACCATAACACACTTTCTTACTTTTATTGTCCTACACAGTCAGCCATACTAAGAAAAGCGGAAATATTCGCATTAGGCTAAGCCACTGCACACGTGTTTGCAAATGGTCTGTGTCCTGGTTTGAGGTAAAATGGGACCAATTTTGTTCAGTGACTTTACTTTATAGCTAGGCCTCTTCTAACTGCTGAAATTAATGGCATGTTGTGCAGAAACTGTTCACTCTCAGAGTGATAAGACCCANGCGAGCATCTGTCGTTCCACCGGATTGGGCCAATCTGGCCCAAACCACGACAGTCTGCATTGGTACATCGCTTAGCACAAACAGGCTCCAGTCTGGCCGAGCTCTCGCTGGGTGCTGCTGTAATCTAGGTGTAATAATGTGGAGGTCTCCAGTATTAACCTGACTGTACTGAGCTACTTACCTCCGAACAGAGAATATCAATGGTTGAATAAATTCCCATTATGCTGAATTTCTATTATAAAATACTGATTTCGCATAAGCCCCTACTGCTAAAGTTAGAGTATGCCTAAAGCTATAAGCTAAAGTTATTGATCAAACCTGTTTTGTTTGTGGGGATAAAGACAAGTGGCGAAGTTCCTTATATAAACTTGGAACAGATGAAACTCTAACAGACAAACAGATCAGACAGTGGACAGGGAGGGTAAAGCTGTCAGTCATGATGCAGAAAATGGAGTTACACTGCATTAGCATTTTCTTTGGAAAGTAGAAGGAAGATAAAATTAATATACTGCAGTAAGGGGGAGATACTTTATATTCCATCATTATCTACTACAGCTTGTTAAAAAATAACTAGTCATGTGAAAAAAATGCCACCAAATTAAGGGAACTGGTTAATCTGCAGACAGTTTATTCAGGAGTTAGTTAAAAAATAAACTGAATAATTTTGAACTTAAACAACTGCTTGAACCCTGAAGAAGTTCTTTTTAGTCTGGAAAAAACTTAACATTTTACCCATAATTAAAATGGGTGAGTGCCATGACATGGGGAACTCCAGGCTGTGTAGCCTGCCCTGAAGAGAAATTGTAGAGAACATGCTGTATTCAGTATCATAACTAATGCCAATCAACAAGATAAGGGCAGACACTGCCCCAGTATGAAGGCTGCGGAATGGATGTGGCTTCTTCCTAACTCTGCTAATGTCAGATCATGTCATGTTTTCAGCTGGCAGGAACCGAAGCTCTGCACAGTGCTGTAATGTCTGTGTAGCTTCTTATAACTGATGTATTTTGCTGAGAAGTCAAAGAGAAGACCAGATGTTACACCAGGACCCCAGAAATCCACATCTGAAGCAAACTGTATCAACCACATTTGGACAAAAGTACAAATCTGGTTAATAAACTCTGAAATAATTACTTGATGTAACAGACTTTTTGAAAGCATTTATAAGATATCAAGTATGTACTCGTTAACTTTTTGATACAGAAAATTACAGCGTATGAATAACTTTCATGCTGATTCACAAGCTGCTAGTTATATGACAATAACAACAGCATAGATACTTGATGGAGAAAACTTACAGGCTTAGGTTATTCAACAAAGCTTCTGCTGCAGCAGAATTAAATTAGTATATAATGACATTTTCACATTGGAAGAAAAAGTGAAGTAAAAACCAGTCAGGTCAAGCAAGACTGGTAATATCTGCAGAAAATCTGATGCTGCCCTTCAGGCATTCAGCTTAGTATCCGTGGGCTGTAGTTGTTCATCATGATCCTAAAGCCACAAAAGGAAAATTAGTCTTTGCAATATTAAATCATAATGTATTTGCTTATCTGAATACAAGAAAAATACACATTTTTGATTAGTAAAAGAAATGAAAATGGAAAAAATTATTAAAGGAATGTCATAGTGGCAACAATCTTTAACAGTTATCCTGATTAAACCTGCAAACCCCTGACTATTTATCTGAAGAAAGAAACAAGGTGCCTGTGTAAACCTTGCTCTGCATCATCCAATGGAAAGCAGAATTAACTCTAGCGAAATCTGAAATACATGGCATGAAACTGCTGCCAGTGGGAGTTAAAATCAAGCTACGCAGTTTCTTTAAATGCAATAGATTTGATCTGTCTGAGGCATTGCAGAGGGTGTGTGGTAATTTCGTACTTTGCTAGGGAGAGGGAGGTATATGCCTCCCCAGGCACTGCTGACGCAGATGATGTCGGTGAGGTGGAATAATTGCTGAGGTACCTGTCTCGTTCTGTCTGTGCTAATGGAACTGCTCAGGTGTTAATGGATTATTACACTGCATACATCTACCACAAAATACGCAGGCAGCTGTTCAAAAAGTCACATTATATCTGTAATATTCTGCTAAAAGGGGAGAAAGAGATTCAATAAGTACCTGATGGAAGGTCATCATTTAAAGGTTTTCAGCCCCAATGCATGCAAATACACACTGATTTAAAGATAATGCGCTTCCTGAAAATGTTATTATTTTTTTAAAAATTATATTATGTCCTGAGCTTTTAATGGAATTCCTTCCTTTGCAGTCATTGGAGAGTGGATATCCTTATATAGAGCCTGTATCTGCGCTACATAAAGCACTTCAAAAATGCTCAGTAAGAACTTGTCTTTCCAGATGCAAACAATACACAGATATTTTTTAAAAGTCAATGTTTGGGATAACCTTTAACTGGAAACGGGGATAACTTAATTTTTCATGTTCTTAACCAGTTCTGCAGTTCCCAATCTCTAACATAAGTAAACCGACAGCCCCACAGGTCTGACTGCATGGAAGTTGTGGGTTTGTTCACACTTTTAACAGGCCATTAGTTGTCTATGTTTACATTCAGACATTCAGGACACTGAGTCAACATCTTCCTCCATCATTGTGAGGCTTTCTGCATACATCCCTAACCTACCACACAAAAAGAAGTGGGGGAAAAAAAGCTGAAACTCTTGAAATAAATAGATGCACAGTTTCCCTTTGCTTCTCAAAGCCCGTTCAAAAAGTCTGTGAAGTCCATGAGGTTACTCACAAGCTTAAATTACATTATTCTTCAGGCATCGAGTACTCAGCACTGTCTAGGAAAATGCCTGAATTTCAATGGCATTGCTCACATGAGTGAATTTACTTTTTTGTTTCTAGGCCCTATCTTTAGATTACATTGGATAATCCCTTGAGGACTTGTTTTGTTATTCAGCCAAAGGCTCACTGACACAAATTTTATTTGGAATTTTGTCTGAATACAGATATCTGCTACTTCAGGCTGATGGATTACAAGGTATGGCTTGCTGTGGGTTTCCAGCCACAAGCCCAATGCAAAAACTCCCAGTATGAAAACCTGGAAATGGCAAATTCCTTTTACAGTAGGAGCACAAGGAATTACTAAAATAGACATTTTTGGAACACAATTGCTCCAGCATCTCAAACATAGTTTTACTTTGTAGGAAATAACAATGAGCTTGATGCACTAGGGACTAACAGAAGTAAAGTGAGAACGTACTTTTAAAGCACTTCGTTGTCTTCAAGAGATTTTTAAAATGTACCTACCATGCGAGATGAGTTGATTTCCAGCTGGTTCTTTGAATAACTTACTCTTGAAATGTTTGAAACATCATTTATAAAAGGAATATGTTTGAGACCACATTAACGTGCAGTTCAAACCACTGTCACCAGACTGTTCACTACCTTATCTTCAGCTATGGTGTACGTAGGGCTGATTTTTGTTCATTATGTGCTAGTTCTGCCTCAGTATGTTATGACTAAAGGTAGCACTCTGCTCTTGCCTGGCTGTACACAGAGTGATGCAAACACGAGGGCATAAGAATGAAAACCAGAAGGGAAAGCTATCTTGAACTATTAATACTTCTTCTCATGCTGAGGAAACAATGTTAATTTATTTTACTTCAGAATATATCTACAAGATTGGCGTTTGAGTCCAGACCAAATCTTGTTGACTTCAATCCCAGGCAGATCTGCAGTTTAATCTAGAGAAAGATTAAATAGCAATTTACAAAGCACAGCATTAATCTACCTGTTACGAATTTATTTTTATTTCTACTATTAATAAATTAGGTAAAAATTAATTCTGCTTTTTTGTAATCTGTTTCTCTCCATGCGTACTTCTGCAAGGAGTCACTTTTAAAGAAAATCTGTTCTTTAAATTTTCTCCAGCTAGATTTTTCTGTGGTGGTAGCAATGACTTCACACATAAATGAGGTTCATGTACAGGGCACTACCATAAAGGCTACATATGCTTATAGCACACAATAATTTTTAAGACTTAATTTCAGGATGTGCTGTAGTACGAAGTGTTAATATTACAGGTACCATTTTCAGTGCAAATGGGACAGTAACATTCACCTGGAATGTATTTGGGACTTCTTATTAACTAGTTAGTGGTACCTAGTACAACACACTAAATAAAAGCTTGATAGTATTATACTGGATTAAGAAATCTGACTGAAGACTCTGGCAAACAAGTTGCTTCTAAAAATGGCTCGTGGCTTAGGTAAAATTAATGAACAGCCTGAGAAAGTCAATTGCACGCTATTTACTAACCTGTTATTAGCAATTCCTTGGATCTGAAGTTAAACGTTGCCACATCTGACAAACATCCAAGCATTAAACCAGGCAAATCCAGCACAACCTCAAGACTATGGAAATTTGGACAGGTCAAATGAATTGCATCACTGGACGGCATGACGGCAGTACCGCACATGCTGAACTCGACTGGCTCTGCCCACGCCAGCACCTGCCCCTTCCAGCATGGGCTGCCGGGCCGGTGGCAGAGGTAGGGTGCCTACGAAAACCAGCATGCTATTTCAAGGATGGAAATACACTTCTGGAGGGTTACAGGGCTAATAATTACTGTCACTGTCCTTTTCTATAGCAAGACCTGAACAGTCTTCAGAGAGCTCTCCCCAAAACAGAAACAATAGAGGTGAAAATGCCTTTTGGTCACTGTCCTGTTGCACACAAAGAATGTCTTCATTTTAGGCACTCTACTGGGAATGTTTATGCTGGATTTCTTCTTCTGCCTCACTTACCCCATCTGTGCTGTTTGCTCATTAACTTAAGGGAAGCCAAAAGGGAAGTTTTCACTACCCTTCTGTCCTCGCTATCTTATCCTCTTCGTTGCCCCAGGGCACGGCTGTTACCAACAGAATGGAAACCACCATGAGGCCCTCGACTTTCCCAAATATATTTTCAGCAAATTGCCAAGAGCTGACAATATGCATATTTTTGTGCTTCTCCCCTCCACCCCTGCCCGCTGCTGCCGGGGATTTGTAGGGGTGCGGCTCCGCTCTGCCCCAGGTGGCCTGGTGCACCCGCTCTGTGCCGAGGGCAGACCCTTCAGTGCAGCAGTAACTGCACCTGGCTCGGGCAACTGCTGCTCCGCCGGGCTGCAGAGCTGCTGTGGGCTACTGCCTAGCCACCCTCCCTCGCCCCGGGGACACTCACCTCGCCCCAGGACCATCCTGCTGAAGAGGACCAACTGAAGTAACAAAGGTTGCAGCCTTAGGACTTTTCCTTTGGAGTGCATTTTTGTCTTATGGTCAACACGGTACATGCGGTTGCTTAAAAAGTCCCAGTATTAGGGATGACCCTGCTTCCCGTTTGCCCCTTACACTCTCAGGACTGCTCTTCTGGTTGCTATGACCCCTCTAAACACACTCAAATATTGTGATGCTGATCACCCGCCAGGCTGACAGTGACTGGGATCATCTTCCTGGTATTCATACAGGGACATTTTGTTGCTTCTCAGACATATTACTGGATACCCGTGGTACCCACATTTTTTCTCTCCTTGAGTGCACAGGAAAGATTTCTCTATTATTCATCTGCATTATTCATCTCTGCCATCTCTGAATTTCCACCACTTCTCGTCTTCCCTTAATTTTGACACTGTTTGGCTGCACTTTTTCCCAACTGAAAGAACTACAAGGAGTGAACCATGAACCAGAGTATTTACGTGCTTTAACTGTTTACATTGTGCATGCTCCAAGGTGTAAAAAAAAAAAAAAAAAAGCAGTATTTCCCTTCAAGATTGTAACTGAATTCTATCATATTGAAATGTATCAAAAGCAAATGAAAAAGGACCCAAGTTCTGTCCAGGGCTTCTCTACATGGGAATATTATTTCCCATTAGGAAGGGTACACATTTGAACAACTGCTGAACTCCCATGTTTATTTTGCATCACAAATACTTTAAACTGTTCATTCACTTTAAAGTGATCTAAGACAATTCATGCAAGTCTCTTGGACTTGTAGCGTGGGTGGTGTTATTTGAGGAGTGCTGTCATAATGAATAGAGCTTTGCATTTATCAGTAAACCAAGGTCTTTGCCACCAGGTTTTTGTAAATTTAAACTTATTCACAAACCTAGTAAGACTGTACTTAAATAGGCCTTATTTTATTATCCATGTGATCACTGTTGTTATGAGATGAATTTGATATCAATTGCATGTAGCACCTCATGTTAACATACTTCCTCACGTTATGATGTACTGAGCTCTGTCATCATGACTCAGAATTATTCTTTTACTAATGCAGCTTTTCAGCAGTTAGTGATCACTGAAGCATTTCATTTTGTGCTACTGTATTCCACAGACATAAACCAGTTTACCTCTTGCATCAGCAAGCTCTACTTCCTCAGCAAGAGGAAAAAAAAAATTAAAATTCCAATTGCGTTATTTTCCCAAACACTGTCATATCCTCTCTTAGCTACAGCGCTTTTCGTTAACTTACAGGAGAAGGGCTGCCTCCTGTGCTTCCAGGAAAAGGATGCAAGCAGCTAGGGCAGGTTTTCCCCCTCACCTAGCCTCAGTTTCCAGGCTCCGTCTCCAGTCAGCGGAGAGGGACAGGCACCTTTGGGGATTCATTCACGTATTTTAGACATGTGTTAGGATGAAGTAAGCCACCTTCCAGAGTCATCTCTGTCCATTAGCTAGAGAGGTAGCCTAGACAATCTAGATGAAACACAACTCTCAGGCATTTACATTAGCAGTTACGTACACACTAGATGACAGAGAGGAATCGTCTGTTCAGTTCTAGCACTTCCAAGTCATCTGCACCTTCCAGTTAGGCAAGAGGAAGAGAAATCACATATGAAGAGCATTGAAGAGAAACAAATAAAGGTTAGAAAAGTGACTAATTCTTGTAGGTTTGTTTGTTTGTTTGTTTTTGTGTATATATATATATATTTTTGAACTAAAAATGGTTTCCCCATTTTCCCTTTGTTGACTGTATTCTTTCATTACCTATAGTCTTTTCTGGCTCCTAATTTTTTCTTCCTTGACGTTAGTATTCCTTAAAAGAACTGTTAGTTGTAGACTAGAACTATTCATTTGTGCCTTTTGGAGAAATTCCAATCCTTTTGAAATTTAACATTTCAACAGCACTTTGTCCTCTATTTACATATAGTTGTTCATTTCACGGTCTGCAGTTTGACTTCTCTCTACAGCACATCACCTCCTGCACTTCTGAGACACTGCACCACAAGCGTTTCCTTCTGCTCTCGAGTAATTCTCAAGAAGCCGGTACTGAAATATCTGTAAAGACATACTGAAACATAACAACACTTAAAACTGTAAGGAAATTTAAGCAGTTTAAAAGGATTACTTTACACTCCCACTCTTCACTGTGTGCTGGAAGAACACCCTTCCCCACAGTGGAGAGATGTATTGCATTTTCCTTACCATTACTATTAAAAAAAAAAAAGCCAATTGTTTAAATAATCAGAGTATATAAATTTTAACATGCCTCGTAAAACTGAGACAAATGAATTGTTTCTGAATCTGTGAATGAATGCTGATGTTCTCTTTTGTTAGTTGCAAAAAACCAATATTGCTTTTTAAAGAGTCTGTTTCTTATTAAGATTTAGAATACTCACTATTCTAGTATCTGAGCTCCAACATGTGCACCACAATGCTCCTTGACACCTTGAAGCTATTTTACTTGAAGGAGAGCATATTAAGCTTTCATAACATTGTCAAATCAAGGTTGCAGAAGACAGTAAATAGCTGTTGCAGTTGCCAGCACACTCTGAATTCTGTTTCTTGTCCTATTGATCTAGTGTCCTTACTGGGATAATGGGCCCTTTGGAAAAAAAACGATCACACAAGGTGTCAAATACAGGTTGTAACTATGGCCTCAATGTTTTTTCCCTTCAGGTGTAGACCGACCACTTTTCAGGAGAATGAAGGATAGAAAGAATTAATAGGGCTCCCACCCCCCATTATCTAGAAAAATACACACAGCATATCTGTGAAGCCTGATCAGCGTGGCACTGGGCAGCATCCAGCTACGTGTGTGCCTTGGACTACTGAGCTGGTATGACTTGAACAATTAGGCTCATGTCAGAGGTCCACAGTCTGACCTTCAAAACGTTGCTTTGTAATTGGTAGGGATGGAACTTTTATTAGATGAAGTACAGTTAAACAGCTGTCATGAAAAAAATCACAGAATGGAGGGGTCAGAAGGGACCTCCGGAGATCACCTAGTCCAAGCCCCCTGCCACAGCAGGTTCACCAAGAGCAGGTTGGACAGGAACACATGCAGGTGGGTTTTGAGTATCTCCAGAGAAGGAAACTCCACAACCTCTCTGGGCAGCCTGTTCCAGTGCTCTGNCTAGATGACAGAGAGGAATCGTCTGTTCAGTTCTAGCACTTCCAAGTCATCTGCACCTTCCAGTTAGGCAAGAGGAAGAGAAATCACATATGAAGAGCATTGAAGAGAAACAAATAAAGGTTAGAAAAGTGACTAATTCTTGTAGGTTTGTTTGTTTGTTTGTTTTTGTGTATATATATATATATTTTTGAACTAAAAATGGTTTCCCCATTTTCCCTTTGTTGACTGTATTCTTTCATTACCTATAGTCTTTTCTGGCTCCTAATTTTTTCTTCCTTGACGTTAGTATTCCTTAAAAGAACTGTTAGTTGTAGACTAGAACTATTCATTTGTGCCTTTTGGAGAAATTCCAATCCTTTTGAAATTTAACATTTCAACAGCACTTTGTCCTCTATTTACATATAGTTGTTCATTTCACGGTCTGCAGTTTGACTTCTCTCTACAGCACATCACCTCCTGCACTTCTGAGACACTGCACCACAAGCGTTTCCTTCTGCTCTCGAGTAATTCTCAAGAAGCCGGTACTGAAATATCTGTAAAGACATACTGAAACATAACAACACTTAAAACTGTAAGGAAATTTAAGCAGTTTAAAAGGATTACTTTACACTCCCACTCTTCACTGTGTGCTGGAAGAACACCCTTCCCCACAGTGGAGAGATGTATTGCATTTTCCTTACCATTACTATTAAAAAAAAAAAAGCCAATTGTTTAAATAATCAGAGTATATAAATTTTAACATGCCTCGTAAAACTGAGACAAATGAATTGTTTCTGAATCTGTGAATGAATGCTGATGTTCTCTTTTGTTAGTTGCAAAAAACCAATATTGCTTTTTAAAGAGTCTGTTTCTTATTAAGATTTAGAATACTCATTATTCTAGTATCTGAGCTCCAACATGTGCACCACAATGCTCCTTGACACCTTGAAGCTATTTTACTTGAAGGAGAGCATATTAANAATAATCAGAGTATATAAATTTTAACATGCCTCGTAAAACTGAGACAAATGAATTGTTTCTGAATCTGTGAATGAATGCTGATGTTCTCTTTTGTTAGTTGCAAAAAACCAATATTGCTTTTTAAAGAGTCTGTTTCTTATTAAGATTTAGAATACTCATTATTCTAGTATCTGAGCTCCAACATGTGCACCACAATGCTCCTTGACACCTTGAAGCTATTTTACTTGAAGGAGAGCATATTAAGCTTTCATAACATTGTCAAATCAAGGTTGCAGAAGACAGTAAATAGCTGTTGCAGTTGCCAGCACACTCTGAATTCTGTTTCTTGTCCTATTGATCTAGTGTCCTTACTGGGATAATGGGCCCTTTGGAAAAAAAACGATCACACAAGGTGTCAAATACAGGTTGTAACTATGGCCTCAATGTTTTTTCCCTTCAGGTGTAGACCGACCACTTTTCAGGAGAATGAAGGATAGAAAGAATTAATAGGGCTCCCACCCCCCATTATCTAGAAAAATACACACAGCATATCTGTGAAGCCTGATCAGCGTGGCACTGGGCAGCATCCAGCTACGTGTGTGCCTTGGACTACTGAGCTGGTATGACTTGAACAATTAGGCTCATGTCAGAGGTCCACAGTCTGACCTTCAAAACGTTGCTTTGTAATTGGTAGGGATGGAACTTTTATTAGATGAAGTACAGTTAAACAGCTGTCATGAAAAAAATCACAGAATGGAGGGGTCAGAAGGGACCTCCGGAGATCACCTAGTCCAAGCCCCCTGCCACAGCAGGTTCACCAAGAGCAGGTTGGACAGGAACACATGCAGGTGGGTTTTGAGTATCTCCAGAGAAGGAAACTCCACAACCTCTCTGGGCAGCCTGTTCCAGTGCTCTGTCACCCTCCAAGTAAAGTTTTTCCTCATGTTGAGATGGAATTTCCTGTGTTCCACTTTGTGCCCATTGCCCCTTGTCCTGTCACTGGGCACCACTGAAAAGAGTCTGGCCCCATCCTCTTGACATCCACCCTTTACATATTTATAAGCATTGACGAGNTGGACTCTCTGCTGACCCCTGGGGAACACTGCCAGCTACAGTCCTCCAACTAGACTGCGCCACTGATCACAACCCTCTGAGCTCTGCCATTCAGCCAGTTCTCAATCCACCAGTCCCACTCATGTAATCCACACTTCCTAAGTTTACCCATGAGGATGTTATGAGAGACAGTGTCAAAAGCCTTGCTGAAGTGAAGGTAGACAACATCCACTGCTCTCCCCTCACCCACCCAGCCAGTCATGCCATAGATGGCTATCAGATTGATCAAGCATGATTTTCCCTTGCTGAATCCATGTTGACCACTCCCGATAGCTGCCTTTTTCTCCACATGCTTAGCGAGGACAACCAGAACGAGCTGGTCCATCACCTTTCCAGGGATGGAGGTGAGGCTGACTGGCCTGTAGTTTCCCAGGTCCTCTTTCTTGCCTGTTTTGAAGCCTGGCATGACATTGGCTTTCCTTCAGTTCTCAGGCACATCTCCTGTTCTCCATGACCTTTCAAAGATGATGGAGAGGGGCTTTGCAATAACATCTGCCAGTTCCCTCAGCACTCATGGGTGCATCCTATCAGGGCCCATGGATTTGTGGGTGTCCAGTTTACCTAAATGATGTCTAACCTGATCCTCCTTGACCAAGGGAAAGTCTTCCTCTCTCCCGTCTCTCTCTTACCTTCAGGGTCTGGGATTCCTGAGGGCTGGCCTTAGCAGTAAAGACTGAAGCAAAGGCAGCATTCAGTAACTCCACCTTCTCTGCATCCTCTGTCACCAGGGCACCTACCTCATTCAGCAGCAAGCCTGCATCTTCCCTTGTCTTCCTTTTGCTACTGATGTACTTGAAGCTGCTCTTCTTATTGTCCTTGACAGCCCTTGCTAAATTTAATTCCAGGTGGAACTAAACCACTAGTTCTAAAACATGGAACCAGCAGAAATAACAAATGAAACATGTAAGAACACTTGCCCAGCAACTCCTTCCATCAATCAACAATTTAGTGTGACCTGACCTACACTGCACCAGAGTGGACAGATGAACAACAGCAATTTCAGGGGAACTTAAAAACATTAAAAATAGTCAGTGGAAGACTATAATGAGCAATATTGGGGGATTGCCACTCTAATAAAGCCTTCATATTCTAAAATACTATTAGAATTGCATTCTTTTTCTTATACTTGTGATCTAAATGCAGCCACCTATAAGTTAAGGTACTTCTTTCAAACAGCAAAGACGATCCATTGACGGAACTATTGCTGCCACAGCACAACAGACTGCTGAGAGGTTGGGACTCTACAGGTTGAGACTGCTACAACACACAATGTACTTCTCAGACCTTTGCTACTGTTTGAAACATACTGAGAAAACAACAAGAACCTGTTCAGTGCGCAGTTGAGTACTACATGCTTTGATTCTGGCAAGGAAACCTCTGGGCTCCTCTGATGTCTTAACTGGTCTTTCAAAGGTATTTTTTAAATTCTGACTCTTAACTGCTTACGCTGAATGGCTCAGGAACCGTCTGCTTTAGAGACTACCTCTTTCTCAGGCTCTTGCTTTTCTTAAGCCTGCAATGTCTAATATGGTATTTGGAAGGAAGCGGGGAAAGAGAAGTTTGTAATAGTGTTCCTGTGTTCTCTGACTCCATGCACCTCTGACATGCTCCTCAAGACATGGTGGAAGCCCTCTGTCTGGCTTTGGTAAGTTCTTAGTAAGGCAAGGAATAAATAAATCAGAAACAGCCATGACAAAGAGGGTTTGTTTTTTTTTTTTTTTTAACCTCTTTTGGGAAAAAGACTGTTGCTGTAAACAGAAATGAATAACTGGAAAATGGTTTTCATGCGAAGTAAGACTTAGTTCGACCGTCTCTAAAAGACTGACTCTAAACTGACTGTCATGCAGTGGCTGATCGTCCTTTTTCAAATATCCCAAAAGAAACCAATACAATTTTTTGTCACAGTAAAACTGAAAGATGATTTTAACCAATAGCAAGAACTCAAACTGTTTTTTCCCCGCTTTTCGTCATTCCAGCTCATCAGGCCTTATGTCTTCATGAAAGAGATGGCTAGAATATTGAAGCTAACACCTCTGGAACAACCAGCTCTGCCTACACATCAAGCTGCCAGAAGAAACTGTTCTAAAGTTGCAAACACTGTTTAATACTGTACAATTCTGATGGGTAGGTCTCTTCAAGCAAGGTTTTCAGTAGCAGCTGGGTAGGCAGAAAGATATGAGAAACATTGCAAGAGAAGAAGGAAGACAAAGTTGTTTTGTATCATAGAATGGTTTGGGTTGGAAGGAACCTTAAAGATCATCTAGTTCTTACCCGCTGCCATGGGCAGCGACACCTTCCACTAGATCAGGTTACTCAAAGCCCCATCCAGCCTGGTCTTGAACACTTCCAGGGCCTCCACAACTTCTCTGGGCAACCTGTTCCAGTGTCTCACCCCCCGACACTAAAGAATTTCTTCCTAGTATCTAATCTAAATCTACCCTCTTTCAGTTTAAAACTGTTGCCCCTTGTCCTGTCCCTACAGGCCCTGGTAAAAAGTCTCTCTCTGTCTTTCTTATAAGCCTCCTTTAAGTTCTGAAAGGCTGCAATAAGGTCTCCCTGGAGCCTTCTCTTCTCCAGGCTGAACAGCCTCAACTCTCTCAGCCTGTCTTCATATCTCACAGTACTGCTTCTCAGGCATCAACAAGCAGCAGAACACAGGGTGAAGTGAAAGGGTTGGAGAAAAAAAAAGTAGTTTTAAATGCATAACAACAGAAGCAGGAACAGAAATCCCCATTCTTCAACACAAAGAGTGCAAGCTTGCTTTGTGCATCCATCTCAAGGAGGCATAAGCACTTCTCTAGAAGTACTTTTAAGACTGTCAGAGGCTATTCTTATTAACTCAGGGAAAAGGCTTCCACATTTTAGGTGCGGACAATATGAGTTACAGTACAGACAGTTATCAGTGAAAAGAGTATATGAGTTTCTCCACTGGCAAAATGTAGTTGCTAGATGAAAGATTTTTTTTTTTCTTCCCTCAAAAATGTCTACTTGCCCTTTAAACTAAGAACTCTTATAGAAAAATAAACTGGTTACTTTTGCTGAGTAATAAAAGCACAATATTCAAAAATAAATCAAGTAGGTTTTTTTATCTTTGTAGAAACTGATGTCAACATGCAAACTGTTACAGTTAAAAGATTATTAACTTGTAGCTATTAAGTATCAAAATATCAAACTATAATCAATCCTCTGCTACTTTGCTATGCAGAGGTCATGGAAATACTAATTGGAAGTTCTGGATTATGTCTTGCAATAACGTAAGCATCATCCGCCTCCATTACGATCTCTTCACTGTTCTCTGAAGACAGCATGAGCACACTGACAAAGAGCAAGGCTGGCAGTAAGTCCAAGCAGTGATGGGTCTAATCAGTGGTTTGTGAGATGTGGTTACATCATAACACAATCCTGAAGTAAGAGGTCTTTCAACAGGCAACCAGGACAGATACTTAGTTAAACAACTGCCTGAATTTGATGTAGAATATTGGCATGGCATCATCCGTGCTGGTATTTTCCGCATCATACTGCAACAACACAAACCATCTATTCTGGCCTGTCATGAGTGAAAGCAATTTAAGCAGCATAACACCATGCCAAAGAGGCTGGGCTAAACAGTCTAGAGCGCTGCTCAAATACAGCCGTGACTCAAACTGGATACACTCACACAGTGTAGTTTGCCTGGGAGGTAATTCTGGGTTCTCTACTCTTATGTTTCACAGCACAGTGTACCCTTATGTAGCATCTGGCTTTCATATTTTACAACATTTGCCATCTTACAAGTTGCAATATCTACAAATTCTGCATTGCAGAGGAAATTACAGTGCATACCAGGAACGGAAGTGATATGAGTGGACTGTAAACAAGCAAACAAAAGCTTGCTATCTTCCCCCCCACCCTTAATTTGTTACTCTGTAGGCTATAGTCTTATCCAAAATATTTCTGTCTGTTACAGTAAACCATCTTGTTGTACTAGCAGTTCCTATACACAGGGACTTTTTTTTTTTTTTAACGCAGTATTTCAGGCATTGTTCTGACAGACAGCTGGACTGCAGTGGAAAACCAAGAAAGTCCTCTGTGATCTCAACTGTATATACAAAGGCCTTAAAAACTGGAAGTAGGGTTTTTAAGCATGCTTGGCTAAAGATACTCAACATCAGTCACGTGGAGATATTAATCTTTCATTCCAGTTCACATCATGGATATATTACTGTAAGACTCCCATAACAAAATTACAAGACACATATATGTTCTTGGGATGGTACAGTTTTAGGAGGCACTACAAAAGTCTGAGAAAATTAAGAAGCTGAAAAAATTATAGAATAAGGAAAAGCTAATATAAGAGTTCATCAGTATTTTCCTTCTGAAGCTCGGAGGATTCAGGCATAGTGTTATAGATTCAGGCATACTGTTCTATCCAGAGTCATACACATTTTAAACAGAAAAGCAAATAAGTTGCCACTACTATTTTATACTGTTAAATGTCAACTTTTTCACTTCTTTAAAAAAACAAAAAATCTTGTTTGGAGAAACTTCCAACCATTTTAGAACATGTGCCTTTCCCCGAGGACAAAATGTGCTGGAATTTCTGTTAAGTATTCTTAGTTTCAAAACAGATGAGGACTGAATCCATCCCAAATGCTGAAAAACTAGTCACACCTGTCAATTAAAGGGAATAAGATAAAAATTTTGCTTACCTCTCCATAAACAACAATTTTGATTAAAAAAAAAAAAGTTTCATCTAGTAAATAATACCCATTTAACAACGTATTATGTGTTACTAGAAGGGACACGTTTAAATCAATCTTCAAGCAAGTTTCTTTAATTACCATAAAGTCCCCTTAAACATTTACCCTGCACCCCCCATCCCTCACTTCCAAATCCTTATGGTCATCAAATATGTAATGCATCATGTGGGGATACGTTAAATATCAAAGTCAACAACAGCTCTTATTTAGTATTCAATCCTCAGACTCTATGGGGTGCGAGGAAATATGGTTACATTACATGTTATGTTTAAAATACTTGAGAATGCAAAAATCAAACCCTACTATGATATCACAGATTATCAATCTTTCAAAATGATACTAGCTTTAAAAATACTGTAAACTGATCTATATTAGCAAAGTTAAAGTAAAGACCAGACACTCACTTCTGCAGGCATTCCAGCTCCGAAGGCAGGTCACAACCTACATAAACTCTGTTCATTAAACTGTATTCTAACAGTGCACAAAAACAGGGATCCTACAAGAGAAGATCAGTGTTTTATTTAAATCATGCTCCTCTGTGAAGTGGCTTTTCAAACAAATTAACATGGCACATGAGTGCAGGAGATCCAATAGGACCTTTTCCAGAAACAGAACTCTACAAATGGTGCAAGCATGGTGTAACATGGGAGGAAGATACCTATAGCTGTTACATCTGTGTAGACAGAGACTAAACTTTCTATTCAGACCATTTCCGGAATAGTGCTTTTCTTCTTACCCAGAAAGTCAGACATAACATCAGATATTAAGAAAAGCTCACCTTATTCCTAAGGAAGGACCATGCATGGGTTCAAAACGAGACTGCTTCCCTGGCAGGCTGTTATTTTAATTGGGAACAAATCACTCGTACCACGCTCCATTTAAAAAGTGAAGCAATGGCATTTTGTGAAGAATCTGATTGCATAAGGTTATTCAGAACATGCTTACTGGACTTGTAGGCTGCTGGAGAACTTCAGCATTGAGGTTCTGACCTCTTCTAAAGAGAAAAAGGAGGTAGGAGCCCATATGCACAGATCAGCATTAAAATTTCCTTTGTGCTTGGAAGTCTACTGTGTGGGTTCCTGAAGCATTCATACTTACAGGAACCTATGGAGTTCAAATATTCCCAAATGCAGCCTGAAGACAGCGTACCAATTCTTAACATATTCTGTTGTTCCCTCACATCAAATTAACCCCCCAAATCATTAATTTACTGTGGCAAATAGCACATGCAATTCAAAGATATAAAACCAAAACTTACTTTCACAAGAACATGAGGATTTCCCACGACAATCAGCAAACCTTTTGCTCTAGTAATTGCTACGTTAAATCTCTTTGGGTTAGACAGAAAGCCCAAACAGTATTTGTCATCACCAAATAAGCCTTCATGAGATCGCACCTGAAATTAAAGATAATTTTAGAGATAGAATAATGAGAAAGCAACTTACCTAGCCATAGTGTAACTGCAACATAGTATTTGCTTACTGCAGCAATCCACAGCTTAGTGTCAGCAGTGCACAAACTAACTTCATAATCCAAATTTCAGCTAGCTATTTCCCGCCATTGGCTTTCCCACAGAAGGTTTGTTTTCCAACAGACTGCTAATGCAACTTCAGCAATTTCCATAGAATGATTTATTTTAGCATCAGGACTATCCACTGTAATTTGAAACACAAGATACCAAAACTGCTCCCTAAAAACCAGTGATTTTATCTTTTCACTAGAAGAAATGCTACAGCTGCTAGTATTCTAATTTCTACAGTTGAGTGACAATTCACAGTGTGTCTTTATGCAAGTCTTTTTCAGTAGTTTCAGTGTGCTTTGATTTAGCTTAGAAAAAACAGCCAAAGCAACTAGTATGCTATAACTGTTGCTCATTAAATTTTCACCTCTATTTAATTCACCTATATTTGAACTAATCTTTGATAAAAGAAAATTTTCATGACCTAAATAATGAGTTCTTATCAATAGGAGCATAGTACATTCCTAGAAGTACTTTAAGACAGATATAATGCTGGATTGAAAAGCTATGGTATGACACAGAACAAAGAAAGTAAACACAGTACCACTACCCTCAGGAAGGAAAAAAACCAAACAAACAAACCACAAACAAAAAAACAAGCAAGAAAATCCCACAAACTCTTCCCCCAAGCCACAAAAGAACCCGCAAAAGACAACTGTTCTTCCACCCCTGCATTCACTCTGCTTTCCAGTGCTTTGGTTGTTCACATAGCTGTTTTATCCTCCTCTCTCCTGGAAATCCTATGTACTCCTGTTAAAAGTAGTCCAGTACTGGTCATATCTTCAGCTACACATTCCTGGTCTATACTTCTCCTTTGATCAGTTTGCCTGATATGCTATTACTCGGACTTATACAGGCTCTGCCTGTACTGTACATTCTTGAACAGCCCTGAAGGGATCCTGGGTCACAAACAGCTCAGGAACTCCACATTCCAAACACTTAAATCTTTTACTTTACTTAGACACTTACTGCACCAAAAGCACATCACCATCTGGAAAAAAGCAAGCATATGCAGACTTTTTTTGTATTCTGAACTGAATTCCACACTGTAGAAATACAGCTACGTAGAGCCCATAATTCCCACCAAAAGAAAGTCTAAACCCTCAAACACAATCACGTACTAGTATCACCTGCTGATATTCAAAGTATTAAGTTAGCCTTTCTCTAAAGTTTTCCAGCTGTCTTTTCCACTGATCCAGCACATAGTTTTACTTCTGTCCAGGAGTTCACCGTGCCTACAACAGTGCGCATTTGATGGATGTTGTCTCAGAGCATAAAGGATTGGTATCACATTCTGGTAGCAAGAAGACATCGGCAAAAAGCCTCAGTAGCTATCAGCTGACTTATCAGCTGCTTCTTACACTTCTTCACTCCACATTGATTTCCCCTTAGAAGCACAAAGAAAAGACTCCTGTCATGAGCCCCAGCCAACAATCTTCCATGCCTGAGAAGACAATGGACAGAAAAGTAGGACATAAAGAACCTGCTGTAGTTTTTCCTTTTATGGGGCTTACCAGGGATATGTGTATGCACTGGAATAGTATCTAGCATTTAGAGAGAGGGAACTGGCATACACCTGCAACTAACCTCAGCTTAACCTCAGAGTCTTCTGAAGGCTGATGTCTCAGCTGCTACAAATAGGATTTCCACACTCTAGTCAACTGCCTGCAAACTATGACTACATCTTTGTCTGTCATCTGCAGATAACATGCACTGAGATCTTTCAGAAAAAAAAGAGACATCTGCTGAAGCATATTGGTCATCAAGTTTACAAAAGAAGGTGAGAGACAAGGTCTGCCAGCTTCCAAATAACAGCAACTCCCTCCCAGTACTCTGAGACATAATCCTCTCCCTTTTTCTCAAATGCAAGGCATGGGCTCAATACAAATCCACAAACATCATCTTCCCAAACGTGCATCTTTCCACATTTCTTGAACACTCCCTTTTGTCAGCACTTTTCTGAAAGACCCATTTATTGTAAAGAGTGAAACTAAATACCTCTGCATTTTCATGGTTATCTAAAAATCTCTAGTGATGCAGTTTATGTCCCTGTACCTTCATATTTACATAGATGTAGTCAACCAAAACCAATTCTGAATCAAGGATGTGATGTACTGTCAAAATGCTGAAGCAGAAACATACCATGGATTATTTTCCCCACCGACCCTTTCTTCGAGGCACTCGATAGTTTCGGATTCAAAAAGCTAGCACGTAGAAAAGACCTTTACCAACATCCCAGCACAGCACTTAAAGTGCACCATCAAGATGATCATGAAAGACTATCAAGTGCTCTCCTACCAATGCAAAATAAATAAATTGTGGTAAAGGCTATTCAGCTTCGAGGCACAGTCAGCATTGGTGTCTGGGAAGCTGTCAGCTGTATACCACTAAGTGATGATTCTCAAACTGAGGGTGAAAAAGAACGTAAGAACCTACATCAGCTTTTATAAGTCTTTTATAAGCTATTACTTTTTAATACTGTGATTTACACAGTTGTCTCTCTAATATTTATAATGCATTCAGTTTCACTTAAGTGCGTATAGGGAGAACGAAAAGGTACATTACCTGCATGAAACTCTAAAATAAATTCAGCATGAGTATCTACACAGGTTTAAGGTTTACCTCAAAATCACAGATGATGTACTGTTTCCATGCACTTAAAAATAAGCTCTGTTTTCAAATACTGTGACAGACTGACAAAAATACAGCTTTTATTTTTTTATTTATTTTTAAAAGCCCTATATCAAAAAGGAAACATAGAGAATTAGACACATACAAAAACTCTCCACAGGACCACACAAAATATACATACTGTTGATAAGATGATAACCATGAACTCCTGCCCTTGAAACTCTTCTACTGTGCCAACTTTAATGTCTGCCAAATCAATACTTCTCAGAAGAAATCTAATTTTTTCCACCTACCAAAAAAAAAAAAGTGTTTGAAGGAATTTATTTTTTCATTTGAGAGTGGATTACTTCAAAGCTGAAAACATACTACATATACAAGTATGCGATTTAACACAGAGATGTCACAGGGAATGCCTACACCAAGCTTAACCATCATGTACTAGTAAGGATTTAAAATAAAACAGTAACTTTTCTTGAGAAGTACCACACTTGTTACACAACTTCAAAGGTGAAAAACTCACTACCATCACTTAAACGGAAATCAACAGATTTTTAATAATGCCTTTTAACTAGAAGAACAACTTAGATCCATAAACCCTCTTCTTCCAGTGTGCATTATATCCAAAACCATGCTTACCACAGATGTGGTAGGGCAAGCAGTTTCCCCCAGCCCCTCAAGAAGACTGTGCAGAGACTCCACCTTTGCTTGCCAGCTGCACCATGCAGAGTGAAAGACAGAGGTGAGACGTGACCTTACGTACTCTCCCAAGAAGAGAAAGACAACAAGGAGTCACACACTGGAACGCTGGTATGTGCAGGATCAGTATATTGCCATCTGCTAAAAGCTACTTGGAGACTATACCTTAAGTGCTCCAAGAAATTTACCGAGAAACCATGCCTGGCTAAGCTGAAGATTACAGTCAATGACTACTTTTTAATCAGCATTCCTGCAATATAAGGTGACTTTCTTGAAGCAGACATTACTATTATATGTCTTGCATTACAGGCAGATGAAGGACATAATCATATTAAATGACGTGAAACGTTTTAGGGAGTGTAAGAGGTTCAGTTGCATCAATACTATATATAAATATTTGAAACATAAATAGTAACAGTAAACATGGGCAGGTGCATACACCTGACCAGTAGGATCAGTACAGGGAGAGCTCTAATTTGCAAGTGAGATTTCTTCAAAAGGGGTTGGTCTTTTCCACACACCTCAGTGTTTCCCCCAACCTATGCGTGCAAGGCCACGAATATTGAGATGTGAACACCAAGAAAACCACTATGTACACTGTCCAGAGCATTCTCTGGAAATGAAAGGAGATTTCATCTTCTTTTTAAAATGAAAGCAGACATCACATACTTCACAGACTTGAGTATAAATAGTGTTAAAAATAAAGGACAGGATTTGAAGTTGACATTCCACATTCTCTCCAGGTTTAAATGGCAGCACAAACTTCAAGTCTGACCATGAGACAGCTAAGAAGTCTCAATTCCTCTAGTTTCCTCAAAGCCATAACAAGGTGACATGCCACCTACTTCACTACATTTCCCTTTTGTTCCACTCCTCAGTGCAGAGAGTGACAGAATCAGATTGCTGTTCCAGCTGTTGGATAATGAATTCTTGAATTGCACTCTTTACTCCCAACAACAGAAAAATCGGCTTCTGTCTCCAAAACTGCAAGTAGATCTCTCCTTAATAATTTCCTGATTTTTAAAACTAAAAAAGTAGAATGCCGTTACTGCAGTCTTTCTCTAGGTTTAGATTTCAGTGGAAACTAGCCTGCCATATGAGGAAAGGCTGAGAGAACTGGGTTTGTTCAGCCTTGAGAAAAGAAGGCTTAGGGGAAACCTTATCACCACGTTCCAGTATTTAAAGGGTGGCTACAAAGAAGATGGAGACTCCCTTTTTACAAGGAGTCACATGGGGAAGATGAAGCGTAATGGGTACATCTCCTGGGGAGATTCCAATTGGACACAAGAGGAAAATTGTTCAGAATGAGAACATTGGAGAGCCATTGGAATAATCTCCCCAGGGAAGTGGTGGATTTCCCATCACTGGACACTTTCAAGATTCAGCTGGACAGGGTGCTGGGCCATCTTGTCTAGAGAGTGCTTTTGCCAAGGCAGATTGGACGAGATGATCCTTGAGGTCCCTTCCAACGTGGTATTCTACGATTCTATGATCATTAATGATTGATAATACACTGTGTAATACGACACACAACAGTGAAGTTTTGAGATATGCCTACCTGCTTTAACAAACCACAGCCACAATGTACAACCACAAGACGAAATATAGCAACTCTGAAGTTCTTAGATGTCAGTTATACCTGTTTACGATATGGTGTAATCACTCCAATATCAGTCACTGATACTGCAGCATTTTCATTTTTAGCAAGGTGGCAACAGTACTGCATTACTTGAACTGCTTCCGTAGGATTAAACCATGAACGACTGTGACCTTCACGTGTTTCACTGCCCTGTATTATGGGAAAGAAAAAGACAGTATGAAGACCAGGTGCAGAACTAACCATGTATTTATTAACAGATTATTCTTATACATCCTAAATGCAAAAAAAAGTGATATAACGTTATATACAATTTCTCTTCTTCGCTATACAGCCTTTCCAATGAACAAGTATCACCTAACATTTTATATTGTTTTTTTAAGCTGGAGAATTTACATGACAATGGTACTTTAATTGTACAACAACTCAGAATAACACGTGCTAGCAAGTTGGTATCTTGCTTTTGTGCAAGGTTGAAGAGTTCAAAACCAAGCCTCTCCAAGCAATGCATATTATCACTTTTTACTAACTTCTTGGAAGACTAAAGAAAAACTTTTTTTCCCAAAGTAATATTTTTTTCCCCTGCCTACTTAAGCCTTAATAATCCTCTAGTTTTTAGAGGCTTGTATTTAATCGAATGTAGTAAACTCTCATCAAAAGCAATCTAAAGGCAGCTGACTGTAGCTCCATCTTGGTCAGTCTGCTACAAATTTAAATTTGTATCCAAATGTCTCCATAACAAACTTCAAAGGGTAGCTGCTCAATTTCTTAGCAAACATTTGACTTCAGTAGTTTTTCCTAAAACCAGATGGTCAGGAAGTCACATTACTTGCAAAAGAAAATTTATTCTTTTTTCATATCCTTTCTAGAATTCATTCTGAAGAAAACTAATCCACAGCATCAGCAAACTTCTATCAGGCCTCCTTATTCATTTTACATACCCTTATTCCATGAAAAATTAATGGAAATCCCTTCCTTGGCAATTTCCCCCAATGCAACAAAGAAGTTACTACTGAAGTGTCTGCACAAACTTCTAGCTCCTTATGGTAAAACAATTTAGATGGTAAGGCAAGCAATGCAGAATGTGACCTGTAGTTCTTTACGAGTTTTGTGATCTGCAAAGACAAAAACAAAAATCCATAACTGAAACAGATAATTATTCACCAGACTTCACAGTACACAGCTCTCAAGCAGAGACTACCTTACCATCCTCTAGCATTTAGCTTCTCTAAAGCTGCTGAAGAACTGTATTAAAGGCAAAAACTGCAGGTGTGATCTTCTATAAGTAAATACTTAATAAAAGCAGTTTTTTGAAGGACCATCTCTTTCCCCTCCAAAGCCGGGGGGGAGGCGGGGAGAGGGGAGAACTGAATGTACATGATAGATGAATTGGTCATTCTCCAGTTTCTTTAAACATTTGATCTATAGGCACGTTCTCTTTTTTTTTTTTTTTAAGAGTCAGATTGTTTTCATAGGGTTTTGAATGATGTAACCTGTTTTTTTGAGGAAGTCTTAACAGGCAGAAAGTGAGCATCCCAACAGCTGATAGAAGCTGGCCTTAGAGACCAGAAATGTATTTGTCTTTAAATGAAAGAATGGCCTTAAGGAAGCATTCCAGTCAGTAATAACCAGCTCGAAAAAACGCACATCCTGTAAAAAGACTAATATATGATACTGAAGTCCAATGGTATCCTTAAAGCCCTCACACTCCCTGCTCTCTCCCTATGCCAATGCTCCTTAAGCACTGTATAAGGAACACAACAATGCAAGTTCACTATAAGATATTTTAGGAGGAAGTGTGACAGGTTGTTCAGTAGGCTGAACCCAACCTAAAGCCTAGGGCCAAAAACTCTCACTTTCCCCCTTAAGTCTGCCATCAGATTTCCTCCCTCCTCTGCTTACATGGTCATATAGTAATCTTTTGCTCTCAGTTTAATTCTTCAAAGTATACTACCATGAGAATAGGAAGGCATCTTAGTAGGTTTCACTTTAGCCCTATATTTCAGATTCAGGCAATAATTTAAAGCAGCCAAAACATCTGTGCTCATTTATGTACTATGCCACCTGCCACTTTATTAAGGCTTTAGGTACTTCACCATAGAAGAGTTTCAGGAAGCTATCCTTCAGAGGAAGAGGTGATAAAGAAACAGGAACAGTTTATTTTTTTCCTTTCCTGAAACGTGATGTTTACAAAATTAATCTTTATGTTTAAAGAGGAGCCTTTGTTTGTCTTTTTTATGTTAAAAGTAGAAGTTGTACTTGTTCATTTGTGGAAAATTAAGTTATGAAGTTAGGGTAAACATGGACAATGGAGACAGAAGGGAATTTTAAGCCATTATTTAGAATTCTGCTTTGTGCACCATTTTTGACTTACTCTGCTTAAGAACAGAGAACCCCTTCAAAGAAGGGTTTTAACATGCTGGAGGGCTCAGCATACTTGCTATTCAGAGTATATATTCAAAATAATCAAGCTTTCCTAGAGGACTAATGCTCAAGCTAGACTTATCACTAAGCATCAGGCAGCCAAAAGGTGGTAAGGAAACAGCAGGAACCGGTTTCTCCTTTTTTGATTTAGATGAAAAATATTAATTATAATTGTAGTTCTACTCACCAACAAAGGATTATATGCTCCATAGGCACTAAAAGCATCCTCATCTCTAAGATACACGTCTCTTGATGTCAGTCTTTCCAGCAAAGACACATTTAATCCAAAAGTCAGTGCAATTTTAGATTTTATTACTGGACCTAACTGCTTTGGATCTCCAACAAGAACTATCTGTATATGTAATTAAAAAAATCCATCTTGTATTAAAGCAGTTATTAAAAAATGTAGTTTCAATAACAACATACACACTTCAGTATTCAGAACTCAGTATTCTGCTTTCCTCCAAACTTCTTATCTGTTTGTGGAGAAGGGTTAGGCCCAGGATAGAAGTACATTGTTGTCTTAAACTAAGAAAAAAATATTTTTATTTTGACATCTTCCACCCACTGAATCATGTCCTACCAATGTACTTGTTTTAGATGTAAAACAACTCATTTAAGCGTGGGAAATGGATATTGTGCATGAAGAAGATTTACTACAAGTACTCAGAATTCCATACTCATTACGAGGAAATGACTGCTTGCATTCTACATCATTCACAAAAATAAAAACAGTAAACCAAAATTTTTTTCCTTTCAGTAAATGATGCTAAGAGAACTACCTGTCCATTAGCTTCTGAAATCAACCCAATAGGAATCAGGCTCTCTGGTTCACTTGCTTGCCCTGCCTCATCCAGAATCACATGAGTGAAGTGTCCAAGCCTAGAATTAAATAACATGAACCTGAAACAGGGCTGTTTTCAGATTAGCTCATTCTGCCACCCTGTGGTTGACCTCAGCAATTCTGTCAACTTCCTTGTCAAGTACGCTAGGCCACTCCATACGCACATAGCAAAGATGGATATTATCAACATGGAATATAGAAAAAAACAACCCAGTAAATTTAATTTGCCATCTTTGATTTCGCTTACATACTCCAATATACACAACCACTGAGTATCTTAATTAAAGCACTGTTTATACCAAGGTTAAGACACTTAGAAAAGCTTTCCTTGTTCTCAGTTTTGTTCAGCTATTTAATTAGAACAAGGCACTTGGTGTACCAAAGACAATCCCTGGGCTTTGATTTTATCAAACATCAAGCCAATTAGGCTTCAGAGTGTCCTTTAACAAAGTTAAAATCAAAATCAGAGGAATCTTTAGTTAACCGCATTTGACATGGTGGTTATTTACAGTTAGTAAAGGTGACTTGATAAAAACCAAATACAGTACAATTTTTAATGTGATAATCATTTTGAGCCAAAAATGATTGTCAACAGCAATACAATTGCAAGGCTCCCACTGGTAGTGGAGAAGTTATTGCATCAAAAATTTTTAACATGATTCACGATAATTCTTAAATTTACCATGGAGAAAGTCCCTGCTGAAATATTACTAAAATGAAGTGGTTTGCTAGGAAGACAATTTCAAAATAGAGGCACATGCAATAAACTATTGGAACAGCTCAAGTTACAGTACGGAGGGTATCTAAAAGCTCTGTGTTTTGTAGCATCCAGCTATCTCAGTGATATTCCTTATAGTACTCTACCGTATTTCTGTTTGATAAAACATTCCCGCACTGCTGCATGTGGTAATTATTATCCTGAACCACGATGCTTTCCAGATATCATCACCATCTTTGCAGTAAGGTTTCACCATATCATCAACTTGCTGCAGAAACAAAAAGGTATTTTGTGAAAGAAAATGCTGCTCTAAAACTAAATGTTTTAATTTGAATAAAAAAGCCCACTGAAAACTATTTTAGAAGCTGAGCAAAACACTTAGATTTAGAGCCATTCATACACTGAAATTAAGTCTTCATTAATCTGCCTAAACAAAGTAGTGCATATGCAAGATATCTGTGTTTTCTTTATTGTAAGGATAAAAACTGAACATATGGATGTTTTATATACATACATATATATGTTTATAAACATATACATAAAATGCACACACAATGTACTGTAAAAAGATGACACCGTACTGTATAAAGATGACAATCCTACTTCCTTACTTTCCTGTGCAAGTAGTCAATTTGGAGACAAAGACTTGACTTCAGTAACAGATTTTAGGATTGCTTTGTCAGTGAAAGCATCTTACCGTATTACAAATTCCACGGATAAGTATTTGCTTCTTGTGGGCTTAAGCACTGCAGGATAGAGGTTAAGATTCTATACTCTTACAATCAAATTAAGGACTATGATAAATATTTTCCAGTTAATCTTCTGGAAAAGGGCAAGTAATATATTTGTATTTTGGATCCTAAATAAGTCTAACCAGCCTAATAACCACTGACAGTTACATTACTAAATCAGTCTTTTAAGATCAAAATATTAAAAAGGAAATGTTAACTGGCAGATACCTATAATATTTACCTCTAGTGACCTGAAGCTAGCATTAACTCGGACCATAGCTCCTGGTTTTAATTGATTGCTTTGATGCAGCCGCAAGCAAATCAGATCTGTTGCAGCATTTGATGGCGCACAAACCAAAATTCGACTATCTGGTAGAGTATAATGTATCTACATTAAAGAAGATGGACATTAATAAAGGGTTATTTAGAGAAGCAGCAATAGCACAAACATGCCCATTTTATTTCACTGCATACAGAATCCAGAACAGTTTTGCATACATGTTACGTTCATCCATCCCTTTGCAGTTCAAGAACACTAGTCTTGACAGCCATGTACTCTCAAGCCAAGTGTACGACAGCAGAATTAATTCACGGTTATCCTATTAATGTATACCTGTGCTTCATGAATATATTATGCACTACTGGAATCACAAGTTAGATACTGTTGACTAAAGCTTTAAAGACAAAGACAAGACTTGAAAATAAGCCATTCACAAGTTCTGTAAATCCATATCAAGATCTTTCCTCTTTCACAGAGCTATAAAAAATTATCTTAAAAAGAGTATTTTGAAAACTCTTTGGGAAAAAAATATGATGGTACTTAGAGAATTACTCTAAGTTTTCCAACACTGAAAAGATTAGAGAAGACTGATTTGTCATCCACCGTTACCTGTAAAATAGCTTCAATTACTGTTACTGTTTTTCCAGTTCCCGGTGGTCCAAAGAGAACATAAGGTGTTGGACGACATTCGCCACTCAGTATCCTTTTCACTGCCAGTTTCTGTTGCTCATTCAGCATAGGATTGAAAAAATCCCCAGCTCTCTGTTTGTGTGTTACAGTTTCACCAACTATAATCGAGATAAGCATATATTAAAACTCCACATAAATATTTTTAACATACGTAGATTAAAGCAATGCCAATTCACATTATGCTTCAAAAAATTTTCATTTTCCTTATGTGGTAACAACTAAGGAATTTCTCAAAAATCCTGATTTCATAGAATAGCGTGTGAAAAATAAGCCATTAATATTTCAGAAGTGTATTGGATCTTTAATAAAATTGAAGGCCAGAAAAGGACTCTGATTATGTAACCCAACAATCTGTAAAAACTCTACTCAGTAATTTTAGCATCAAGCTCATTTTTTTGTCCTAGAAGACCAAAATTTCAGTAACTTTCAGTAACTGGTACTTCAAGTATAGTACCAGTACTAGATGACCAGAAGTCACAACTACTCAAATTTTTTTTCTTAATCCCGTCTGAATTAGCCTAGCTTGAGCTTTCCATAGCAGAATCTTATTAACCCTTGGACAGAAGTGCATTCTAGGTAATCCGTTCCATATTTCTTTAGGCATCCTATTGTTACAAAGTGATAAAATCACCCTCTTTGGCAATTAAGTACACTGGTATTTAAAGTCACACTTTCCAGAAAAGTACTGGAATCATCTGGGCTTTCCAAAAACTTTAGAAGAGTTTTAGCATCTTTGGCAATGTAGCTATCCCAAGAATGAGACGCAGCATCCCAGTAACAAATTGGAAGCTCTGAACATGAAGAAGAATCTTCCAGTAAATGATAGCGAAATAATAATGTATTGAATACAAAATATATCACTAGATATTTGCTGCCCTCTCTCTGGAAGCCTTCAAGGCCAGGCTGGATGGGGCTTTGAAAAACCTGATCTAGTCAAATGTGTCCCCGCCTACAGCAGAGGGTTTGGAAGTAGATGATCTTTAAGGTCCCTTCCAACCCAAACCATTCTATGATTCTATAAATTGGAGATGTTTAAGTAATCCACAGAAAGACTCCAATGAAACTTCCTGTTAGTACTGTTCTAGAATTTGTCTTTTTAGACAGAACACAAGGACATCTAAAAGGTATCTTACTCAGCCCTGGTTTACTGAAGTGACTGCAATCCTGAACTGTCTATTCTTGAATATAAAGTATTAAAGTATACCAAGGTGGCTTTTTTGCGCAGCTACCCTCATCACATCTGTTGCGTTCATCTCCCTTGATGCCATACATTTTGCCTGTTTGTTCTGCAGTTTTTTGACCTGAAAACAGCAAGTGAAGATAAATGCATTTATAACCTTAAGATGAAAGGCAACTATCTTAAGTAATGCTTTTGAAGTTGCTAGGTTTTAATTTTTCCCATTAAATAGCATTATCCCATTAAACAGAATATCTACTGTGAAGACAGAAAGATAGAGTAGTAGAAGGTGTTAGAAATTACCACCTTAAATTCAAGATTTCTAAAAGTTTGGCTTATGTTAACATTAAACATTTGTTTCACAAATACTTTGCAAGTTCAGATGAGGATTTTTAAGCCATGGCTGAATAACTTGTTTCCTTCCACAAAAGCTAACATTCACATTCCATACCACTGAGCAAGATGACATGTGGTGTTTTCAAGGTCCTGGACCATATGCCTCAATCATCTTAATACTGATCCCAATCCAGTGAAGTGATGTTAGAGGTTGATTACTCCTTCTCATACAGGACAGAGGTATCATCCAGAGATGTTTGCTCCTTCCCCAGAGCCGTGTCATCGAAAGACTGCAAGGCTCATCTAGGCCTTCGGACTACTCCCTTTGCTGCTTACTAGTGACACCTTGAATAGATCAAGGGGAGGGTCATATAGCTCCGGGGTAAGCATGGGGGGTCAAGATGATGTTCTCCACCATCCTTCTAGTCAAACAGAAAGGACCTAGTAGAAGCAGGCACCTTGCAGAACAATAACTAGCTGTGCTGCTGCTCTCACCAGCGTGGCTCTGGGTCTATGTGCAGGAGCTCCTTGACTGCACATTATTAATTGCAAAACCAGAGACGTGTCTGAGTTGTTGCCACAGGAGGACGGAGCAGCAGCAATATTGTCTGGTGGTCTGTAACAAATCCCTGCCAGAAGGAAGACAACATGGATGAGACTTCTGACAAACAACTGGCATCGTGTCCTGATCACAGGTTCTGCAAATTCCTGCAGATTTCAATCATTCACACACCTGTTGCAATTCACCCAGGAAATGTCTAGAATTTCTAGACTAAGTTGGTGACAGCTTCCTAAAATAAATGGCTGACATACTGATCAGAAATAACACTCTACTAGACTTGCTGTTTAATTACAGGAAAGACCATGTGTCCATAAACCAGCTTTTGTTGCAGAGATTGCAAGACCAGAGGAAGGCTGAGAAGGTAAAGCAGCAGAGTCAGAACTCTGGCCTTCTAGAGCAAACCTCAGTTTCTCTACGAAATTACCGGGCAAAATCCTCTGGGAAGCTACCATGTGGGGAAAAAGGTGCCCAGGAGAGCTAAGAGTTGCTTATTCAGAGATCATAAACAAACCATCCTGTTGCACAAGATCATCGGGAATTTCAATAGAAGGCCAGCTTAGCTAAGCTTGTAGCTTCTTGATGAATTTATGAAAAGCTTACTACAAGCAGAAACAAGGACAGGTAAAATATAAAAACGCTGCTTGGACAGCTGGACAAAATCAGGAAGGTCAAAGAGATCAAAGTACAGCACCCTCAAACCAGGACATTAAGCTAAAACGTGGCAAGAACACAGTAATAAGGAGGGATTTAGCAAATTCTGTGCTGGAAAGGAGACAGTTCAATGATCATGGAGGCTCCCAGATGGGTAAGAGAAGACAATTTACTGATGGATGATATGGGGAAAAAACTCCACGTCCTTTCTGCCTCACATGCAGGCCTCCAGACTCCTGTGCGAAGTAACAGTATGGGAAGGAAAGGGACAAATAACAGAAGGGGAGGACCACGCTACAAACTGCTTAGAGACACTGGATAGGCTAGATATGATTCACCATGCTGATGATTGTGGACACTGCTGCCTGTTATCTCCAATAAAAAAATAATTGTGACAAGCCAGGGAATGTCTCAGACAGCAGGAAAAAGCTAATATTGCTCCAATTTAAAATGGACAAGAAAGATCTGGGGAACTATAGCTCGTCAGCCTCACTCCAGTCCCTGAGAATATCACGCAGTGCATCCTTCTGGAATCCGCATCCTTCACATGATTGGAAAAGAGGGTGACCAGGAATAGTCAACATGGCTAAACCAAAGGGCAGACCTTTCACGACCAACCTTTCCTCTATGATGAGGAGACTTACGTGGACAGACTATTACGTTGACAGAAGAAAAGCAGTCATTGTAGTACTCCTTGACATCAGCAAGACTTTTGAAAATTGGTTTACTTACCACATCATTCTTATTTGTGGCCTGAGGACATATTACCTAGATCAACAGACAGATGACTGGAAAATTGACTGAACTACTGGGCTTAAAGAGCCATTTTATAATCAATAGTTCGATACTCAGCTGGAAGCTGGTCGAAAGCTAAGAACCCCAGGGTTGTTCTTGGGACCAATATTATTCAGTATCTTCATCAATGACTAGGATGAGATCAAACAACATCCTCAACAAAGTTGCAGACAACACAAAATCAGGAGTCATACCTCAAATGCCTGATGGTGCCTCTTCAGTTCAGAGGGATCACAAGAAACTTGGCAAGAGAGCCAACAGAAACCTCATGAAATTCAGCAAGGAGAAGTGGAAAGCTCCACACCTGGGGCTGAATAACTGTGTGAACGAAGACAGGCCAAGAACAAACTGGCTGAGTAGTAATCCTCAGGTCCCTTTCAGGATCCTGGGTTACTGTTGATGCTAGAACTATTTATGAGCCAGTATCATATTCTTGTTATGAACTGGAGAGGCTGAGAGACGGTGGATTTTTAGTTTGGCCATGAGGAGGTGAAGAGGCAGTCTAGTAGCCCATGATGGCTTACATCAGGGTTATCAAAAAAAAAAACCAACCCAAAAAAAACCTCGAGAGAGACAAACTCTTCTTTGTAGTCATGTATGATGTAACAAGGGACCACATCCACAAGCTGCAGATGGAAGACTCATACTGGGAATTAGAAAAAAAAATCTTGAGTGGAAACGTGGTGAAGCACAGGTTATGCAGAACCTGTGGAATCGCTAGACAAAAAAATAAAGAAACACCTCCCATCCGCCTCCAAGCTGACTTGATTTAGTGATGGTGACAATCCTGCTTCAAATAGGAAGGAGGACTAGGTAACCTTCTGAAGTCCTTTCTAGAAAAGATGTCTACATTTTCTTCATATAATTTAACTAGCAGTTAAGAAGCCTGGGTAAATCTACTCAGAAGATGATGATTAGCTTCTACCACAAAATTATTCCCTGCCACAGTGACAGGACTTAAGTATCTACTCAACAGTAGCTACAAAAAGCAGTCTAAGGCAAATCTGACAATTCCAGTTATAACCATACAGTTTTTATAAGCACTTTCCATTTGAGTTTTTATAAGCACTTTCCATTTGAGATGGGAGTGTTAGCTTAATAGTATCAGTTATCATAAAATCTCCTGTCCCCAGGCAGCAAACAAAAAGTTCTGTCATTAGAAAGCAGCAGAATACAACTTCGCTTCTTTGATACTCCATTATGCAATTCCTTTCTAACAATAGCTGTACAGTAGGTATCTGTTACCAATCTGAATGGTATTCAGCATTTTAAGGAACATTTACATAATAGATACCTTACTTTCCTGCTGGGAACATTGTACCAGGCCATCATCAACATCATGATAGTCAGTAGTATTCTGGATCTTGATAGCTTGTGGTGATTGTAAGACAAGCCTTTCTGGAAATAACACTTCAAATTTAGAGGAGAAAGAGAAAGTGGAGAAATTTGAAAGTCACACACTTCGCACGTTTCACTGATTAACATTACTGCTGACACAGGCTCAGAGTTGCCAAAACTGCTTTATCAGAACTAATGTAAAAGTGGTAAAGACCTGTGTGAGTTCATATGGATCATTAACTCAGCCATAAAACAGGAAATTAGTCCTTTTTAATAAATTCTGAGGTAACACAAAACACTGCCATTTCACTTGCCATTATTACAATGGTATGAGTTCTACAGCCCTTATTGGCTCAAACAGGTCACAAAAGTTTGTTCCCACTCCTCTCCCCTGTTATGGCCAACAGGTGAAGCCATTCTGATGACACTTAACTCTAGATTCAGAGAGTTGTTTTTTAAAAAAAAAAAAAAAATTACAGAAAACTCCTCTAAGAACAAACTACAATGCTTTCTTCTCAGTATGCCCTGATGTGAAAGCAATAGAAAACACAAGACTCCCCACAAACAAACTCCTCTAGACAGCTTAAGTCAACTGAAGTGTACCTTTTTCACCCAGGTAGATAGCTTGCTCAACTGCAAACTGGCATCGCCTGCTAGTAATCCTGTTATCAGAATACAAATTCGTAAATTAAAGTAAGAGCTTACATTTCCATAAACTGCAACAACAAACACTTACAAGGTATCTGGTATTTTTACTGTGCACCAGTGCATATAAAAATAGGAGTTTTACATAAAAACACTCTTAAAAAAAAAAAAAAGAAGCATCTATTGAGAAATATGCTGCAGATGTGTCAATCAACAGCTTTGCTATAAATAACATTGATACATATATTCTCTAGCTCTTCAGTGAGACAAAGATGGCCTGGTATTCCAGACTTACTCTTTCAAGGAAGTTCTCTGCAAAGCTGATTTTACAGAGAAGATTAAGGAACTCTGTACAAATAATAACATCCCATGAATAAAACAAAAGTATGAAAGGATGGGTGGTTAACATCAGCAATTTTTTTTTTTTTT
>VYXH01010206.1:47275-68133 GCA_013397275.1 Burhinus bistriatus
TTGTTAACATCAACATTTTTTTTTTTTTTTTTTTTTTTTGCATAGTCTTGCAGCCGTATTGGTATATTTTTTTCCTTAAAAAAAACCCAAGACCCCTCCCAAAACAAAACACCCCACCTCATCATCCCCATTGTTTCACTGCCTGGCATTGGTGCAATCATTCAGAGAGGCTTAAGACAAGAATTCTTCGACCATCATGACTACAGTTACAGTCTTTTACCAATGAATGTCGTGGCAAACGTGCATTGAGGGAAAGAGGTGAAAGAATTGGCAAGACCTTAATTATGTCCTCCTATCTGTATCCATCAAAACAAAAAATTGACAGTTATGTATATTTTAACACTTTACTAGAGAAATCATTCAATGCAGTTTTTTGGAAACTTGTAAAAATACCTGCAATGAACAAATTCCACATCCATGGGTTCCAAGTTGTAAGCCTGTTCAAAGTCTGCATTAAATTTAAGACTAATGTTTTCATTACATATCTGTTGTAAATATAAAAACAAAGTCAGTTTACTGATGAAGGTTTAGTACTTTAAACACAAAGCAGCATCTCTGAAAGCACTGAACCACCCCACCACCTCCAAAAAGAACACCTAGATTTACCTGCTATCAACATACTGCATATCTAGATTATGTTACGAGTGCTTTCAGAGCAGGTAAAGATTATAATCTAGAAAGATTAGGGAAGCCCAAGTCTTCAAAAATACAATAAAAATACAGAATCACCAACCAGAAGGTAGATAAAACAAATCTAGCTTCCCAAAAGTCAAGTTAAACTAGTCTGTAACTCCACGAATTGCCAGCTTCCCCTTTGAAACTTGTGGACCACAATATTTTCAAGAGGCAATACACCTTGCTTACCTCAGTAATATAGGCAACGTACTCTATTATATGCTCAGAGTAGACCTGACTTTTCAGTATCACCTTATCACCTAATTGTAAACAAAGTTAAAAGGGAACATACTGTTACAAGGAACAGTAAAATTCTCACAGCAGCTCTTAATTTCTTCTTCTTTTGCATGGTTAAACTAGGAACTTGCAGGATGCTAGATGTTAATTAACTTCAGCAAGGTTGCTGCATCCATGAGTACCTGTTTTGAAATGCTATATGCAGTTGTATATCACATCTTAAAAGGCACCTAATATTGACGCCATCAGACAAAATCTCCTGATCTTGTATATTATATTATTTGAGATTCTGAACTACATTTTACCTACTTTCCCACGTTTTGCTTTTGCTACACCTATTGCCTTTATATTATTACTACATTGTGCAGTTTATTTTTGCTGAAAGCCCCACCAATTTTTGTACATGAAAAATCCTGAAGTATTGGAACATGCATAAGAACAGACACATGCAATGCTGCTTCAGACAGCCACCACTGTAAGATGCACACTAACAGTACAGCTCACCTGTCCAGTAGCCTAGATTAATAACTTTGTGTTCAAATATGTTAAAGACTTCTTTAAACAAATGAATAAGCAATGGAGTTTGTATTGCACTGAAAATATTGATCAATGTGCTATCTGGCTTTCTCTCACATGAATTACTACCTGTAACCAGGTGAGGTCGGCCCTCTTCCACTCCTGGCACTTCCAACACTAACAAGTTCCCATTCCTTTTCAAAATAACCCCACTCATGCTGAAGTCTTTTATCTCCATTTCTGCATGAATTTCTTCGAGCCACAAGAGAGTAGAAAAGTTTGCTTTATAATTATCTAGATTAAGATGCTGAAAAACAAAACAGTATACATTATTGTTGTAACTTCTACACTAAGATACGGAATCCACTATTCTTAACGTTATATAAAACACCTCTTAAGACAGCCTGCACAGCAACTGGCTTGCCAATTAAGGCACCTAAATACATGTATCCATGCACTAGCTAATATTTCAAACTCCCCCAGTAGCTAAAGCTGAATTAGTATACTCCTTGGAGCTCAGATACAACAGCCAGTCAGCTGAAGAGTTAACCAAGTCTCTCCCTACTGCAATGGCAGTTTCAACATCTGAATTGAGGGGCAGTCTACCAACTGAATTCTATGCTTAGCAATCCCAGAAAACATAAAATCTAAGTACACGGGGCAGACACGAGTGAAGAGATAGTCATGTCAGTCTTGGCCCTGGCTGATGATAATATAACTTATGGCAAGCTGAAAAGAACCTGAACTTAAATCCTCAGAGCTTAATGCATCTCACTGACGCGGTGTTCTCCAACAGCACAAAGCTCTACCTAAACAATGACTGATAGCACAGAATGCTTTCGATTTGGTATCTTCTGACTCAAATACAAGGTGAATGAGCAGTGCTTTCTGGAGTAGACTTAAAATAAGTCACCAGTACCAGACAGAACCTAAGGTGTGGTTAAAAAAAGTTACCATTAATGGCAGGCTTTCAGTATAAAATTATTTCAAATACTACAGAGTTTTATCTTATTTTTGAGACAGGATCAGTAATCTGCTACCTTAATGCTGTGACCTCAGATTTTGTGTGAGCTGTTTAGAAAGCAGACAACATAGCCTTTTGCATCTTTGAAAAATTAAGTATCAGCCCCAGTTTATAAGTCCTTAAAAGGTTAGGGGAAAAAAGTGAGTTGCAGCAATGTTCTACCAGAAATCAAGACAAAGTTTTGGAGAAAGTATCATTGTAATATTCTCATTAGACTTCAGGGGTTTTTTTGTTTGGTTGGTTTTTGGGGCTTTTTTTGGTATATATTCTGAAATTTATATACTTGCAGGAAGAAAAAAAAAAACTATGGTGAATTAAATTTAAGTATTTTTTAAAAAGTTTTGAACCAGAAAAGAATCCTTTGTTATTGCAATAACTTAAGAATTTCTGCTTTCATTTGGTATGAAACAACTGCTGGACTACTGTTCCGACACCCCAAAAAACCCTTTCCAGTGCTTCCTAAAGAGGAATCTTTGTTCAGCTTCTGTAATATCTCCCCCTGCTCCCGGGATACTTCTACTCTCTTTTCAGTTTTTCACATTTACCCTTTTGTACTCTTGTAAGCTTGGATACTGTGACATACTGAATCCCATAGAAATTATAGGATACAGATTAAAGTCTTAAGTCTACTTGATAACAGTATTGCATCATCTTCTATTACACTAAGGGCTACATATTTTTGCTAAATTAAGGCCAGCTTCAACAAACACAGTTACGTAAGACACATTTTCTTATATAAACCTACACATGCATACCTCTGCTAGGAGAGGCTGAAAGGTCAGTATGTCTAACTTCCGCTCCACACATTTTCTTAACTCATCTGGTATGGTATAATGCGGGAGAAAGCTTGGCAACTGCTTTCTGTGATTTCTAAAACAAAAGCGTATGATGTTTCATTTAGTTTTCTCAAATTATAGATGTGAAAAACAGCTAATTAACATGCTGCATGATCAAGGCTATAAAACCAAAACACATACACATGACAGATACAGATTCCTTCAAAGTGACAACTGAGAAGTTTGCTATACTGGGAAGAAATATAAGTATTCCAATTACAGATTACTTGAATCGTGTGTCTGCTTTTTCAGTTTAGGGATATTTTTATAACTAAGCAAATACTGTAAATATAATGGAAGCTTATTTGCAAAAGGAAAAGTTCTGAATGAAAGATGGGAAACGTTTATCAGATACAGATGTCAGAGTTGCTTGAGGAGCTAAGAAGCTAACTCTCAGAAAACTACTTCCGATTTTCCATCTTTTTTTCTTAATAACACAATTGTTACTCATAGATTATTATGTAACGGTGTTCATCTTGTTTATTACCACACCATAGAGTAGACAGAGCTCCTGTTTGACAAATCTACAAAGAAATCAGGCAGTTCACTACTAAAACAACCTCTTCTACCAGTAATGTCCACAATTATCTTGTTTACAACATACATATATAAACATGTACAGACTCTTCTGGTTTCACATTTTGTCAGCATTACAGAACAGATACAGCAATACCAAATAGAGCAGATCATGCAAGTGTTACTTTTTTCTCTAATTCACAGTACCTTCTGTATTTAGGGGCAACCACCGTTGTTTTCCTTGGCTGAGGTTCTGGAATAATTTTCGGCTTTCTTGGAGAAAATGGTTTCACCGGTGCTATTATTAATTCTTTTTCATTTGTTACAGTGGCTTCAATAAAGCGTCCAACAGTAAAATCAGAAAAACCAAGCAACAGGAGTTCTTTACTGCACCCAGGATTTCTTCAAGTAAGCAGAAGTAATGTTCTTAAAACCATCATGTTCACACTTCATTTTCCCCAGCCATAAGTATTTTTTAAATTAAAATTGTAGATTCTCATTTCAGTAACATATGAGAACTGCTAACTTAGGGTAATTCCTCACACTTACTCCCCACCCTGAGTTCAATCCAGGTATCATAAATAATTAAAAACAAAGTAAAAATAGTGAACCCCCAATTTCATCAAAAGCTTGGGTAAAAGCAAAATCCCTCCCCTCAACATACTAGGTACAGAATTAATACTTCTGTCACAAAGAACACCTTGGAATTACTGTTACTGAAAAAGATTAGCCAAACATTTCCATCAGAGAAACTTGAAGCATATCCCTTTACTGTTTGCAGCAACAGCTTTGCTCCACCTTACTTAAGACTACTCAGAACTGAACCCTAACTACAAACACCTAAAGTGGAGAAAGAAGCAAAGACCCTATATTTATGAAAAATGCACTTTATATGCGTAAGTGGTGTTTGGGGAGTGACAGAGGGGAAAAGATCAGAGGGAACAGTTTCTTCAGATTGGTTTCTGAGGAACTTAAGACAAAAGATCTAACATACACTAACTGCTCTGAAATCCCTTAATGAGCTCATCGTAGCACTACCCAGAGCCAAATTTTCTCCTCAGCACTAGTTACATGGTCAAACACTGTTACTATGTGCCTGAAACAAAGGTATCCCAGAAGGATTCCAGCTTACTTTCTCTTTGGCAGAAGTACCACTTCTTCATGCCGACTAACACTGCCTGCTCAGGTTAAAGCTATAGTCTGGTTTTCTCCAATACACGAAGTCAGCACAGGCACTGAACTGTCCAGATTTATGGTCTAAATTTGCAGTGTCTATGGTGTCTTAAGTGGCCAACAAGCATTTATTAC
The DNA here is from genome assembly GCA_013397275.1 of Burhinus bistriatus. Classification (NCBI taxonomy): domain Eukaryota; kingdom Metazoa; phylum Chordata; class Aves; order Charadriiformes; family Burhinidae; genus Burhinus; species Burhinus bistriatus. The sequence continues at coordinate 52,388 of VYXH01010206.1, forward strand.
CTTTGTGCTGCAGCTTCCCATGGAGTTTTGTGTGGATTGTTCTGTATTAGAAGATTCTCAGACTCTGTGGCATTTACAGATCTACAGTGAAATATAAACTGTTCTTCCTACATATCTTTCTCCACAAAGGCAGGCCATGCCTGCAGCTTATCTTTCAAACTGCAGCTAAATCATCCTCCTAAGAAAATTTCTACCCCTTGTCTCACTATTTAAAAAGGTAACAGAAGTAGTGTGAAAGTTAATGCAGTGTTACTGTGATGAATGAAGCCAGTTGACTTTGTTTTCCTCTGTCCAACTTTTAGATTATGATCATAAGAATCAATGGTTATGCCACAAGTTTGTAGAGCTACAGCTGGAAGTAACTGCAACGTACATGAAAGTAAGCTTTCCAGCATGAGGTTCCTACTTGAATCCTGAAAGAGCTCACTCAAAGCCACTTTTTATTCTTAATTAAATCAATGCAATATTTTGTACAGCAAAGTATTCTTGTTTTTCAAGGGTTTTCTAAGATCAGCAAACCATTTCCTCTATAAATTACACCTTCAAGGAAAAAAGCTTTTTTCTTTCAGCATACATAACTTGCATTTAATATCACAGGACAGGGAAGCTTGAGACTGAGAGGCATGTAGCAACACGAGTATGATGTCAGGGTACCGAGACTGGAAGAAACATACAAGACATAATACAAAAATTCCCAGCTATGTTAGCTCTAGGACTCATAGGGCAATAGGTTTCCTGAAAAGTATATAACCAGCCGTAGGCATTATCTTCACCTTACTGTGTTTTTTTTAGAGAAGTTATCTACTCCCACTATATTTCTTCATTTACTACTACTATTTTATTTCAACAAAAATCAGAATCATTACAATGCTAATTACTTTCAAGGTCTAATATACATTTCCACATTATTTGGTAATATGCACTGGCTTACTTTATCCTACCCCAAAAAGAGAACTGTACCCAGAATAAGGGAACTATTAAGTCAATTTTTATGACTTGTTTCCATTGTATCGGTCAGAACCAATAGAAAGAAATACTTACACAGCTGTACATATGATCACTATGAATATTTTTCCACCTGGTGGTATTACAATTTCTCCAGTAATACTGACGTGCTTTGTTGGTTGTTCCACATCTTCTCTTTGCTTATCTTCTCTATTATGTAGATTTTCATCTTTCACCAAGGAAAAGTTTTCTTTTGTCCTTGATAAATATGTATCCTGAGAAATAGTTCCTTCAGTAGTAAACAGATTATGATAGATTCTGTTACCACAATTGCTATCGCTAGCGTAGGCAAAAGTCTTCTCAAACAAGTCCTTCTGAGGACCTAACACTCAGCATTCAAATGTTAACATTTCACTGTACCTGGAATGACTCCATTCTTCATAATGGATGTATTATTCAATGACTCATATGTTGTTTCTCCACTGTCATTATATGAATCAATTGCAGCTTTTGAGAGGTTTTCTTGATTTATTGGAAAAGATGTCAGATATGCTTCTGGACTGTTCTCACATTTTTGAGGAATCTGAAAACTGAATTGCTTGTTTTTCACCCATCCAGCGAATCTGCAGCTGATTAAGGACTGTAGTACACTCCCTTTATTCCTAGAAGTCGTTATGTAATTAATTACATAATTAAATGCATAGTTAATGGTCTTGGGAACCTTAATTCTACCTGAAGTCAAATACAACTATCTGTTAGTTCACCATTATTTCATAACTGCTATCAAAGAAATTGCACTGCTGCTTCTAACTCATGAGGACCAGAACCTCTGCTAAATGTTAGTATTTCTAGGTTACATCAACCATCATATAAAGCATACAGAAATACTGTGTGTAAAAAAGGCATGGTAACTTTAAATTAATCACTGGGTAACTAACTCCTAGAAAAGAGCACATAGCAACAAATAGACAATATTTAGGTGTGACTTCATTTGAGCCTCTATACCCAGATGTGGGAAAAAAAAAAGTTAACAAAAAACAAAAGAGAAAACCACCAAAACAAAAACCCTCAAGGATACATCAGCATAGTCCTTCAGCCTCCAACTTAAAAAAAAAAAATAAAAAATCTGGTCTTCTTTTAATACATGAGTATGCAACAGTCCTCTTGTTCTAAGATTTTAAAGATGATAGTGAATCTACAGTTTAATTTAAGCACACTTACAAGTAAAAGCAGTTACTTTGATCCTCATTCCATAACGGATTTTGTTAGGATTGAAAAAAGACATAGGACTGGGGAGTCTCAAAGCACTATCTGCAAGATAGATGCTCAATAAGACTACCCTGAAGACATGAAATTCAATACAAAATTCTCTTTAATTCCATAATATTTGGGGGTTACTTGAAGACCGTAAACCACAAGGCTCAAGTATGAGAGGTTTCTGTATGAAAGACAGGTTTACAGACTATGGAGTGATGAAAAGCAAGAAAGCTTAGAACAATCAGAAAGGCTTACTCTATCCAAATGATCATTCTTTTAGATTCCCCCTGCTTCAGAGTTCCAAAATTAGTCATTCTTGATACTTCCAACCCTCCTTTGTCTCTCATTAAGTTTTCGTAAGACTCATCCAGATTGACTCCATTAGAGTGAGATTGTCTGTAAAAATAATTTCAGCTAGCAATTTTGAAACACAAATAGACTCAGCAAATATCTTTGATTCAGTACAAGTTTAAGAATCACTATACCAAAGCACAGTCACAGTATTTAGGAAGAATCGGTTGAGAGGATTCATTTTTTCTCAGGTACTTATACTTCCAAGACAATTAGGTTATGTGTAGTAATTTAAGCAGCAAATTAAAAACAACAAGCTTTTTGTCAGCAGCACAATAAACCAGCGTAAAACTTTGGATACAAGACTAAAATGATTACAAAGCTAGCTAATATCTGCTGAAGAGCTGAATCAAATGGTGACTGAAGCTGTTATGGATCCCTTTAGGAGCTGAACCAAGATGCAAAGAGCAACTCCTTAGCAAGAGTCTTGATTAACACTAGAGCTTAAGACACAAAATGACTAGACTGGAAGTGTTTCAACACGTACCCTAAGCACTTATGTCTTCTGCTTACTGCTACAATCTGAAAGCAGCAAACTGAAAAAAAACTTCAGAAAAAGCTGAAAAACAAAAAGCACCCTTAAAAACTATCACACATATGACTGATAAAAAAAATGCTTGTGAAACCAAAGTCATATGCTCTTCCCTGTCTGAGACAGGGACCAGAGCTCTAACCTTTCAGTGTCAGCTACCTGTAGAAACCATTTAAAAAATTGTTTCTATTCTACAATTAAGAAATTATTCAGTTATATAAAGTGGCATGAAAATATTTTAATAATCTTGTCAATATTTACACACCCTAAGTACTCCTTAGTTATCTAATACAATACAGTAGAAAATGACTGCAGCTGTTCTTTATTAGATACATCAATTTACTGGCAAAGCCCACTAGATGTCTCCCATTGCAGCTTAAGCTGCCTCAATTTTTTGATATGGTAGCAAATACACTAAAACTGAGAAATTAACCCTAAGGTCGGCTTTCATAACTTGGCTTTACTAATAATTTTCTGTATTAAATCCATCAATAAAAATAGGTCCACCTGGGAAAATAAGTGAAAAAAAATTGTACTGTTGTGCAAAGTGATGTAAACACTTCAAGCTTCATCTAGGTACAATTTAAATCTAGTATATCTGTTATGTCCAGTGAAAACAGCTTATTCCATTCTTCATAGTTCCTTTGAAAACATATGTACCACCCTCAGCTATGTTTCCTAGAGACCGAACACGGGAAGTTCTCCCAAAGACTATGTTTGAGAGGTATCAGAATGTCCTTTTTGCTTTCCTTTGGACTTTCCAATTGGTCAACAGCTTATTTTTGGCCTGCAGAATGAAAGTTGGTAGTCCTACCAAGACCTTGTTAGCACTGAGAGTGACAGTGCTACAGGTAATAGCCCTATTTACATACATTTGGGCAGTATTTGTGTTTCTGACAGGACAAACTCACAAGTCAAACTCTGGATCTTTGCTGCAGAACTGCAATGACTAGTTGCTGCCCGTTCTATATTTCTGTAGTTGATTATTTCACAAGATTTTGCTTCTTCATACTGAACATCATCTACTTTTTCCAACCTTTTCTGCAATCTGTCCAGATCCTCCTCACATCACATATGCAGAACATCTCAGTTTGATATCTGCAAGCCCAACGAATCACTATTATTTATATCTTTAAACTATTCCATTTAGGACAGATATCTGAAGAATAACTACAACTTAAGCAAAATGGATTAAAGAAACATCCATTTTACAAATGCTGAGAATGGTTTTCAAACAGTAAAGCCCTCACTAGAAGAATGCAGATTAGAGGAAACGCAAGGTAAAAGCATGAGCTTAGCATTTTTCTAACAAAAGCATGCAAAATTCCTTCCTTGCCTAGCAATATCCCTGAGCTCATCTGCTACTAACTTGCTTCTCTAGTAAGAACAGATGTCCCCACCTTCTGGAAAGGAAGAAAAAGCAAGGGTCGAGTCATAGCACACTCTGATCTTCCCAATGATCTATAAACTTGTAGTCAACTAGTGAAGAATTCACAGTATTTCTTGCGTAACAGATGCAACAAAATTTAAGCTGCATAATTACTATTCATTTCTAGTGATTATTAAGTGGAAAGAGAATGAAAGAATGAATATTACCCATTCTGGCTGACTGGCACCAAGCAGAGAGCTCTCCAAATATAACATGACTGATTGCTCTCCACCACAATCGTGTTCACTAGATCATGTCTACAAGGTGAATAGCCATCAGGAAGTCTCAATGAATCCAAAGTGAAAAATATACTCTCATCTACAGTACCACTTCTTCCACAGATGCTGGAAATGCGAACCTGTAACAGTTTATTATTCAGTGTTACTTGATATTATTTGCTTAAGCTAACAGGCATACTACTATTCCATAGCTTTTTCCTGCAACAGCTATTGTAGCATTAACAGAGCTGCACTCTGAAGTTTCAGTTATTCGTGGGAGGTAAACATACAGCTCTAACCTAGAATCACCGTGCTTGTCTTTAGACTTAAAAGTGTAAAGAAACACAAGTACTTCAGATAAGCATTAGGTTCCACTTAAGTGCATACTACAATATGTACATTTGACTTAATCATGATACCTGTCTTTTGATTTACCAACTCAACTAATTTATACTTCAATACTGGCCATCACAAGAGAAGAAATTTTCTTCCTATGCTCGACATGCAAATATTATTCAAGATATACAGTTAAGGCAAATACAATAAACCATAAACCTAATATATGTATTCCTAGAGGCAACAAGTACTGTCATTAAAATAAAAAAGGGACAATGGTTGTCTTTAAGCCAAAACACTTGTATAAATTAAAGTAAATGTAATAAATTCCACAGTCATTACTTCTTAAAAAAAGTTTGAAAATCCACACATCCTCATTACAACCAATGTAACTAAAACAACAGTAAGCATCCAAATCAACAATTGATAGCCAGTAAATAAGTTAGTTACTCTTCCTTTTCTAACCAAAATGTGTATGCTATTTCAAAAAGCTTAGTTATTTTGGAAATAATCCTATAAATGGATGAGTTGATGTTTTACCTTTTAATTAAAGATGTGTTATAGAAGATCTACCAATACTAGCAACTTAAAATCACCTTCAAAATCCCACTTCACACAAGATTCCTCTTGCCAAAAACAACGGGCAGAACATTTACCTTGTCTACTCGCTTATATCTCAAAGGCTGTACAGCAACTGCTTCACTGTTCCATGTTGTCGGGTTAATAAAATATTTTGCTTGCACCCAGTCACCTTCACAAGGTTTGAAACCTATGTAAAACAGAACATTTCTCAAGTTTAATTGCTACTGATAACATTTGCATTACTCCCACACAGAACTAGTTTAACTTAAACTTGGCAGGTTGAGGGAGGTGATTCTGCCCCTCTGCTCTACTCTGGTGGGACCCCACCTGGAGTACTGCGTCCAGCTTTGGAGCCCCCAACATAAGAAGGACATGGACCTGTTGGAACGGGTCCACAGAAGGTCCACAAAGATGATCATAGGGTTAGAGCACCTCTCCTGTGAAGACAAGCTGAGAGAGTTGGGGTGTTCAGCCTGGAGAAGACTCCGGGGAGACCTTACAGCAGCTTTCCAGTATCTGAAAGGGGCTTCAAAGAAAGCTGGACAGGGACTTTTTACAAGGGCATGTAGTGATAGGATGAGGGGCAATGGCTTCAAACTGGAAGAGGGTAGATTTAGATTAGATCTCAGGAAGAAATTTTTCACTCTGAGGGTGGTGAGGCACTGGAACAGGTTGCCCAGAGGAGCTGCGGATGCCCCATTCCTGGAAGTGTTCAAGACCAGGCTGGATGGGGCTTTGAGCAACCTGGTCTAGTGGTAGGTGTCCTTGCCCATGGCAGGGGGGTTGGAACTAGATGATCTTTAAGGTCCCTTCCAACTCTAACCATTCTATGATTCTAAATAAAATGACCAGCCAGAACAATGCATTATTCAAATCCACTGAGTTCAAACTTCTCATCACAGTTCTTCCCCCAGTAGATTTTGATTAACTATCCAAGAGATGCTAGTGGAAAAATACACTTGCTTACATGTAACTTACACTTACATGACTGCATGCAAGTTATGTTCAGTGAGAATGAACAGGTAGCTTTCTTCACCCAAATCACTATGTTTGTTTCACTACATGTACTCTATTAGAACTTATTTGGGATGTGGACTGCAAGTTTATCAGAAGATATTTCTATTGTATGTTTAAAAAAAAAAAAATAATCAAGGAAGGATGAACAAGAAAGCCCCTACAAACCTTCACAGACGTCTTCCATTGCGAAAAAGGTATTCTCATTAATATAGCCACCATCCTTACAAAGAGAGGTAATACTGCCAATTAGTATCTTCATATTTAGTTCAAAAGCACCACAAGTGGGATTGGAGTCTTCCCATGTATTCCGGATGACGTCTACCTATTAATACAAAATAACTCAACATTCAAACAGTTAATGCTTAGAATTCTATGTTAAACATATACTCCTACAATAACTACCAGAATTTCAACTGCTTATAGAAGTCAAGCTCCTTATTAGACAATTCTATACTCGCTGTGGCTCTTCATTTTTGTACACAAAAAACATAAGTAGTAAACAGTAAGTAACTTCTCTTTTCAGACGTCTGCTGTATACTGCAACACTGTTCATTTGTCAAATCTTTCTCATGCTTCCCTTGCTTTAGGTCTACTTAACAATTCTCTTAATTTTGATAAGAGGACCCCTCCCAGCAATTGGATTCTACACAAGTGGAACTAGAACATCACTTTTCAGACAGCAAAGAAAAAATATTTTCAAGATGCTATTTATAAACACTGTATGTATTTCAGACTGCCCCCTCTGTATCACCACCTCAAATGTAAGTTTACTTGCTTAAACGGCCCTCTGCAGAACACAAGCTACAAACTATCGATGTACACAAACAATTTTTTCCCTCCAGCCATGCTGGGGCAAGGATACAGCATCTCAGCTCTTAATTACTAGAATTCCTAGAACTGCAAGCTCTTTTCCTTGCTCCCAAAGGGCCACCACCATCATGGTTTCAGGAGTCTCCAGTCTGCAGTTCAAATACTTGTTCTTCAGAGCTTCCTCGCTCTCTACAAGGAATGTCGGGGCCAGTAACAACGTCAATGAAACCGGATAGAAATATTTATTACCGTTAAGCAAGAACTACTGACTCCAGATGATATGCAGAGAAACTACACTGTGCAATAAAGCAGAAGAAAAAGAGATACCAAATTCTTTTGTGAGGCTTATGAGGATCAGGATCTAGGAAAGCATGAACAAAGTGTGCAAGGTATCTCTGCAGTGATTAAACATATACAATGAAAGAAATGCCCATGGACAACTTTTTCCAGGAACTGTAGTGTAAGTGTACAAGTCAGATCATTAAATTAACAACTTATTTCAGAAAGCTAAGTGTACAAATTCACAACCACAATAAAGAAAGTGAGTGGAAAACTAGAATAAAGCAGACAAGGGAGCAACTAAAAAACCAACAACTGGACAGAAAAGAAAAAAAAAGTTAGCTGCAGTGTTTTCACTTCCACATGAAGATTAGAAACTCTGAATAAAAAGTATTTTCTTAATGTATAATGTGAAAAAAGTAATATACCGACAAAAGACTCTGTACAGTACCATCTTTCTCTTACAGATCAGCATTCATGCACAGATGGAAAACAGTCCTCCTATAGCCACACTTCTCAAATATTAAGAAGACTTTAGACCTCTTAAATGCCGTTACTACCTTTGTGTGGTGCACTTCTTGGAGGCACAATTTTCACAAAGAACAAGTACATTACAAAGCAAGAAGAAACAGTTCAAACATTAACTGATTTGTCTTGACCACATGGATCCTATTCCAGATGCCAAGGCATCATCCCAAAATAAAAACCGGTGAGGGAAGCTACCTGAACTAGCCTGTGTGCTGGCTCCTCTTACAATGAAGACTTGCTTAGCAAAGGAACTGGCAACAAATTCCACATGAAAGTACTGGTTGAAAATTTACATAGCATTTATGCAGGCAGACTCATCCTTGGCTTGGACAAGGACAGTTTCTATGTACCTGGTGGCATATATACCCATTGTGGAGCTAACAGGAGGACTGATGATCTTATCCCAGCACACTCCATTGCAGTGACTGTTCACTTTTAACACCATACTGTTTACACAAGTGAAATGTAACTCCAACAACAGGTGTACTAGTCTAGACTAGACTAATTACTAGTCTAAGCCAGTTTATTTCAGAAAGCTTACAAAATACACTGTGACATTAAAAGCCTGTTAAAGGAAGTGTTTATCCTCCTTTATTCAGCACTCTTAAGATGACATTTATAATACTGTGAGTAGTTTTGGCCTCCACAGTACAAGAAAGACATCAAACAACTGGACAAGTTCAGTGTAGGGCCACTTTGGTGGCTGGGTGCTGGAGAAATTGCCCTGGGATGAGAAGCTGAGAGAGATGAGCTTGTCCAGGCTGGCTTCAGGCAAACCTAACAGCAGCCCCCCACTACGTAATGGGAGGTCATCAGGAACACAGAGCCTTCACTGTGAGCATAAATTGAAACAAGAACTCTTCAGGCTGGATATAATGAAAAACTTTTTCACCACGAGGAGAGTCAAGCATTGGAAAAAGTTGCCCTGAGAGTCTGCGCAGTCTCTCTCCATCCTTAGAAGTTTTCATGACCTGACTGGATAAAACCCTGAGTCACCTGGATCTGACCACCTGCTTTGAGCAGAAGGTTGCACTAGAGAGGTCCTGAATTCTGGTCCAATCTGGTTTATGCTATGACCCTAATTTCTGTATGATTTTGTTGAACAGAAAAAATATTACCGTTTAAGATAGTAATAAATAGCCTATGTCTACCTCCACTCTAGAGTTTGCAAACATTACAGTTAAATTGTGTTTTTTAATGCAATATAGCAATTTTGACTAAAAGAACTATTATTACATGGTATTCCTTTCAATGACATGAAAGCTTACTGTAAAAAAAAAAAAAAAAAATCTATGTTTTGCTCCAGTCTGACAGACATTCACCAAGAACATCTGAGAATATCAAAAACTTTCTTCTCAGCCATTTGTATGGCTTCATATGGATAGAATCTGAATAAGCAATTATACTGTTCCACAGAGGACTAGTAAATTTACATTTAAGCTAAATTTTTTCCTCTGCCTAGGGGATTAAAAAGACACTTACTTCCTTTCCTCTGCCCAAAAAAGACTATAATTGAAATGCTGTTGCCTGTTCTGAGCAAACTCTCAGAGCACCTCAAGTTCTTGCCACCACATGGAAAGTAATTTAAGATTTATCACAGAATACAGAGTGAGTTTAGTTTTTCATTCAAGTACTTAGAACAGACCCTTTGGAGAAGGGAGACTAGGGCTGTTCCTCTGAAATCAGGTATTTTACATCAGTGACACAGACAAAATCTTGGGACCAAAGTGGGAGCCCCAGACTCCTTATGCAGGAAGCCCATTATAGTCATGGTTATTCTTGCTCCACAGTAACTTCAATGTTTCCCCCCCACCCCCCCCTCCTCACATCTTTGGAAAGAGCAGTTATACCACCTTCCTTTTTATTTGCAAGAGCTCACAGATTACTGCATACATTGAAGAAATGAGCTTTGTCTCCTTGCTTATTGAATCAAGACTGCCCTTGAACCTTGACTTTCTATAGAGTCCAGTCAGCTTTAGGCATAAGCTTGGCTTTAAGCCAGTTACCCACTCAAAAATTACATTGCCAGAAAAGATCTTCTGAGATGCCTGCAGGACTTATGGCTCAACACAAACAGGAACAAGATAAATCATTATGTTCATCTCTCACATCTTTTGAAAAGGCACATACAGCAAAACATCCCAAAATTGATAAACAATCCTAGTTGTTTTGGAGATCCTGAAGTAGTTTCTCAGTTACTAGGTTTATGTATTTTGGAGCGATGATATTTCAGTAGTATTGTGAAAGTTGTAAGTCAGAAGGAAAACAAGGAGGAACACAGACTTAAACTACTTTATTTTTTGACTCTGTGTGTGTGTACTATTTTACCTTACTATGTAAGGAAGTCATTTCACTTTACAAAAAAAAAAAAAAAGAGAGAGAGAGAGGAGATATAAGGTTATCTTACAAAACGTCAGGTTTTTGATAGCACTACACCTGGCAATATTTCAGAAACAAGATTTATCTTCCACTTTCCTTCTATGTTTCATTTCAAATCATACAATAAAACTCTCTCCCCACTAACATTGTTTCTTCAGTTTTATTTAATAAATGAAACTTCATTGGTTTCAAAATGAAATGGATTTGGTAAGAAACCCTCCCCTCAAAATTTTGAATGTAACTGGAATTCATTTTACGACTTCGTGTTGGTCTCTTACATAGTTCTAATCTTTAATATGAAACATCTTATTTACTTTAGCCTTCAGAGATTGTTCTTGTTGCTATTTCGAGTTAAAGGAATGACAGAACAGAGAAAAATGGAAGCATGCAACATTTTAAAATCTTGCCTAACAAATCCAAATTAAAAAAACCCCACCCAATTGATTATTAACTGTCAACATCTCAGAAATAGTTTTCATATAATTAGTTACTACCAAACCAGCAACAGAGCTTGAAAAAGTCTGTACAAGTAACTCTACTGCAATTCCTCAGCAGACTACAGATTTAAAGAAAAACACACCTAAACCCCCAAACATTACAGAGTAAAATGCAAATCAAGTTAGTCTTCCAGCGTTTTTATTTTCTGTCTACTCCTACTTGAGAAGTCACATTTCTAGTCAACTTCATTTTATCAGACACAGCACAGTTACTGCCAATTCAATCATTAGAGGAAAAAAATTTCTCAGAGGTCTGTATTTATTTTAAGCTCAAGTCCAGCCTCTAGGGAGGAGTTTATCATATACAATTCATTATTTCAGCCAGAAAACTCAACTTCCCCATTAGTAGATCTCATGGACTATTATCATGTTCAGATTAAAAGCATATTTATTATTGACAAATAATGTTTACAAAACAGGCTTTCAGCATGCATCCAGCATCTTTGAATTGGTTTCCTATTTATAGGTTAATTACATAAAGATCTTTCCTTAAGATTAACAGCTAGAGTGGCTGATGAAGTTAGAGCTTTGAATCCTATAGAGATTTTTAACTTCAAGGTAAAAAAGGCAAGAAATATAGTCAAGTAACTTTCTAGACTAACACCTGTACTACCGTGTTTTACAGGAGGCAACTCTTTCTCACAGCAAAGACTAACCTTCACTTCTCCTTCATCCACACAGTCATACTCAAAAGCCATTACAGTGAATGGAACTGTATTGTACTAAATTGCTCATGTGGTTACTCACAAAGCAGCCTATGATGGTATCAGGTCATTCTTTACAGAGACTCTACTGGCCTTACAGGCAGCTCTTCAAAAGCTAAGTTTCGTCAACAGGCAGCATTAAAACTTTTATTGTACTACAGATGTGTATGTGAGCTTTATGTACATACATCACATGCCCTCCACAATATGCATCCTTTTCTTAATTTTAATTAGATGTTTTATGCAGCATTGACACTCCAGCAGTTACATGTTCTGCACATCACAGATACACTGTAGAGGCCTCTGCACATGTACACGACCCTCTGAATTTCTAAGTGCTGGGTAGTTTGAGTTAGTCTGACCTTCAGACACCTGGAAAATTAAAACAGATGGGTCAAATTCTTACCTTTTGAGGGGGATGGATGGGCAGCAAGGAAGAGAGTATACCACACAACCTTGCTTTCTATAGATACGCCAATGCCTCTGCTGATATTCAGGGCCTTACTTAGAAGCCATAAAGCTCTTTTCCAAAAGAGCGCTGAAAAAAATAGTGGAGCTTCATATGCTCAAGTTTATCATCAAGAGAAGAGCCATGTCTAACAGGAGAGACATATAAATAAGGACTAATCCCATGGTAACAGACAAAAGTATTTCTAAAGGTCTGTCTCTACTGACCATTAGTATGAATAGTTTCAGGATTGGGCAGACTAATTCTGAAAAGCGTACAATACATTTATCGCAGAGATACTAGCAGTTTCAGTTATGAACGGTAATTTACTCTATTAATATATGCCACTTGGTACCAACAGAATTACTGAATCCATCAAAATAGTACAAACTCTCTTCCATATGACAGTTGGTTATGTCTGGACACTGCTGGCAACTGACTTTCAAAATGTCTCTGAAGTACCAAAATCAGGATGGTGCATAAAAGAAGGGCATGAGGAATCAGAAACACTATATGCTAATCAGCGCAGGATTTTGATCTCCTTTCTCCAATCTCATTTGCTAATTTAACATAGTAATGACAAATTCTTCAATCTGGTAACTCCTTTCCCCAATTTATGTCTCATTTGCTGATTTAACACAGTAATGATGAATCCTTCAATCTGGTAATTTACACTCTTATTAAACTGGCATATCGGAACTTTACTAAAAAGATTACTAGATACATTAGAATACTTTGGCTAATTATTACCTTCCTATTATCTGAAACATGATCCCTGAAGCCACTAAGTTTGCTGATTACATTCTTTATAGATGGACATAAGCTGTTGAGATGCTTAATTATAAAACATCCATTTCCTAGAAAACTCAAGTTAACTTTCAAACTAGTTACACTGTGATTTGGTCTGCACAAGCCGCTTAAGCTTTGGCTCAGACTTTTGGTCAGGGTGAGTTTATCAGATGAAGTACACTAGTCTACAGCTTGTACTTAAAAGTATAATGCAGTTAAGCCACGCAGATACAAGCCAAGAAGATGGGTTCTGTACCGCACAGTTATTAACTGCTTCTGCACTGCTGTCAGTCTTCAAAGTGCCAGTCATATTTACATAATATCTAAATGGAGAAGTGCCACTTGGCTCAGCTTCTCAGCTAGATTACCACAAGCACCTGAGAGTTGAGCCTATACGATAAAAAAAAAAGTTACAGTAGTTTGAAGTTGTGCCAATGTAAAATCAAGCTTGAAGTAGGTTTACAAATGAAGTGTTAAGCAAGAAAGGTACTGAAATCTCCATTTTTATAACTCTCCAAGACATTAAGTTGCCGATTTTTTACAACAGGAAGTTTTGAAATTTATGTTCTTATTCATTTCTGTGCAAAAACAGTAAACTTGCAGCCCCTGTTTTTATTTTCTTATCCATTCATATAACAATAACATAAAATCGACTTTGAAGTTTAAAAGTAGTTAATGCACAGAAATTTGAACTAGGTATGATTAAGCGAATTCTGATGCAATTATCTCATGTGATAGCTTCCTATTCACTACATCTAGACCTATAGTCAGAGAATCGGTATTAAAGGACAAACATTTTAAAGGGGATGGAATAAAATAATAATAAAAAACCCAAAACAACTTACCCCCAGTAGGTGAAGGCCTGGCAATTTCTCCTATTTTGTACAATTCAGGAGGCTAAAACTATAGTAACTTCAAAGAGAAAGTCTCAAGGGATTTACAGAGAAAGTGAGACTACTATTTATCTTCACCTCTTACCCTGATGGCCTTCAGGCCACCCGATGTTTTATCCTCTTCAACAGTGGCAGTAACTTCCTGTCCAACAGTCAGCAGTATATTTTTTGTAACAGCATCCTTTGTGAAGATTATCATGTCATCTATCATCCCATAATCGTGGCAAAATCTTGTCACTATTCCTTGTACAGTTTTTAATTCTTTATCACCTGCATTCAGAGGAAAAGGACTGACATAAAAACAAATCACTTGTTTATAGAACTATGCAACAAGTAATGATGCTACTAAAAGTGCTATCCCTTCTACCAAAAGGTCATTCTCTTCTTCAACTACAAATACCAACAGCTGCTAACTAATTAGTTTCACATTTAAGTATTGAAGTCTTATGGCAAGTTATGGTTTCAACCAATTAAGAAAGCTAGTTAAATACAAACTACATTATAAAAACAACATTCTTTAAGCTGCATGAAAAAGTCATAGAATATATTGCGTTGGAAGGAACACATAAGGATCATCAAGACCAGCTCCCTGCGCCTCACAGGACTACCTAAAACTAAACCACATGCCTAAGAGTGTCATCCAGATGCTCCCTGAGCTCTGACCAGCTTGGTGCCATGACCACTTCCCTGGGGAGGCTGTTCCAGTGACTGACCACCCTTTCAATGAAGAGACTTTTCCTAATGTCTAATCTGAAATTCCCCTGATGCAGCTTCATACCATTTCCTCATGTCCTATCGCTGGTCCCCAGAGAAAGGAGATCAGCACCTCCCCCTCCTCTGTCCCCTGTGAGGAAGTTGTAGACTGCTATGAGGTCACCCCTCAGCCTTCTCTTCTCCAAGCTGAACAAACCAAGTGACCTCCATCACTCCTTGTAACTCTTGCACGCGAGGCTTTTCACCATGTTGGTCACTCTCCTCTGGACACTAATAGTCTGATGTCCTTCTCATATTGAGGCACTCAAAACTGTACGCAGTACTCGAGGTGGGGCCGCACCAGTGCGGTGTAGAGTGGGACAATCACCTCCCTTGACTGGCTAGCGATGCTGTGCTTGTTGCACCCCAGAACACGGTTGGTCCTTTTCGCTGCCAGGGCACACTGTTGACTCATATACAACTTGCCATCAACCCAAACCCCCAGACTTCTTTCCACGGGGCTGCTCTCCAGCCTCTTGTCCCCCAATGTGTATATGTACAACCACAGAATCATGGAATCGTTCAGGTTGGAAAACACCTTTAAGATCATTGAGTCCAATCGTTAACCTAACACTGCCAAGTCCACCACTANGATCAGCACCTCCCCCTCCTCTGTCCCCTGTGAGGAAGTTGTAGACTGCTATGAGGTCACCCCTCAGCCTTCTCTTCTCCAAGCTGAACAAACCAAGTGACCTCCATCACTCCTTGTAACTCTTGCACGCGAGGCTTTTCACCATGTTGGTCACTCTCCTCTGGACACTAATAGTCTGATGTCCTTCTCATATTGAGGCACTCAAAACTGTACGCAGTACTCGAGGTGGGGCCGCACCAGTGCGGTGTAGAGTGGGACAATCACCTCCCTTGACTGGCTAGCGATGCTGTGCTTGTTGCACCCCAGAACACGGTTGGTCCTTTTCGCTGCCAGGGCACACTGTTGACTCATATACAACTTGCCATCAACCCAAACCCCCAGACTTCTTTCCACGGGGCTGCTCTCCA
>VYXH01010206.1:69084-105646 GCA_013397275.1 Burhinus bistriatus
TCCCCAAGCCTGTAGCGCTGTATGGGGTTGTTGTAACCCAAGTGCAGCACCTGGCACTTGGCGTTGTTGAACCTCATACCATTGGCCTCAGCCCATCGATCCAGCCTGCCTCAAGCAGATCAACACTCGCACCCAGTTTGGTGTCATCTGCAAACTTACTGACAGTGCACTCGATCCCCTCATCCAGGTTGCTGATAAAGATATTAAACAGAACTCGTCCCAATACTGAGTCCTGGGGAACACTACTTGTGACCGGCCACCAACTGGATTTAACTCCAGTCAGCATGACTCTTTGGGCCTGGCTATCCACTCAGCTTTTTACCTAGTGAAAGGTACACCCATCCAAGCCATGAACANACTTTTGCCCTCCTTATTTTCTCCCTGCATAACTTCACAACACCCTTGTAGTCCTCCTGAGTCGCTGGCCCCTTCTTCCAGAGATCATAAACTCTTTTTTCCCCCCCTGAGGTCCAGCCAAAGCTCTCTGTTCAGCCAGGCCAGGATTACCTCATCTCATTTGACGAATCTGGCTCTTGAATACATACATTTTCAAATACTTTGAAAAATTTGAGGAAAAAAAAAAACCTATCTGCAAGCTAAACATCTTCTCCCAAAAGCTTTGGGCCAACATCTATTTTCATGATTTTCCATAGCAAGAGAAAGTTCTCAGTATTGTTTGCATCCAACACATCTAAGATTTCTATACTGAAAATGCAGGAAAACTAAAGAGTTATAGAAATTAACTCTTCACATTTGCTTATATAATATTACAGTTAATACAGTTCTGAACTAAGATGCGGTGCTGTTTCTCTGGAGACCTAGGAGTTTCAAGTCTTTTGTATTAGAAGTAGTATCTACTTACCTCTCACACAAACTTTCACTCAATAGCACTGCACTACACCTTCAGGCTTAAAGCTGAAGTATGCTAGTTTAGATTTCTAACACGTTATTAGCTACAGTCACAAGCAAGACTATTAATACAGTAAGTTTTTTTGCTTTCTGTATTCATAAATACGAAAAAGCACTTTTGGCTACACTGAGTAACGCTACTAAAAGCATCTTAAATTTATACCATTTTGGAGTCTCAAAACATCAAAGTTACACTATCATCTTCCTTCTACAGCCCAAGGAAGATGAAGAAGGCTTATTTATTAAGACAGTAGTATAAGCATCCATGATACACTACCACAACACTCCTCTCACACCTCACTCCATAATCTAACCAGCAAGNATTACCTCATCTCATTTGACGAATCTGGCTCTTGAATACATACATTTTCAAATACTTTGAAAAATTTGAGGAAAAAAAAAAACCTATCTGCAAGCTAAACATCTTCTCCCAAAAGCTTTGGGCCAACATCTATTTTCATGATTTTCCATAGCAAGAGAAAGTTCTCAGTATTGTTTGCATCCAACACATCTAAGATTTCTATACTGAAAATGCAGGAAAACTAAAGAGTTATAGAAATTAACTCTTCACATTTGCTTATATAATATTACAGTTAATACAGTTCTGAACTAAGATGCGGTGCTGTTTCTCTGGAGACCTAGGAGTTTCAAGTCTTTTGTATTAGAAGTAGTATCTACTTACCTCTCACACAAACTTTCACTCAATAGCACTGCACTACACCTTCAGGCTTAAAGCTGAAGTATGCTAGTTTAGATTTCTAACACGTTATTAGCTACAGTCACAAGCAAGACTATTAATACAGTAAGTTTTTTTGCTTTCTGTATTCATAAATACGAAAAAGCACTTTTGGCTACACTGAGTAACGCTACTAAAAGCATCTTAAATTTATACCATTTTGGAGTCTCAAAACATCAAAGTTACACTATCATCTTCCTTCTACAGCCCAAGGAAGATGAAGAAGGCTTATTTATTAAGACAGTAGTATAAGCATCCATGATACACTACCACAACACTCCTCTCACACCTCACTCCATAATCTAACCAGCAAGAGTCACCTGTCCTACTCAGAAAACAGCAAAATAAGTACAGCTAGGAACACTCCCACACGCTCAGTAATCAAAAAGCTGTCTTATTTTCCTGATTTCCTTTCTTAGGGAAAGAGGTCTTCACTCAGCCCCACTCACATGGGGGACGAGACCACCAATGCCCTCAGGGCTCTGAAGCCGCGCACAGGCCCTGCATCGGGAACCGCAAACCCACAACGGAGCCAGGAACTCCTACCTGGGGCCACCCATCTCTCATCTTCTCCTTCCTTGTCACCTGCACGTCTCCAAAAGTAGGAAAGCACCTTAGAAAAGAGGCCGAACATCGCCGACCGCCCGCCACCCCACAGCAAACACCCGCCCCCCCGGGTGTCCCCTCAGCGTCCTCTCCTACAGCCGCGCTTCAAGCCCCCACGACGCCGCCGGCCAATCAGGCCGCTCGCTCCTGGTCACGTGAAAAAGTCCGCGCCGCGTGCCACGGGGCGGGGGCGGGTGTTACGGGCCGATGCGGCTTTTCCCGCGGTGGGCGGGCGCGAGCGAGCAGTTTCGCCCGGCACGGCGCTATGGGGGCCGCGCCCCAGCCCGCGCGCCTCTAGGGTGGTGTCGCGTGACGTTGCGTGACGTTGCGTGACTTTCTTCGGCGGCAGCCCACTTCCCTCGCCCGTGGCTGCCTCGCGCCTTCTCTCAGGGGCGGCGCGCCTGAGCTGAGGAGCGGATTGTCCGTCTGTCCCCCTTACCCGCCCCCTCTGGCGTCAGGAGGCCGCTTTCCCGCCGGCCCGCCCTGCCGTGAGGGGGTGGGCCTCGGAGGCGCCTCTATCCCCCCAGCTGCGGGGGGACGATGTCCGCGGAGCCGCGGAGGGGCCGGGTGTTGTCGCCCTCGCTGGCCTGGTGGCCGGCGCCTTGGCTCCTCACCAGAGGCGGCACGGGGCCCTCTCCTGGTAGGGCCGAGTGGTGGGACCGTTGGCAGGAAGGAGAGTGAGAGGACCTCCTTCAGTAGGGTTTCAGGGCGGCAGGGGTTGAGGAGACATTAGGGATGGTGTTGTGTGTGGTTACCACAAAAAGCGTAAAGCAAAGGGGTGCGTGCAGCCTGTTGGTTGCTGGTGATGGTGTCTGGAATTGCAGTCCTACTGTATGGCAGGTTTTCTGGGTTTCTGTAAGTGAGGAGGCCTAGGCAGGCAAAACCCACAGGTAGAGTGCTGTCTCACCTGGGCTGAGGGCTCTTGGTGCGCTTGCGTGGCGCTAGGAATATGTCAGACGACGAGTCTCTCCGATGTGGTAAAATGGAGTACATGGGAGAGTATGCATGTGCAAATGGCGTATTGTTGAATTGCTATAATGTCAGTAACAGCCAGTTTCAAAGTGATAGAATAAGCTCTAGAACATTGTAAACTTGGTTAGCAGAAAAAATAGTATTTTTGTCTTCATATTGTTAATGTAGGAGCTGCTGAGGCTCTAGAGGAAATAAAATTTTACTGACTTGCTTATTATTTCCATAGTTTATATTTTTAGCAGTTTGTGCAATACACTTCAGATATCTTGTATAAGCCCCTTTTAAATTTTATTTATCAAATAGTGTTTCACAAAGCATAGTTTTTGTGTTAATGAGCTTAGCATCCCAGTAATTTCAGTGGGAACTGCAGCATAAGACTGTTGGAGGAGACAGTTTCAGGAAGCTGGGCAGAGCTGTGTATACTTCTAAGGGAAACTACTTTATGGCTGTTGCAGAAAGGCAGTGTGATCTGTGGTTAAGTTCTGAGACTAGACCAGCAGTTGTCTTTTGGCAACCTTTTATTTCTACTCGTATGGTTAACTCAGCATTATTTAGGCAAAGAAGGGCTAGGAGTGCATTGCAAATTGTTTAACACTTTTATAGAGTTCTGCACGGTACCTAGACCAGAAGAAATTCTGGTTGCCAGTAATTATATGCAGTCCCCAGTGTCTTGCTCTGAAGTAACTGAGGTGATGCTGTTGGGAGGAGAAAAGTGTGTGACTGTCTGTAGTCAGTGGTCTTTTTAGAAAAGTGCTGAGGGAGTGACAGCCTCCCCTTTTAGGTATATTGATTTAAAGCATTTTAAATACCATTTCCTTTGACTAAGATTCTTGTGGAGTGCAGGCAGGTGTGTTGGTTTGCAAAACAGTGACAGGTTAAGAAATTGTTTTTCTGGAGGAGGGGAGTAGTTACACATGTATAACTTCCTGTCTGAAGATCCTGTAGTTTATAACAGCCTTGCCAGGCTATGCTTCTCAGGAATCTTATTGCAAGAAAATGGCCTAGGCAGAAAATACCAGTATTCGATTGATGTCCTTTAAAATGCTAACATGATGCATTTGTGATATCCATAAAACTAGAAGTAGTTTGTATTTTAATAGCATACAATGGATAGCGTATATACGGATTGAACCTGTTTAAACTCTTCAGGTGATGATTCATGTGAAGGACTAAATCCAAAGGAGTTTATATTATACTAGGGAAACAAGACATCCTTTTGAAGCTGTTGGGCGTGCTTTTTGCTCTTGGTTCAGTACATGCCCCAAGACATGACCTGGGAAACAAGGGTTGAGAATCAGCTCCAGAGAAACAAAATAGTTCAAAGAGCTGATTTTAAAAGAGCTGAAAATATTGAACAAGGAATACAGGTAATGAGCTCAAATAGTGTAATTAAATACTGCTTGAAAGATTGCATAGGTAGCATAGCTAATAACTCATCAGAAAAAGGAAGGGTTGGTGAGCATGGTAAAAATAAATTTCACCAGAGCTTCAAGTGCTGTATGCTTTTGTGTTTAGATTTGGGAACATGAGTATGAGCCTGGGTTCAGTGCTAGGGAAACTGTTCCAGGACAGAATGCTTTTTTATTAATTACTGATACAAAAGTAGAACTATGACAAGTTTATGTACCTTTTTATCATGTTGTCCCTTGGCAGATCAGTTACAATTATCAGTCTGTTTTTTTGTCTTCTGTGGTTACTGTGGGGGATGCTCACATGGCACAGCCCTGGCAAATGACCTAGCGTCTGCTATAACTGCCTTAGGCAGTCTGAATTTGTTCAGTGGTCATTTCAGTGGTGGAAATAAGTACTTCTTCATAACCTCTGACAATTTGATTTGATTATCATCCCTTGACATCTTTTGGCCTAACATAAACCCACTTAATTTGTAAATAATTTTCAGAAACCTATAGTGTTCTGTTGACATTGTTGTATTTCCTGCAGTCTTTGTGTAGGTTTCCTATGCACCCTTTAGAATTGGGAGGAATCTGTTTGGACAGCACCTTTGTACTTTACCTGGCATTATAAGGTCTTGGCCTGTGACTTGGGCTCTCGCTACCAGATCTTGCCTTGTGGTTGTGTATAGATAAAAATGACCTAAGACTTTTTGAGGGAATCAGGAACATGAAATTAAGGGAACATAAAGTAAAGGCCCAGAAAATTTTGAGAGTAGAAACTGAGCTGTGAACGTTAGGTGTTTTTTGTTGACGCTGATGGCAAATGCAGAGGGTACAGTAATTGTGTGGTGAACCTCTGTGCAAAAAAGAAAATGGCAAATACTGAGAAGTGCACAGGAAAGGGGGCAAAAGGAATTTCACCATAACCAGTGAAAACACTGTAGTGCCATGCTTGAGACAGGAAGCTTTCAGGTATAATACTGACTGAAACATTTGGAATTGTGAACAAAAATTTCTAGGGTTTGAGCCCTGCTCTGCTCAGTGGCGCAGGACTTTAAAAATTGTTTTTATTCAAAGAGATTAGATCAAGTAAATACCTGAATATCTCATCAATTTTGTTTAAAAAATAAGCTGATCTCCCTAAATTAGTCAAGAGATAAAATAACCTGTTTTGTATCTATAGTAATTTATGTTAGAGCAAACCAGTACCTAGCATTCATTGAAAAAGATGTGAAGTAAGTATTATCCATTTTCCATTAAACCATAGTCTTTGAAAAGTTACAGATAATGGAAATATTTGCGTAGTGTTTCTTCCGTGAACAGAGGAACAGAAGGGCTTAATTAATTAAGACAGTTTTGCTTGGCTATACGGTCTCTTTTTTTCCCCTTTTCTAACACAGTTTACAGCTGTGTCTAGTGCTGTGTATGGTGTATTAATTTCCATGTTTCAGTCTCTTCAAACAACTGTGACGTTAATATTCTTTCAGTATTGGCTGACATTATGAGGATAGCAAAATCTACAGTCTGTACAAATTGAGAAGGAGTGCTGTTCTAAAGTTTTTCTAGGATAGTTTAAAGGTGATGCCCTTCAGAGTACTGAAGATTTAATTGTGTCTTGGTTACAAGAGTGTTTAAACTTTACACAAAAGACCCTGTCATTGCTGTAGCTGTCAAGGTGCCAACATCTTCCAGATAAAAGCATTCTTTTTTTTTTTTTTTTCTTTGCCTAATAAGCAGGAGGGCTGGATCCAATGTACCCTGGCCATTGCATGTCACTGCTGCCTGCTAGGTTTAAAATTTGTTATTTAGTCATCATGGTGTTCTGTAAGTAGGAATGTTCAGCATGACTGAAGTGTGCAGGGTTTATCTGAACACTAGAAAACTAGGGTTCGTAGAAAAAGACAAAGAAGAGTTCTACAGTGAAAATAATATTCGTGATAGATTTCTAACCTCTAGCTTTCTAACTTCTCAACTTGTTGGGATACTTGAATACTTGAGTTTTTATCTGTAGTTCATTCTAGGAGAATACAGCATTGTAAGCAGTTTTTCCTCTTTTGAAAAAATAACTAGATTTTTATATATTGTTATCACTAGTTATTATGATAACTAAAAGTGGTAAATTATGAGGAAGGTCTTATTTAAGATGCCAAGTAAGGGGTAGTACTCAAATAAAAAAGAGACTTGAAACTTTTTTAATTTTTTGGTCTGATTTGGAAGCAGCCCTATGAGAATGTTGTACAGTCATTTTCTAGTGTGTTCTGTTAATTAAAATTCAGGAGGCATTTTCCTGTTCCCTGGCTTAACTGAAGTTTTTGCTGTGCTTTTGTTCCATATCTGAATAGATGTTGTTGAAAGCCAAAGTGTAAGGGAGAACTTTTCAAAGACGGCATGACTCACTGAACGGTGAGAATATCACAAAGTGTACAGGCAGCTGTGTTCACAAGACTGTTTTAAACTGACAGTTAACTTTTCAGTTGAAGGTAAGCATGAAGGTTTTTAACTGTTGAAAAATCTGCAGTAACTTAATTCTAATATAAGATACTGCTCAAGGTATTCGAACAGGTTGGCAAGCAGTGAGATGAACAAAAAAGGGCAAAGTGAACAAGAAAAATGGTTGATACTGGGTAAATTAGAAAGTTTGCTGTAGCTGAGTTATTGTGAGTATATGAGTTCATTTGACTTATACTGAAGTCTGTCATTTTAGATACCTGATAAGAAGTGTTAAAATCAAATGGAAGTTAATATCTAAATGTGTTTAAATATCTTTTCTGTCCTAGAGTTTAAAAAAAGAAAAAAAGCTTTGGTTATAGAGTTACCCTCAAACTAAACACCTCCAAAAATGGTTTTTAGATCTTGAAATAAAAGTCTATTGAGGTATCATAGATACACAAACTTGCATTTTCTTGGTGTTTATACTGTATTATTGTGAACTGTGGCTGCAGGATGTAATTTACTTATAGTATGCAAGTAAATTGTTAGAATGCTTACATGTTTTGAAATGTAAATACAGCTTATTACTAAATATTGCTTTTATTGATTTTATCTTAAATAGGCAAAAACCTAGTTGAGCATTGATCTGAGTATGTGAAGGAACTAAATTATATTTTTGGTCTTTCTTCATAATGTGCATTTTCATTATTATTATTATTTAATGGCCTTTGTGAAGTGTTATGACCAGGGAAGACGGTTACAGAGAAGAATTTAGCTATGACAGGATGCCAACTTTGGAGCGGGGAAAACAAGAGAATGGAAATTATATACCAGATATCAAATCCAGTGACCTTCAGCTATCAAAGAGGCTGCATCCTTGCTTTAGTTACAGAACATGGATCTTTTCTTTGCTGATGGGAGTAAGTACTCTAGATGATACAAAATTTAAAAATGTGAGGTTTCAGTGACCAGTAATCTGTTCTGTTTGGCATCGTTTGGGGACTTAGAATTTTATCACTATTGAATATAAATTTTTGTATGCAAAGGAACATATTTAGCAAATTTAGAATTTAACTAAGTGACTAATGGTATTCTTTGGCTAATTCTACACTAACCAAAGATGCTATGTGAAGGCTGACTTTTATCCTTAATAATAACAACCATATAGCATACACAGAGTATGTCTGGTAGTGGTAAATATCAATGCCTATGTGTGTATAAGCACTATCTTTTAGTAAAGGATATAAAGTATCCCGATCATATGCATTCTGTTAATGTATTTTTACCTGTTAAAAGCACTTTACTTGCCATGATAGCATTTTGGCATTGAAAATATATATGGTACTTAAGTGCCACTTTCATGTTTCAGGGTTCAGTACTCATGTCATTATTTGGTAGAATCTTCATGTGATGAGGTATATACATCTGTTTCTTATATGAACATCACAGTGATTTGAATTTTTATGTCCCTGCTAGAGTCGTAGGACACTGATCTTGCATGTACATCATATGCTTCTTCATGTTCTGAGCCAAGTTGATTAAAGTTCATTATAGCAATTAACTTTTCTTTTTCTGTCAGCTTGTGTGTTGTGAAGAGTAATTTTTATTGAGCTAAAAATGTTTCACTGTTAATATGGTAATTACTTATTTTTGCACAGTGAAAAAAAGTATTGCCTTATTTTCATGGAAACAGCTGAACATTTTTTCCTTTCTGACAATCTGCAAAACTTGGATTTCCTTTCAGATGTACTGTTACAGAAAAAGAGAGCAAAAGAAGAGCTGGCTTTCTTTGCATTAAATTTTCTCAAACTTAATTGTCAGAAAGGACAACTGTCTTAAATTAAATTTTTCCTTCTCACTGAGTTGTGAATGATTTGAGATACTTACATTTAGCGATCATTTGCTGAAGTCGTATTACCAAGAGGCATGAATTTTATGGATAAAAGAAAATGCAATTTTATTAATAAACTAATCCAATAAATTCCAATTAGATTTTTCTCCCAAGTATTATAGTGGTTAATCTCCCTCAACTCTTCTGAAAGACAGTGTTCAGAAAGGAAAGTCTGTATGCTGAGCAACAGAAGTCATAGTGAACAGAACCTCCATGTCAGGGACCAGTTGCAAACCATAGAGTGACATCAGAGTGGCTGCTAGTATGGGCTGGTTTTGTGCCAAAACAATTCAATATGCTTCGAGCACAATTTTAAGTTGTGTTCTATAAATAGTGTTCTTCCAGTCTGCCGGAATTCTCTGTGTGTGTGTGCTTATACACACATATATGCTGTCCTTATTTTCTGTCATTTTTTGACAAGGATTTTTTAAAGACTCCTATAGTTTTGTAACGTGAAAAAATTGCTCAAATAAAACAAAAGAGCCATTCTATCTCTTATTTTTCCAGCCACTTCAAAGAAACGCCTACTCTAAGAAATGACAAGTGAAAAGAAAAAAATGTTGATAGAATACGCTATTGCTGAGAGTGTAACTCTGATAGTTATGAAATAAACAGAATGGTTAGCAAGGGAACCGGAAGACTTGAACATTTATGGATGTGCTACTGGACCAAAGCAGGAAGAGAGTTTGGAGAGAGACAGGAATATAGGCAGAAGAATCTTCATCAATATATCCTAATATTATTTTTGTTACTGTGTTCTAGTTGGTTAATTGCCCAGCTGCCCATATGCATAACGTTGGTGGAGCCAAGCAGAGAGTGCAAAGTGGTGGCTTAGTTGAGGTTTCTGAAACATTTCTGCCACTGAACATTGCAAGTACCTTTTGAGCATTTTATTAAGTATTTGCCAAGTCAGGGCACGATGCTTGATTCAAACTGTAGTATTTCAAACTGTATTGTTCAGTAGAGAGTCTTGGTAACCAGCAAAACATCTTCAGAACTCAGCATGTTTTGATATTTTGCTTCAAAATTATTCACACAAATATTTTTTCTGCATTATTAAATGTTCATCAGTAGCTTAATTTGAAAGAATTACTGATTTCTGAGTAATTGCTTTTTTAAAAATAGTTTTATTCATATTAATTTATCTTATTTGTTACTTTGCAGACTTGCGTCCTTATTACTTCTGGCTTTTCACTGTATCTGGGAAATATCTTTCCATCTGAAATGGACTATTTACGTTGTGCAGCAGGTTCAGTAAGCATTCTTAATTATTTGCTGTGGCTGTTTGAGAGTAAAATCAGTAGTAAATAGTTTTTGTGGGCTTATTGTCTTTTTATTATGTCTGTCTTTTTACTACTAACTTCCTTCATGCAAGATTTAATTCTATATAACAGTTCATTAAATGGGCTTTCATAAAGACAACTGGAATACAGTAGTTATCCGCATGAACAATTTTTCTGTACTTGATTTTAAGAAAATTTGCATTGTTAAGTATTTGGGGAATTTCCTGGCTAAATCCTATCAGAATGTATTTTGGACTGTATTTCAAAGTATTACTTTTTCCATGTATTTTGCCATAATATCCAAGTACTGAAGCAGACTAAAAGGTTCTCTTAAATACTATTGCTTTATTAGTAAAATATGCATGAAAGATGTCTGAGGTTTTCCACAGTTCAGTATTTTTTACTATATCTTTAGGGACTCATATTTCTTTTACTGTATTATATGTGTTTAATAGATACACTTTAGATCTGTGTGCATGAGTCTGATGTACTTGTTTTGTTCATGACAGGATTCTGTTCTGTCATTGTTATTTTTGCAGCTTGACTTGCAGATTTGTTTTAGGTTAGGTGCAAGACTATTTTAAACAAAGAAGTCCCAGGAGTTGCTCTATGAATGAGTTGCCACTTGTGTTTCTGCTAGAGGCATTAGAATAAAGTTGAAGCAGTTTTTGAAGTTAGTATCTTCGCAGCTGGGTTATTCTCTGCAACATTAACATTAGTTACTGAGATGTCTCTTTTTCTGCCACAAATCTTGTCTCTTTGAACTTTGGATTTATTGAGAATTTCCAAAGATCTAGTAGATGTGGAAGGTTATCACCTTGGGTTTGAATGGCTTGCTGTGGCTAAAGATGTGTACATTTGGTTGTCTGTATGTGAGCAAAGTGTTACAGTTCCTACTGCAGATAATGGAGTCAATATAGTTGGAAGAGCCTGGAGAGCTGTATAGCTAACTGACCACTAAGTGTCTAGTTTAACATGAGCTGCATTGCTCTCTAGACTTTTTGACCATCTTGACTAGTAGGATTCAGGTGCCTGAACATAGTAATGTAGTGTTCTAGAGAGTCTAGGGTATCCAGGACATAAAAGGATGTTTTAATTATGTCAAATACAGGTCATTTAGGTGTTAAGGAAGTGCTGCCAAGAATTTTAAATGTCACTATTAATCTAGTTATAGTGGTTCCATTGTTAAGCCATCAGTGCTCGGATGTGTGAAGAGATAATTAGTAAAGAAATGCAGCATTTGTTACATGATCCATTATTTAACATGGAAACATTTTTAATCATTTTAGTTGAGTATATTTTTATTTTGCTTATTAGTATTTTGTAACATTATGCATTTGTGGATCTGTAATGGTACTGTATCTATTGTGCTTGGGAACAGGTACGGCATAGAGGAATTACTTTGTGAAACTTTTCAGTTACGTATGACTTTTCCATTTAGTTCTGCCCTTAAGTATAGAAACACAGTTTGTAGTTGAACATATTGGAGATCCCAGGCACAATTCTTAGCGTAAGTTGACTCAAAAGATCAGTTTTTACAAAGTTCTTCAGATCTGTGGTGAGACTGGCCAAATTTTAGCTTACACAGCCACGACTTTGTTTAAAAGAATGTGGAGGCCCAGTTTGGGAGTAGCAGTGTTTTTCTTTTCCTGCTGAAGGATCTCAGGCCTTCTAGAGTTAATTGAAACTAACAAAGGCATGAAATGCCTCATGAAAGGCTTTCTTTCTTTCCTTTACCCATCACATTGTGCTGGGTAGCTAGTCAAAACTGAGGGATATGGAGGGCATGTTTAAACCTCTTGTAATCCTCAGATATTGATTGTAATTAGTATGCTCAGACAGAGTCTCTGATCTGTTTGTCTAAGTTAAAGGAAATACGAATTCAGATGAAATAAAATACATGTATAGAAATAGATATAAAATTATTTGTGCAGAGTATCCCACTAGTCTTCTCTTTTAATTTTCCCAGTGTATTCCTTCAGCGGTTGTGAGCTTTGCCATAGCAAGGAATAAAATTAATGTGGTAAGTATAAGATTTTATTGGCAATTATCTTCTCCCCCCCTCCCTCCCCCTGTGGTTAAAATGACAGAGAAACCCATTCTGAAACTCTTTTTCAGATACCAAATTTTCAGATTCTATTTGTCTCTACATTTGCTGTTACAACAACGTGTTTAATTTGGTTTGGATGCAAACTTGTCCTCAATCCATCAGCTATAAATGTAAGTTACTAAAACAATTACTCATTAATGCTACATTTATCTCTGTTAAAAAAAAAGAAGGGGGAGATGTGAGGTGGGTGGAGATCACATGTAATTACATTGTTGTCAATATCCCAGTATTTCTAATTAGTCTGTGAGGAGAGATCATCTAGCAATAACTACTTTTCTGAGTAAGACAAGACTGGAAAATTTACATTGGATGGAAACTTACATGGCTAAAAGATGCGTGATACAGCTAACTTAGAGGAGATTAATATGGAAATAACTTTCCTGTCTTCTTGTATTGAAAGTTTGAAACCATGACTTAGATCTTCAAATGTGATCCGGTTTGATCAACTGACTATTTATTTGACTCTAGCAAGTTTTGTTGGGTTTTGTTTGTTTTGTTTTTGTTTTGTTTTGGTTTTTTTTTGAAAGAGCAGGGTCGGAAGAGAAAATTGAAAATGAATTAGCAGCTCATCTGTAGATTAGCCAGTTTTTAGGGTTGAATTGTACTGAAATGAGGTGTCCCAAACAGTGCTATTTCTAGGACATTTCATCATCAGATTAAGTGTAATCCTTTCCTGGATCTTCTTTAATGGATAGTTTTGCTTGTGAGGCCACCAGGAAAGAAACTTTTGATGGACATGTTTCTTACATGTCATCAACAAAGAGAATGCAGCAGTTAGGTCATTTGAAGCACACATGTTTCATGCTGGGAAAAGTTCAGTGATTTTGAGTCGCAACCTTTTAACAGCTGTCTTTGGTAGCCTAAGCCAAACATGAGAACTACAGGGGGTTTTGGGGTTTTGCTATGGTAAAATGTTCTGAGACCTCTCCACTAATAAGAATATTACAAGTATGGGTAAATAACATAGCAATAGGTGTTATCATTACTATTGATGAATATTCATAATAGATTATCATAGACTAACAGTACGCAATACAACTACGCCATACACTTCATTTGAAGGTTAACGACTGCTCTCATGTGTGATTGTTCAGTTCTTCTCCCACTATCATATCAGCTGTTGTGATACTAAGAGCTCAGCAGTAATAATGGCCCCCTATAGTAATACAGCAGATCTGAATCAGTGTTAGTAATAAAAGACTTTTCTAATAGAAAAATAGTGCAGAGACTATAGTTTGCTTTGGAATTATCTATGCTATTTCAATAATATCTGGTTAGCTTCAGATTTCACAGATGTTGAACTTTAAAATTGACTGCGTTTCCCTCCCATTAGAAAGTGCAGTATATCAGGCCAATACTTACAAAGCGGCTTTTTAAATTAGGTACCTAAGTCTAGCTTCATGTTTTTGTGCAGCAGGCCCGATTTTCAGAGAGATGGAGTATTGCAGTCAGTCATAACTGTGGAGATTTAGCACTCTGGACAGTCAAATCACTTGACTTCAAGTAGTACTGACTTTAGACGGGGGGCAGTTTTGCCCTGTGTTTGATGGGACAATGTCATGGCCCCCAGGGTTCTGTGTGTATCTCAGGATGGTTTATACTAGTCAATTCTTTGCACAACCTTTGCTAGTTTATTGCTAGTGTAGCAGTTCCCTCATGCATTTGGCTCCTCAAGTGTCTTAGGCTGTTGGGGCTGAGTGAATTATATACAAGACATGACGGTACTGCCTTTTTCCTTTTCCCTTCCTTTCTTGGGAGAGAGTTCAAATATTAGAAACCAGTCCAAGCATTCTGAGAGAAAACAGCAGAGAAGTGTGACTGGAGACTAGTAGATCCTTTGCATTCCCTTCCCCTGGTAGACAAGATCACAGTGCTGTTGGGACAGTGGAGGGCTATGTCTGCCCAGGAAAGGTGGGCCCAAGGGACTCATTTGGCCACCATGGTAAATAGTTATTTTGTCATGAGCCCCAGCGTGACAAAATTAATTTTCCTTATGCTTTTGAGAAGCTTTGAGCTGGTCCTGTGTCTAAGAGCTTAATTTTAGTTGCATATTTTGGAGTGAGTAGTTTTTAGATTGCGTAAAAATTTGCATTTTCTATTATTAAATATTAACAGCTTTTATATTTTCAAGCCAGATCAAACCATTTGAAAAAAGAGATTATATTAGACTGGAAAAGTATAAGTGACAAACATTAAATGTATAACAAGACAAATTCTGTCTTTGCCAAATACTAGTTATCTACAATAATATCCACAAGACATTCTTGGTTATATGGTTTTAATTCTTTTCACTTGCCTATTGCATGTCCATACTGTGTTATTGATCACTGAATAAAGATAAGTCAGGATAACTGTGTGCAAAGCTGGCTCTGAAGCTTTTTTTAACCTTTCTGTATTCAGAGTTACTCATGGTGCTGACTTGCTCTTGTCTTTGAAGGATACTGTTTCAGTGAGGCAGTCTCACTGTTTGGCAGCTGATTGCCAGCAGTTTTCCATTACCCATGTGGTAAGAAGAAAATGTAGAATACCATCTCTTTAACTGTTCTTTCATCATCGTATTTATTTTCCCTCTCCATGGGAAACTGCACAAGAAAATAATACTAGGTGTGATGTGAAATCAATGCCAGTACTTTAAAAGCAGTAAAACTCATAAAAAGGATAAGTTTATGCAATTAAGACAATTCATATTTAACACACACACACACACACACCCACCCCATAAGGGACCTGGGTAATTTTTCATTAGTGTTACTCGTGTTGATGGATAACTCTACAAAATTACTTTAGATAGATAAACGGAATGCAAAGTACAAGCCATGTCCTAGACTGTGACTGTGTGACACCACTCCAGGAGTGTGCAGTTCTGTAGTTGTTATACTATCAACATGAAGAATGTGATGTGTAAAAGATGCAAACTACCACTGCTGCCAGTCTGTTCCTTCCCAGCTCTCAGAGTAAGAAGCCTGATGGACAAAAATGAGGGAAACCTTGGCTGTGTGTCTTGAACAGGATTCAGATTAGCTCCAAGTTGAGTAGATACATTTATTGCCTCCTTGTGAGTTGAGTGTCTGTACCTCCATTATAGTTGAGATCATCCGGTCACTGGGACCCTGCAGTACAATCTTGTTTGCCTCCGTGTAAATGGATAAGGCAGGATTCCATGGCCTGAACTCAAGCATCTCTTATTTTAAATGTGCTGTGAGATATTCTGCCTGACTTCTGCTTCTATTCTGGGTGGTAAGAATCTCCATTCAGCCTCTGTCGTACATCCCATTCATGCAGGCATGTTCAATATGCTTGAGTATTTCATATGGCAGTAGCAACCAGTATAATTGAACCCCACCTACAGTGACTGGTTGGCCCAGTAGCTTTTGGGGTTCTGTATCTTGTCTGTATAGACTAGCTCTCCACCGACAGTAGTGGAAGCCTAGGCAACATGGGTGCACATGGATACTGGAGTGTAGGTGCTTGATTTTGTTGCCTAACGATAAGCATGTGTCTTCATTAGGTATGTGCTGGCTTGTCCTGCCTTATTCCAGCCACTGGTCCAGCAAGGCATCAGTGTCCTTTAGGTCCTCTGTTATTATTTGTCAGACCTGTGCAGATGTCTTGAAACATCTGTAGAATATCTTAAATCGTGTTAAAAATATGCATTTAAGCAACTATATTGAACTTTGTTATTTACTCTTGAAATTAATTCCACCCTTTCATACAGTTTCCGGGAACCATGTTTTTAATACCTGATGCAGGTTCACAGAAAATTGGATTGAGGTTGTGCTAATCTACTGCTTTCTACCCAGTTGCACTTGCATGTTCCTTAGTCATGGAAGGGGATTAGGGACACAGCTTACTCTGTTCTCTGCATCTGGTGGTAAATTTTATGTACAGTGGTAGTTGTAGAGATAATTTTCTTCAGTGCTTAGAAATCTAACATTGAATTTCCCATTGTTACTGATGGTATGAAAAGATACTTACTTCTAACTTTAGCTGTGTTTTTGTTTAAAAAATAAAAACAACAAAACCATCCAAACTCCAGAACTAGAGATGAGATATTTTTACTTTGGTCTAGGGCTGCTGAACTAATTTTATGAGTGGAAGGCTCTATCTGATACTCTAGACATGTTATATCAGAAAAAAAATAGTGGAAAGATAAAAGTTAAATTAAAAAAATCAAGTTTATTTACTGTTACTTTTTCAGTTTCTGGTATTCACTTCTTATAGCTAGCACGAAATCAGCTATGTAGTTATAGTGCGGCTGAACTCAAGCTTGTATGTCTACTTGGCACTCACCGTATAGCGTGGCCTTGCCATCCCACATCAGTACCAGCACTACGTGTCAAAACACATCCAAATCACAGGAATTTACAGGCTGGATTAAATTGTTCTGCAGGCTACATGTTTGACAGCTCTTCTTTTGCCAAATAATGTCTTTATCCTTCATGCTAGCACTTTCCCCAGAAGCTTGCCACTATGACTTTTATTACTGTTTGTGGCTCTAGTACAATTATACGGTCTGTTGTGTACTGCAAGGCACATAGTTAAAATTATCATTTCCCAAGAAGGATGAATTTCAGTACCCAGAAAAGCCACTCAAATCTGCCACTTATGATCTTTTTCAAAAAACGTGTGCTGCAAGATATGTGGCAGAGAAAAACAGAATCGTCTACAAAGCAGGTCTGACATGAGGGAATAATATAATTCTGTTACTTGCCCAATGGCCTGACCTAACTACCAAATGTTTTCTTGGGCTGCCAGTGGAAAAACATGCTGCTTTTGAAGACAAGAGAGGGAGATCCACTCTAACCCGCGTGCCTCTAGAAAATGATTCAGACCATGTAGAATAGATACCTACCTCTTTTCATGAGATAATAAGCAACAGAGGAGAAATGTTAAGTGTTATATTCACTTATTCGTCTCTTGAAGATGAGCAATGGCAGGAGGAATGACAGCATCCATGTTTCTGCACAGTAATGTAGTCTGTTAGACCTGCAAGTGTTGTGAAATCACTAAGTGTTCATCAGTGCTCTACTAGCACTAGGTAGAGCACAGAGCTAGGATTCCTGGCCCCGTTCTTTGTATTGCGTTTTCACTCATCATTAGACATTGTATCTCATCATTTGGATTGCAGTGTAAGGGTTGAGAGCCTGTGACCTTCCTTCCCCGCCCACAGTTGCTAGTCTTAGCCCCTGGGATAAGAGGCTTGCTCTTGTTTGTCCTCTTTCTGTTCCTGTGAATCTTCCATGATTTGCTGCAGTGTTCTGGTTTCACGTGGGAGGTCCTGCAAATTGCAAATGTACCCAGCAATCATCCCCCTTGTCATTAAGTGCTCTTTTGGAAGACAGTAATAATATCTTCAGGCAGAATATTCCCATGAATGAAAGAAATGTTTTTTTTTCTTAGGTTAGGCATTCTGAGTGTTATGTCGACAACTAAGTGTTGTCCTAGAAATTCATCAGGAGCCAAGAAAATGATTAACAAAGGATCCAATTAATAGATGTTATAGATATGTCTAAATGTCACAAAAAATAGATGGACTGCTGGATCCTGCTAGATCCAGCCCCCTCCTGTATTTTTAATATGGAAGATGTAAATAATTTATGTCTGGGATTTTACTGACAGATAAATTTCAACTTGATTCTACTTATTCTGCTGGAAATCTTCATGGCAACTACTGTGATCATTTCAGCTAGGTCTACTGAAGACTGCTGTACGAGAAAGAATGTAGGTACCCTTAAGGACTAAAAATGTTTGGGTTTTTTTTTTTTTGGTGTTAAAAAAATACTAGATTTTTCCTGTCTTGCATATGTGGACAAGTTAGTGGCGACTCTGGTATATAATTTCATATTACATAAAATCATAGAATAGTTTGGGTTGGAAGGGACCTTTAAAGGTCATCTAGTCCAACCTCCCCTGCAATAAGCAGGGACACCTTCAACTAGATCAGGTTGCTCAGAGCCCCGTCCAACCTGACCTTGAATGTTTTCAGGGATGGGGCATCTACCACCTCTCTGGGCAACCTGTTCTAGTGAAACTAGGTTCCATGGTAAAACTAGATTTGAATAATAAATAAAAGTACTGTACTAAACAGTAATAGCCTCCTCTGTCTTTAAGAGTGCGATGAGCCCCCTGCAAAATGACCTGTTGCAATTATACAGCACAGGGTTGTTTGAGTATCTTATGAACAGGCTGTTATTTCTGTTTTGTAGAACAAAACTTAATGATGTGTGAAACATTAGAATACTGTGACTTGTATGTATGCAAGCAATGCCTTTTCGAAGCCTGAGGTGGAGAAAGTATTCGTCATGTATGCCAATTTGGTGATATCTGGACAATGAATATTGGCTTCAGGATTTGGGGCTATAGATAAAATTTTCTTTAGTCACAAGTGCTCTCCCAAATCCCACCCTCGTTTTTCTGCAACAGTGCTTCTTTTAGTTAATAAGGAAGCAAACATGCTGTGCCATTTTGTGTTCCAGTGGAAGTATTGCTCGCTAGATAAAGTTGTATAGTGTACTGTCCTCCTTCAGTTACTGTTTATCCACATCAGTAAAATCTGAAGGCTCAGGAAGAAAGTATGTATTTTCAAGGTGGAAAGGGGAGACAAGTTGACTATATTTCATTTTTGAACAGTGGTTGTATAGCAACTAATCAAGGACTACCTCATTTATTTTTAATGTGATTGATGTGATCTGACACTGGCGAACAGCATGGTGTCAGCTCTGATGGGCCAACCAGACATTGCATGCCGCTTTTAGGATCTGTAATAGGTTGTACCAAATATTAGAAAGAAATGTATTGCTTTCTGTATTTTTTGATCATGACTTTTTATTCCCCTCTAGAATACTGCATATGATCATACCATCGTTTTCAGCAATGTCAACTTTCCTACTCGACTTCTGAAGTCATACTCAGTAAGAAAAGCGTTTCCTTTCATTAAATCAATTTGTTCTTTCATCTTTCTAAGTGCTAAGCTTCTTTAAAGCCAGGAAGAGATCAGTGTAGGTAAGAGCTGAAAGAATAAAGATAGAAATGAGAGATATATCTAAAAATGTTTCCTTTTAGAATATTGCAAGATAAATGATAACTGCCATGTATAATAGGAAGGAGACTACTTAATAACTTCAGGATAAATACTGTAAACTGAACTGTTGTTCAGTGGAGCTAATAAATGAGAGCCTAAATACGTGTAACGAAGCTCATCTTTTTTTTCAGTTAAGCCAGCTGGGGTTTTGCCATATTTTAGATCTGAAAAACGTTGAATTAATGCATAGCTAATAGCATAAATGCATTGTCTTCCTTCCAGTGAGTTCCTTTCTATATGCAAGTAGGAAATTTGGTGTTCAAAGGCACTGTTAATAATTTGCGTGCTCTTCTTTGTTTTAGGTAATTGAGGTGATTATTGGAATTTCATCAGTATTTGGTGGAATAATTGCTTTGAATATGGATGTTCTAGTCTCAGGTCCCTATCTTTCAGTAACATTCTTTTGGATCTTAGTTGCTGTAAGTAGTGCAGAATGAAGGTACTCTCTTAAATAAAAGTCTTTGATTTTTTTAATTTTTTAATTTATTTTTTTTTCTCTCCCTACTGGAATATTTGTTTGGCCCTAATAATAATTGGCAACTGCTGCTTAGCAAACAAATTAGTGCTTCAATATACTTAATATATTTATGCAATATGCTTGTTCTATATTGATTTACAGTACTTTGTTTCTTATAAAATGTTCTGATACGTTTTCAGTCCTCAGTTCAGTAAAATGGAAATGAATAATAAAACAAGGCTATGAGAAGTGAAATGTTTTGTCAAACAATTTCTAGGTTTTAGAATATTTCAGGCTGCAAAATAAAAAATTGAGTTTAGTTTCAGCATGGTAGAATCCTTAGAACATCACCTTTAGCCTGTCAGCCTTAACTGTCTTAAAAGCCTGAGACTGATTAGTAACCCTTGTCACTAATAACAGCCTGTACCTAGGAGCAGTGAATTTGTAAAGGATGCTGTGCTACCCTGCTTGCCATGAATTGAGCCAGTTGAGAAAGAAGACAATGAACATTAGATTTATATGTGGCTATTATGTCTGGAAAATCCCTCAGCATGAAGTGGAGAAAGACCATAAACAAGTTTTTTCAGCATTCAGAATTCAAAAAGTTCGATAGGGTTCATTAGGTTTTTATGTAGAAGTGTCAAGTTTTGAGGATAATCATACTTCAGTATGTGTAGATCTAATACATGGTACTTATTAAATGCAAGTTAAATGAAGATTAGTTTTATCTCCATTTGAGTAATTGATTCCTAATACTGTCATAATAAGTCTGTACAGTTTTACCTTTTCAGGTAATTTAGGATGTGATCTGTGACGAGTGGGAATCACTGTAACTTAGCTGTAATTTGTATACTTTTCAAGTAGGTAAATATTTATTTTGTTACACTTTTTTTTGTTTAGTGCTTTCCAAGCGCTATTGCAAGTCACGTAGCTGCTGAATATCCTAGTAAATGTCTGGTAAGTATGTAAAATTCTTGGATTTTGTCATTAGAGTGGAGTAATGCTAAGAAAGCTTGCCTGTGATAGTGGGCTCTATTCGTAATTGCTGACTTGTTTTTAATTACCTCTACAAAGTGTGACAGAAATATGTAGCACAAGTGTAAGCTGATATTCTTGAAAAGAAATCCAATAGGTCCTTTGGAGACTTAATTCCACCAATTCTAGAAAAGAATTCAAAGGACTGTTCTTGTTTGTGTGTTTTTGGTTTTTTTTTTGTTTGTTTGTTTTGTTTTTTGTACTGGTTACTTGGGAATGTTTTCCTGTAGTAGCATCCAACATGCTTCATATGGTATGCCCAGAACTGCTTTCATGCTCCTGAGCTGAGGTCCTTTCCATTCCATATCCTTTT
The DNA here is from genome assembly GCA_013397275.1 of Burhinus bistriatus. Classification (NCBI taxonomy): domain Eukaryota; kingdom Metazoa; phylum Chordata; class Aves; order Charadriiformes; family Burhinidae; genus Burhinus; species Burhinus bistriatus. The sequence continues at coordinate 90,302 of VYXH01010206.1, forward strand.
ATTATGAGCTGTGGTTTCTGAACGGAGAAAATTAGGTGTGCAGGTTGCACTGGATCTAGGGCCTGTTTTAAACAAATTCCTCATCTGCATGGCTAGCAACAAGGACTAAGAATATTCAGTAGAGTGCATTTATTCCTTAACTGTCCCAGATGTGTAGTTAAGCCTCCTTAAAACATCTGTTCTAAGTTATAGTCATGCAACCATATTTAAGTCAGTAATGATGCATAACCACAACTGAAGTGAGAATTTGATCCTGTAGAATGATATTTGAATGAAAACTTGGCTGCTATTGTATTGAAATAAATTTGCACTGAAATTTATTTGCGTAGTTATTTTAAGTTGCAAGTCTTCAATATCTGCTGTTAATTCTCATTATTTCATACAAACTGAAGAACAAATGATACTTCTCTACTGGCCCTCTAAATTGGGTATTGCTTCCTCTATCTGCATATGAAAGGCACTTTTAAAATCAAACAAAAACCACATTATCCATATTAAATGGAAAATTAATTACAAAACCGTATTTTGGCTAGGAAACTTAATTTTATTCAAAGCTTCCTTCTGTATCTCCATGCAATGTGGATAGCTATTTGTCTTAGGTGTGTAATCTTACACACTTCTACACACTTTTGTTATGCTTGCCTCAAGGAGATATAGCTCACAAATCAAAGCTTTAACTTGTTTTTATTCTTATTTAACATTTATTATCTTATTTTTTAGGTTGAGGTCCTGATTGCCATTAGCAGTGTTACCTCTCCTTTGTTGTTCACAGCTTCTGCATACTTATCCTTCAGTATCATGCAAGTTGTTGACATCTTTAAAAATTATCCACCTGCTGTTAAAGTATGTATTTTTATGCAATTGAGAAATTAACATCTACCTATTACAGTAGCAACACAAGAATTAATTAGGAAGTATAAGAAGACAAGGTACTGCATTATAAAGGTTGAATAAAATCTTATAGAAATTATTCAAAAACTCTTACTTGACTAATGATATAATTTTAAGTATGTTAAATCTGTTGCCACCCTGGAATTACAGTTTAAAAACAATGGGATATTATTCTAAAGAATCAGGAAAAATAATATGTAATATGCTAGATTCTTTGAGGTTTTTATAAATTTGTAGTATATAAATTAAAGAGTCTAGGTTTACTTGAAGAATACATTTTTTTGTTTCTTAGGGTGTCTACCAACAGGTGGCATGTTGGGATTGTAAGCATACACCTGGATTCATTCAAAGCCTGGATTGGGACAGAGAAGAAAAAAAGCTTGCAAATCTTAGAACACTTCAATATGAAGTGTTACCAGTGCATTCCTGAAGACGTTTCTACGGCTTTGCTGTCAAAGTGTTTAGGAATCCATGATGATGTTCAAAGAACCATTTATGGGGATTAAAATAGTGTCAATAAGTCTTGACTCTCAGTACCCACTAGGCCTTAAGTAGTCTTGTAATTTTAGAAGAAGAGAGGGAAAATGTTTATTAAACTGAGATCTTAGGGACTGGAAAACCAGCTTTTGAGTATGTGATCCTCTTCTGATACTGGAGGAGCATAGTATGTTGTTGGACCTCAGGAAGCGGACAAGGCTTACATGCTCTTTTTAAGTAGCTTCTCCTGTTGCTCGTGTTGGAGACAGAAGACGGGACTGCCTAGACAGTTATGTGACCCTACAGAGCATTTCTTGCATTCTTATGCTACTCTGTGTCTTGATGCAGCAAGAGTGGGCTGCTCTGCTAATGAGGCTGAACAGTGGAGTGGTAGGTGACAGCAAGGCAGACAAGGACAGTGACTGCATTGGCAAGGGGTACAGTCCTGCAGTACCCAAAAAAAGAAAAACAAGGCAGATCTGGCCGTGGTAACCAGGTTCGGCCAGTAGTTCAGTGATTGCCAGACAAGTCCATAGCAGTGAGGCAGATCCAAGGTCAGCCAGGAATTCAAGTCAGCAGGGTAAGGTCAGAGCCAGCAAGGCACAAGGCCAGGCCCAGGCATAGCTGCAACGTTGCTCGGGTCAGAGGCTCTGTGTTTTAGAGGGTGGTTTCCTCAATTCTGATCTATTTATAAAGGAAAAGATAATTTGGCAAATTAATATTTTGTTAAAAATTATCAATCTGTTCTACTTTGAGCAAACTCAGGCATTCAAATTTTAGTTGAAGCTTCATCCTGAAATAAACTGTAAATTATAATTTGAGTTAAAAAATGAAATCTAGATACAAATCGCAAGGGGTGGGAATGGCAGAAAATATTTTATTCAGGTAGTTAACAACGTATTTAATGTCTCTATTTTCAGCAATCTTATGATGTACTCCTGTTGCTTTTGATGTTGATGCTGCTAATTCAGGCATGCCTTACTATTGGGACTGTAATACAGTGTGTAAATTACAAGACAAAAATGAAACTACATGATTTGTCATGGACAGCATCACAAGTTAAAAAACAGGAATACAGAGCAACAGAGGTGTGTATTTATACTCATAAAATTTAAAAATCTGTATTCAAAAATATATTTTTTTTGTGATGTTCTGTGTTACATAATTCAGATCACAATTAAAAGATGCTCTGTAAAGCTGTAAAGATATTAATGCACTGGTGAATTTTGTAACAAAGAGATAATATTTTGCTGGGTAAATGGTAACTGGGGCATGACAGACTCAATATCTAAATCCACGACAAGTCCTGTCAATTGTGAGGTTAAAGCCCCCTTTTGTTCCTATATGTAGTATGGTCTCCCAATTACAGATGAGGTTGAACATTGTACCAAGATAAAATGATAGTCCTACTCCACAGGATGCAGATCCACAATTGCTATTTATATGTCAGAATGAAGTATAGAAAAGATGATGGGCCTTGCATGACCATGTTCCGATAATGAGATAGCCATCGATTAAGAAAGGAATGGATTTAACCCTTTCAATGTGAGCAAAAGTTTTGGGCTATGGAAAGAGAGTCCTCAATACAGTTGTACCTTTCCAAGGCCTGTTGTGGGGGAGTGAATTTACTAAGCTGAAGTAGTTCTCTTAAGTTCCCTAAACTGCGAATGGGTAGAGTTAAGAACCTGGAGCATAGGAACAACAGTGGGTAAGCTGAGTGAGTGGCTACCTGTGCTGGACAGTATGAAATAGTGCGCAGAGGAGCCTGTCCTGAAAGACTAGGAGAGAGTAACTCATATTACCTGGATGCTTAATGCATGGCCCAGCACTAGAATCAGTCCCTGCTCTAGAAAGAGCATCTGCATTGAAACAGCAGCAGATAGAAAGCATTGGGAGCAGGGACTGAAATTCAGTCAAGTCATTATGCAGCTGGTAATGGAAAGTGGAAGCTGTGGGTTTATGTCCCCTCAGGCTGCTGAGGCCATTTGGCATAGGTTGCTTATTTTCTGGATCTGTGTCCTGGGAGTTATGTTCTGTATAAAACATGAAGCGGAGCAGCACTTCGACTGCTGCAGGTCATATTTTGGAGTGTAGGTCATGGCATGGCTAAATGACCTGTTCTGGGGATTATTTACATAAGTATGTCTAGTTTGTGAGTCACCGAGAAAAAACTGGGTGTGAGTTAAATGCTAAAAGGAGCACTTTGTCCAGAAAAACAACACCTTTTTGCTTACCTTTTAGTATTTAAACTCATGAATAATGTTACAGGTGAAGTTGTAGGTCCCTTTGGCTTCTCGGAAGTCTGTGTTCTTAGGCAAGACCTTAGTTTGCTTGCATGTATGTAGATAACTTGTTTCAGTTGCACTGTAGGGGGCTACTTCTGGCTTTAGAGATTTAGATGCTAGGGCTTTCAGTCACGTTTTGGCAAAGATCTTGAAAAAATGTCCTAAGTAACATGTTTAAAATAGGAATTTAGCCAAGTTTCTTTGACCCAAATGTCTTAAGTACTATACAATTTACACTATTAATTTTTATATCATAAATGTATACTATACAATATACAAAATGATACCATTTACAATGTATAGAATATTTTAATAGTTCAGACTGTAACTATTTATGTTTACATTCTTCTGGCTTCTCTCAGATATTTGTTTGCTTGAACTTCAGTTTTTAACCAAAACGTTATTTCATGTTTCCATTTGTCTGAAATGTGTTTGCTTTTAGGTTTCCAATAATACCTTAAAGGATTTTGACAAAGACAAAGCCTGGAAAGCAGTTGTGGTGCAGATGGCTCAGTAGTTTGGATTCTGCAAATCCAGCCAACACAGTACAAGCCAATACAATAAATCAACTGTTTGAATTAAGGCTTAAAAACTTTTCAGTTTATAAACAGCAATATAGTTACAGCAGTAGGAGCCAAGGAATAACACAGTAAATGATGTGTCTTTCTAATAATTTTGAGATATATTGATAATATTTTTAACACACCTGTGTTTTCTGTTGGTATCTGTATTGTAGTGTTGCTTTAGAAGATACCTTTAGAAAAAAGGTAATGAGTCACATGGATTTATGCTGATGGCAAAGTAAAATATGACAATATGTAGTAGGCTTCATATATTTGCAAGAGATTGTTATAACTGCAGTTATGCAGTCAGTGTAACTGATAAATGCTTTTGTAAAGTTATGAGTACAAGTCATAATTGATATTTTTGCTTATACTTCACTTTTGTAGGAGTTGTGAAGTGTTTTGCATCTCATTGCTTTTATACAAATAAAAGTCTTTATTATGTGAAAACTCAAGAATGTGGATTGACATTCTAATTGGAGAGGTGAAAACAGAATATTCTTTCCCATTAAGCTTCCATTTCTGGGCTGTTAAATGGGGAAGGGGCTTTTTCTGAGTGGCCAGACACAAAATCTGCAAGCCAAAGCAAAAGGATAACAACAGAAGCAATCAGCCAAGTAACAGGAGATACTACTGATATTAAGAGAGTTTTTTCACATTTTTTTATTTTCCTAACTCTCTTTAAAACTTACAGAACCTAGCTGCCCTTAAACAAGGGATACCTCCCATACAGATTGCCTTTTTCTCCTAGGTGAATGATGTGTAGTATTATGTGTATTATTAGTATTGTGTAGATTTCAAAAACTATAAGAATTTCCATGTTAATGGTGTAACTAGGCAGATAGCTGCTGACAAGATGATGGGGGTTTTGATGTTTTTATCATCAATTTTTGAAAGATTCTAGACTTTGAGATTCATTTTTTTAATCTGAAATAACCCAAATTATTTATTCAGGGCATGCTGCAAAGCTTGCCTCTTTGCTTTTGGAGTGGGGAAAGGTATATACAGTGCAGAGCCTTTCAGGTATGCTAGCATTCTTTCTTTTGTTTTTGGGAAAGTTGGTAATTATTATGGCGTTTTAATACATAGAGAATACTCTTTCAGGTTTAGAACAGTGCTTCCTAAGAGCATGTATGCAGCAACCTCTCTGTTCACCTAAAATAGTGTATGGTTTTGGTCCGGACTAATACACTAACCACCAGAGGATGCAGCTGCTGTTTCCTTAAATACTACCTAATCTTGTGCTGGTGGCACTTGTGTAAACATTCTCTCAATAAGGCAGATACATTATTTATCTGCTACAGTCTTAATGTTTTTATAAATAGAAAAAGTTTGTTTTCGATTGTATGCTTTTTTGAAAGTCACAAAGAAATAGTGGCATTCTACCTAAAAATAAACATAAAAATAAACTGTCTGCATCTCGCACATGGATTGAAACTGGACAAAGACTGTAGGTAGCGTAGAAGTTCTTAAAGAATAACTGTGAAGTGAAAAGGTACGAGTCATATGTAGAATAGTGTGAATGTATTTTAACGGTTTGCTTTCGTTTATGCAGTGACACACTTCCCTTTGTTTAACTGAATCTGTATCTTCAAAAGATCATCTGTATCTTTTCTGTCAAATGGTTATTGGCTTTGGTTATCCAGAAGGTTAGACAGAAGTGGGTATTACTTCTATTACTGACCTTGGTTGGAAAATCAATTAAAGGGAAGTTGCACATTCTGAAGGAATTTCCTTTCCACAAAACGCTTATACGAACAAGGCACTCGGGGTCTTTAACCTCCATTTGAGTCAAATGGTTTGAGGTGCTCTCCTCCAAGCAGTGAGAACCTTTTAAACAGCTATTGATCTTTATTTTGCTGTCAGGAGTGGCTGGGAAGAACCTAATGACAGGATATAATAGCAGATACTTACCTTTTGGGGACCTAAAGTATTTTAATAAGAAGTGAAGAAAATAGCATTCATCAAAAAGAAAGAGGAAAATTGAATAGGCTAACAGAATGATTAAGTTAGAATTTGGATTGACCCTAAAGTAATGGTTGACATATATGACTGTATCTGAGGTTTTTTAGTTGTCTTAGATGAACAAGCAGCAGTAATAGACGGGAATAAAAAAAGAGGTTGTCATAGAGCTACCAGCCATAGATTCTGCTTTTCAGTGAAGATGAATGCCCCTGGACTCCCTGCCTGGCCATGGCTCTCTTCCTGCCTTGTTCAGCACAGTGGGGACTGCACAATCTGTGAGGTGCTAGTACTTTTCCCTGCACACCTAGTAAACTAGGAGCCACATCACAGATACTGTGCTGGAGGTTGAATTTTCTTATCCCATGCAAGAAAGAAAATTGTGGAGGCAGGCTTTTAAAACCATGCAAGGCTGGCTGCTGACATGAAAAGCCTTTCCCAGGCAGAGAAGGCTTCTCTGTAAAACTTACTCTGTGGGTAAATGCTTTGGTAATTCAAAGCAACACCTTGTGGCCTCTGCTACTGTCAGCTATTCTTTGCTAAGTGATTTTGTGCGTTGGTGTTTGACACAGTAAATTTTGATTGCCTGTAGCTTTAATTAGGGTGTGCTGGTAGGTGATCTGTTTCCACAGCACAGCTGGGAAGCCTGTTCAAGGGACAAAAATCATAGCTTACTCTGAGGTTAGCTTCGTGGGATAACAATCTATGTGCCGTGTTGTAAGGGTTTCTGCTTGGAACTGGGTGGAGAGTGCCCTTTCCTGCCTTGCTGGGTTTCAGCAGAATTAATGCTATAGTCTACTGCTTAGTTTACACCATGAGTTAGGGTCCTAGCTTAGAAGAAAAAAAATTTAAAAAAAAATAGCCCTAGGTAAAATAAACAAATCTGGGTGAAGAATCTTCTGAAAAAGTAAAATTGTGTGCAGCTGGTGCATGAATACTTCCTCAGCTACCAATTTAGCTAGGAAAAGCTGGGAAAGCAGAAGGGGAAAATTTCAGTTTTAAGAACATTTTTTATTCTTCTCTCTTCCTGCAGGCAAATTTCCTGTAGCATCTACCAGGAACAAGAACATACAGTTGGCTATTGGTATTTTTTTATTGTTGTTTTTAGTAGTAACCTGCCTTACAAGAACAGACAGGTGAGGAGGAAAGTTGCAGTTAGGATCCAGTTTATGAAGTCTCACCTGTGGCACTTCTATCTACTGTTCTGTGTAGACACATGCCTAGTTATGGTTAGAAAAGCAGCACGTTTGTAATTTCGTTGGACCTAAGCTCCTCTTATGAAGCTGGGCTTAAAATACCTTAGATATTCCACTAGAATGAGAGATCTGGAAGAACTGGTACACTGCCTCTCCCCTGTGAGCAGGGATACAGACCTCTTTTTGGATCTAGAAATGTCTCCGTGTCAAATGGACTGTGCATAAGTGTTTTTATATGTACATGTATGTTCCGCATGGGTAGTTTTGAGTCGATACAAATTTTTTAGATGTTTCCTACCATTCATCTCCAACAGCTGAAAGGGGAGATTTTTACAAGGTGAGTGAGCCAATGTAATTGAGTGCTGGAATAGGTTGTCTTCTTTGGCCTCTTCCCTTGTGCTAGCTGTGGCTGGTATCTGATTAAACTGGCAGAAAATGTATTGATTAAAGAAATTACTAGTTTCCTGCTCATTTAGTTAACCAACTTAGCAAACTGCAAACTCATAGTGGCCATCTTTAAAATCTTGGATATGACTTCATACCAACCAGAGGTAGATCAACAGAGTCTTTTGTTAGTATTTCCTTTGTCCCTTCCTGTCGCATTCCATGCCTCGGTCATGTTGCCCTGCTCTTCTCCATTGCCCGTTTGAAAAAGTAGATTTGTACATAATCCATACCAGGAATTACAACTTTAGACTAACCATGTAATCAGTTGGTTTGTGTGTAAATCACTGTCAATTATAGTTTGAGTTAAAGGAGTTTCTGAAATAAAAAATTGCATGTTTTGTGATCTGGGTCTTGTGTTTCTGAAGAGAATCTGTGAGATCAAAATAATATAATCTAAATTAGTTTCAGAAACTGGAGTAGTCAGGCTTCCCTGGCAACTGAATTGGTTTTATAATGATTTCCTGTTTTTTCAAATATTAGAAGTACTTTTGTTTGTTACTGAGTGGGAAGTCCCTTAGGGAAAAACTGGCAGAAGAAAATGTTAGTATCATCCATTTTATGAATAGTAGTATCTTAGATAAAGTATCTTCAAAAGATGAGTTTCAGATTATTCCCCCCCTGCCCGTTACCTGGTGTTAACTGTCTAATGCTAATATGAGATATTTAACAGTAAACTGTTTTTCTGCCTGTATATGTATAGGGGAAATGGCCAAGGAGTGAAATATTGATAGAGCTGAATGTGTTACGATGAATCAGATTCATGTGAAAGGAAAACCATGCCTGCTAGCTTTAAGCAATCAAGAAAGAAATGTCCATGAAAACAGTTTGTATTGGCCAATTACTTTGTAATCAGTGTTCTATTAATACCAGGTTGTGACCATCAAATAATAAGCAAAAATTGCTTTTCATACTTCCTTTTTCAAGACAGGAGAGATCTACAGGTATAAAATATCTTTATGTAATGCTTACTGGAGTTTTCCTCTGAGTATTTTTATTAACATTTGTTTCCTACTTTCTGTTTAATTCGTTCAAAAGTTATAACTTCTTTAGTGAACAAGTTATAATTATTCTTTTCTGCTCTGTAAAGATAAACTGTTTCTGGAGAAGAAATATAAAACTGATACTGAATTTTTTTTTTGGAACAATTTTTCCCCTGAGTCTGTTTTTTAAAATCTGATGTAGCTCCTAATCCATCTTTTATATAGATACTTGATAGTGCCCATTTCCTCAAAGGGCAGAGTGTAAGGTTTAAACAGGCCCTGTTCTTTTCTCCTCTGCTTATTGTGAACGATGGAGGCTGAAATCCAGATAACCAGAGTTCATAGGGATTCTTACCTCCTGTCTCTTCTGGAAAAGGCAACATAAGAGTGTGTGCATAACACTGTATGCATATGATGATTTGCTGTTTTCTATTGCCTGTTTTTGTGCTTTATACCATCAGACTTTGGGCATCCAGAAGGAATTTGGAAATGTGTTCTTGTATTGCCAGCTCTGCTTTCCAGCAGCTACAAGAGGCCAAGTACTTCTGCAGGGGCTGAGTTGCTAGAGGTTGCCCCGACATTGTTTTCAGAACTGCTAGAGGATAGATGCTGATAGAGTGCCTCCTATCTCCGTGTCTCCTACCTCTGTACCTCTACGCTGTCTGTGTAGGGTGTAGCCTGTCTTTCCTGCTGGCCCTGTTGATCATGACTGATTCTTGGTTGTTCCCGGGCTCGCCATTTAACAAAAAAACAGGATTAATATCAGCTACTCTGGAGCTTGTTTTTCTAGACAGAGGCCTTGACTCACTCAGGCTCAGTTCTGAGGATATGTACTCTTTGCCAGCAGTCCTGGTTTAAATTATTCATGTTCTGCTGCACATTTACCCATTTCCATTGAAGTGTATGGAGTCTCATTTATTTCAATATGGTTCATCTTGGAGTTTTTGCATTTATTTTTATGTTCTTTCCAGCATCTGATTTATATAAAAAGTTACATAAAATCAGAATGATTTTATCTGCATTATATAATGCACTGAAATTCAAGATTGAAATAGGAAGGAAAAAAGACAGCTTTAAAACTTCAACCTACTTCATACTATCTGCTACTACACTGAGTTCCACCAGGGCACTTGTGATGCTTCAAACTGATCTGCCTAAAAAACGCACATCACTCAAATAGCACAAAATTTCTCTTTGTTCTGAAGAAGTTTTAAAGCTGCATTGGTTTCGTTACTCAGTTTACAATGTGGCTCCACACCCTCAGTTCAACTGAAGGATTGAGATGCTACAGCACAGGACAGCAGTTATGGTGGTATCTTAAGACAGCATTGTTGCAGCTTAGAATATTTTCAAACCCTATCTTAAACTTCCTGTTTTTTGAGGGCTACATGGCATCACTTTGTTGATAGTTGCCACTTTGCCAGTCTTTTCGAACTTCCCTGTATCACTGTCATTTGCTGGTCCATGCTTTTCAAGAAAAGATTTTTCCAAGATTTGGTGAGAAAGAACATGGCGAGAAGCAGCTTTCCTTCTTTCTGTGACTCAACTTGTTTTTATTTTTTGTTTGGTCCTGGTGTTAATACAGTCTAAAATCCGGACTCCAACCCTGCTGACCTCAGCTGAAATTTTGATAGTTGGGAAGGAGTATTTATTTGAATCCTTCAAGACAGTTAAGGGTTACTTTCTGTTCTAGAAGCTGTTGGTATCCTCGTGTGCAGCATCTCTTGTGTGTTAAGCTCCATTTTTTTGTGTGTATCATAACCCAATACTTCAATATCTATTCTATCCATAATCTATGGATCACTGTAGATCCAGTATCTGATCTCAGAGTATCTATTTCTCTCTAAAATCCAGTCTGTCCTAATAATGGTGTGCTATAAAGGCGAGCCATAGTGATACTCATGGAGATGTCATGGAGTATAAGAGAATCCCCATGCCCTCCAGCAAACCAAAGCCAAAAATAAAAGTTATCAACAGAATGAAGTAGATCTTGTGGTAAACAATAAGATTTTGGCAATGCATTTTCAATTAGCAGCATGGCTGAATTGCTTTTAATATACAGTGGGGTGGAGAACTGAGAGCTTTTCGTCCAACTGGATATAACATTGTTCTCCACAGAGGCAACTGGGACTGTTTATTGTCACTTGTGATTGCTTTCACTGAGGAGGGTTTGGTATTTACATCTTACTTTGTGCCACCAAGGCTCATTGGCAGGTGAGATCTTCACACATTTGAGAACTAGAGAGCAGCACAAGGGGCTTCAGGCTGTGGTCTTTCTAATGGTGTGAATCGTAAATGCACTACAGCTCCTTAGGTAAGGATAACTTCTAATTAACTCATTAGCATTATTCCCTTAAGCAGCCATGATTGAAAAATATTGTGGGCATAGCAGAAAACCAAATCAGATAAAATTAAGGTTTTTTTATTGCTAAAATCAAAGGAACAAAGTATTTCAGGTACTTAGTTGCACTTGTAGCTGTGCTCTGGTGAAAAAAAGGGTAAATTATATGCATTGCAGTTCGTATTAGGGAAATTGGTTCCTAAGAACTTGCCTTTAAATGCTTTTCTCTTTCCAGGTCATCTAATTTTCATCTGCATTAGGAAACAAAGTTGGTTTATGTAAACCCATAGTAAACTCAGGGTATTGTGTTGTATTTTTGCAATGTTGCTTTATTTACATTCCAATGTTGTTAATATTATTGTATAGTTGTGAGAATACGTGATGATAAAAAAATCAGTATATACATCTGAATTTGAGAAGTGTAATAATTTTTTTGATGTGTAGATAATTTAATCTAAACAAAGTCAGATCTTACAAAAGTAATTCATCACAGGATTTATTCTCTTCCCTACCTCACAGTAGTCAGCAGCCTCAGAGTTCTGGTAGAAGTGTTTTGTATCAAATCTGAAAAATTCCAGATCTCTCAACCTTTCAGTACAGCAGTATTAACGTAGTAGAACTGAATAAATAGGTAGATGTAGTCCTTGGCACAGAAATGAGAGAAAATTTTCCAACACTACTTTTCTTTATTGCTGCTTGGATTATAGTTGCTTTTGCTTCTTTTCTTCTATAGGGCTAAACCATGGAAATGCATAAGAACTACTTTCTACCCCAAAACCAGACAAATACAATTTGGTAAGATTTCTAGAAAGGCAACTAGGGTAAATATGTTTAGTAATTGATTTACTCGTAATTGCAACACCCCCACCCATATTTGCTAATAACTCCAGTTTCTCTGAGTTTTAAGTTCTTAAAAGTATAGATTGTCTACAGAAAGGTTGGAAAATTGTGAATATGCTTTCTTTTTTTTCTTTCTTCTTTTTTATCTTTTTTATTTTTTTCAGCGGATTCTTTTGAACGCTCATGTTTGTAGCTTTTTCTTTAATAATTTTATTAACAATTTTAAGTGTTCCAAAATAATTTTCTTTAATAATTTGTAAATAATTTTTCTTTAACATTTTTTCTTGAATACTACATGGGGCTTTCAGCAACCTAATTTGGAGCTAGATGATCTTTAAAGTTCTCTTCCAGTCGAAACCATTCTATAATTGTATGGTTCTAATTTTAGGAAAATAAAGTCTTTAGCATCTCTGGATTGTACCCAGTAATTCATGTAAGCTTAAGGAAAAAGAGTGGAGAAAAGGCTTCCTTGTACAAGTTGTTTTGCAGGATGGTAAGCGTGGTCTATATTGTAGTTGTGAAGATGCTGGGAAGAATGGTAGGGTACCTCACCAACCTCTCTGATGTGGGTGAGAAAATCTGTTCACTCATAGCAGTGGTCAGCACAAAGTGATTAAGTATAGATTGCTTGTTTGGGATTTCTAATTGAAAGGACTTGATGACGTGGGGCTGCTGAGATTTCTCAGATTTCTCCAAGTGGTCCTGTTTGGAAAACAGAAGGTAGAAGTGACAGAAGGAGCAGAAGACAGAGAAAGTAGTTTAATTCCTTATTGCCATCCTACAGTAGCTGCTGAGAAGCAAAACTGTGATGGACTGGACACAGCATGTGTCTTCACCTCTTTGGAAAGGTGTCTGGGAAGGTCAGTGGTAACAAATGAGTGTTGTTTTAAATATCTGCCTCCCTTAGAGAAGACTTTTTGTTACTTGTTCTGTGCAAAGGAATTCATCTGCATACTGGTCTGTGGGAAAACTGTGGGACTGAAAACTATGTGTATGTAAAATATATTATTCCCAGCTTGGTTTAGAAGTAAAACCTCACAACCTGAGCCTCAAAAGTTAAACAGCTCAGTCTCTTCCTTCGTGTAACTTTTTGTATTTTGATGTGCAGAGAAAGAGTCTTAAGAAAAATAAAATATGAAGTATCTCTTTTAGAGCAAAATAGCGCAAGTTCTAATTATAGGCAAAGTAGGCAGATGTATATAGGGCAGCAGACCTTGGAGTGGCAACTGACCTCATGGCCTGTGTGTTTGTTTTGGAGCCATAGAATACTATCTTTGCCCTCTCTAAATGATTTGATGTATTTGGGGTGCTGCTTGCAGGTGATGGTAGTTCCTTCCACAGTAGTGATTATTTTCTCTGCCCTCAAGCAGCTGAAGAGTGACAAACCAGTCTGGCCAAGGCTTTGGCATCACCACTCCATCTCTATGGCAAGAGCAGCCTGGTTCCTCCTACTCAGGGCAGCAAAATCATTTTTGTCTGTACTCAGAGATACTTTGAACTAACCTGAGACATGTAGCTGCTGTTGTACAATGGCTTAGGAACTGTCAGTCTCTTGCCTATTTCTAAGTCCTCTGGAGCTGCCCTTATTGTGTTCCCAGATTTCCCTGGTAGACTTTAAAATGATTATATAGCATTGATACATGACTGGGTTGGTTTTGGGTGGGTTGTTTGTTTTGGGGTTTTTTGTTTGTTTGTTTGGGTTGTTTTTTTTCCAGGAAACAAAAATACCTTGAGGTAAGAAGCAACTTAAGTTAACAATTCAGATGACATTCATGCTTTAATGGTAAGATTATAAGTTTTCTATTTTGAAGTGTGTCTTTGTTACCTGTAATACCTGTCATGACAACTCTTTCTTTAATTTTCTCCCTGTTGTAAAAGTTCTGGGTTTTGTTTTTTTTTTTTCTGTACAGTCACAACAGGCCAAATTTTCTGAGAATGAGACACATGACACAGAGCAGGTATTTGCTTGAAGGGTAGCAGAAGGCGATGCTAGTAAATACTTGTTTATGCTGGAAAGAGCTTGGCACTGTAGAAGTTCACCATGTAATTTTGTAGTAAATCAGTCATGTATAAGTATAAAAAGGATGTGGAGCCCTTGTTGAATCAGGTGTTACATATCAGATTGCATTGCATGGGTAAGTACAGAGCTAGTAATGATGGACAAATCTGTGCTTAATTTGCAGCAGATAAGCAGTGAACTGATGTTACGTACTACCCAAATCAACATCTGTGGCTCATGCCCTGTCTTATTATATACTTGCAGAAGCCAGCGTCAGTCTCCCTTGTTGTCCATAGTGGGAGATGCTTTGCATATTTTCTAGAAGTGAAGATTCATTGTGCCTGGAGAGCAGGAAGTACCAGAAGAGTTCCTCTAGTAGTACGGACAATAAATAGACAGTATAGGGGGCTATACTGTATTAAAAAAATTAGCTTGAGCTTGTTTCATAGTCACAATATGTAAACATTAACTGCTGCTCAGCTGCAGGTTTTGAGTGAGTTTAAGAACTTCTGAGGCATAGGGAGGAGAGATGGTTTGAGTCCTTCAGGTATGTTTGGGCCTAGACTTACCCCAGGCATTTACCACTTTCCATGACTGGCTTTGTGAGAGTATTATGAGGCTTATGATGGCTTGACGAGTGCCTTGGGATCTTTTTTTTAGAGAGCACTCTAATGCTGTATGGCTCAAAGGCAGGTGGGATTTGTGTGTGGCCCAGATTTGGGCTGTCTTTATAAGTGTGTACCTATATGTGAATAATCTGGGCATCCTGCATCTTCCAAGGTGAGCATGTCTTCTGCCAGCATTGACTGCTGTGCACTCCAGAGTGAATGCCCCATATACCAGAGCTCTTAAGGTATGTTATAAAGATGGTCTAATATTCCATGGAAAACCATGTTCTTCTGACTAAATGATTGCAGTAGTTCATTGTTTCTGTGGCTTTATACAGAAATAGTGTGTAAAAATCTTTCCAGTCTAATATTGATAGACTTAGTAATTTTCAAGGATTTAAATCTATATAATAATAACAATACAGATTCTCTTTTTATATCAGTCTAGGATGGTAAGAAACGAAGATGTCTCTTTGTTCTTGGCTGTAAGAAAGGATTCTAGTACCTTTCATCCTTGCATTATAACCAGATATTGATTTATTATGAAAAACTGGCTCCTTCACAGCTACTCGCTGAGGAGACCAGCTCCAGTGCAGGTAAGTCCACGCTGGGGAAGGGGATCGAGGTGAAAAGGGCCGGCAAGGAGCTCTTTTTTGGGGCTCTCGAGGCCCGGGGAAGCAGCTAGCTCATGCCGGCGCCAGCAGCTTGGGGGAGGGCTGTGACATGGCAGAGACGGAGCCAGCACCACCCGCAGCA
>VYXH01010210.1:10337-56168 GCA_013397275.1 Burhinus bistriatus
CCTCAGTACCCTCGGGTAGATCCCATCTCATCCCATAGACTTGCATGTGTCTAAGTGGTGCAGCAGGTCCCTCACCATTTCCCTTTGGATTATGAGGGCATCATTCTGCTCCCTGCCCCTGCCTACTAGCTCAGGGGGCTGGGTACTCGGGCAACAACTGGTATTTTGGAGATAACAGTAAACTTGGAAATCAAAAAGTGCAGCTAAAAGCACATGACATCCACAGTAAATATACTTCAATTGACATAAGGTGAAAGAAAAAGCAAGGGCATTCCATTTCCCACTTTGTGCTAAAACTACTTTCCAGCTTTTTTATAATTGTGAATAACAGTGAAGACAAGGACTTCTGAACATCAATTTTTTTATTTACAAATGTTTGCAAAGAGCTACCTTCCCAAGAACCCACGCCTTCAAAAACTGTGGGTTTAGCATGCCTTAACACATGACTCAGCAACTGCATAGACTCTATCAACTAAGATCACAGACTCACATAAGCTGGCAGCTTCATCTTTTTGTGATTTATGATTGCCTTCTCAGTACATCCATTTCAGTTTCAAACCACAGGGTATTGAATTGTTCTCTCAAGGACAAATTCAGAACAGTCATCTATGAATCCAAACAAATCAACAAAAATCAACAACAAAGAGTCATTACATGCAGATGTGTCTGTTTGGTGACAGGAGTGGGAAAAAGTCACCTGTGATGACTACAGTGCCAGTCACCCATAGGGGGTGTTAATTGTTTTAAATCAAGGTGCTCAGAATAAGATGGAAAGGAACAGGGAAAAGGATGAATTCTTGGGAACTCCACTGCTACTGCAGGACAGTGGTATCTCACTCCCATGTCCTCCTGAGAGAGGGGTGAGGGCAAGGAAGAGAAGAGAAATGGCTCAACATATTAAAATGAATGAAGAAATGAACCAAGAACCATCTTTGTGGAAACATAACTGGACAGAGCCAAGGATTCACAAAGACATTTAAAATCAGCCAAGGGATACAGTCCTTTCTCCAGCAGATTATGAATTATCCAACAGTCTGTTATAAGACTTAGCTGGTGTAAATTTCCTGGCTCATGATATGGACCATTACTTCATTCCACTCTTTTTCTGGTTAAGTTTTTTCCTTCTTAAAATGACAAAAAAAAATTTGTGACTAGCACATTAGAATAAAATTTGAAACTCAAGGATGTTTAAGTCTAAATTTAAAACTGATGCGTAGGCAGTCTGCTACTGGGAGTCTTTCTTTTGGCTTCAGGTTTAAATCCACATTAATTACACTGAAATGAATAACTGTTTCTAGAATTGCACCAGTGGAAGATTTTGCTCCAATCTTTGTCATATTTTGACTGAAAAACCATAGTCCTGAATGTAAATGTTAAATATTAATATTTTATTTAAATATACATGAAGGGAACTGCTTCCACATGTTCATATTATGAGTCTAATTTAAGATTTCATTTTAGTAGATTAAGCCACAAAGAATGGGCCTATTTCGCTATACCATTAATCTCAAAATGCTAGTAGTTGAAGTTAATTGCCTGCATTAAAATTGCAGGCTTACTTTCTATTTTTGTCTTTCAATGCAATTGGATCTTTCCCCTGCATTGAAAATGCCAAAACCTATTTACATTGCATAACAGGATATAACCTTACTTTCATATGATATCTATATCAATTTTCATATGACATTCCCAAAGAAATACCTTCCAGCACTGAAGTGGCGAGATTTAAAGCTGTTGAGATAGGAGAAAGAGCGAGTAAACATCTTCAGTTCTGTACCATTAAAGTGAAAGGAAAATCTGAATTTGACATCAAGAGAGGGCTCAACTATGGGTCTTAAGGTAATCACAAGAACTCAGGTCACATGGATAGACAGAAAGGAAACCAACTGTAGACAATTAAAGATGGAATTTAAAAGCACGAGGAAGTAAGGCAAAGGTGTCTGATGCTCACTTTCTGTGATGATGGAGAAAAGCAGGCCTGACAGAAAAATATAATAGTTGCTTAAATTAACTGTTACAGATGGAATACATTATCAAGTTTTTGGGAACAAAAATCTTGTCAAGCTGGGCTGCTAAAACCACCTAAAGTCCGTCTGTCCACAAAATTGTCCATTTTTGCATTCCATCTTTACGAGTTGGTCTGATAAAGCTATCCACTCTTCCAGCAAATCATGTCTCTCCTATTTCCAGACCCCATCCAGCCTTCAGGATTTGATATATTAAGAGAAGGGGATGGAAACAAAAAGGAAGACCAAAGGGATGAAGGAAAGGGCATGAAAAGTTAATAGGGTGGATCTGGTGCAATATCAACTACTTCAGCATGAATTTTGCTGCTGACTAGGATTGTCATAATTGATTCATAAAAAAGAGAAGAAGAGGGAATGTGAGAATAGAGAATTGAGGAAAAAAATACACTCCTTACAAGACATGATAGAAGGTAAGTCTGTGATACATAAAAATATTAAGTATTTTTTGACTACTAACAGCCAGTAAAAACCTAACCTGCCTATATTCTCAGACAGGTGATTTATTTTCTTTACATATTTCTATAAAATATTCATTTTTCCCATGCTAGCACAGTGTCTGCAAGTTCTAGTTTATTGAAAATCCTACAAGTAAAAAATGGCAGTAATGAATCTTTAACAACTGTTTTCTCTCTGAAGATGATCAAACAGAGTTTACCAGGCAGGAAAATAATATTAAAAATGCAAGTAAGAAATCAAAATCAATTAAGCAAACAAATCCAAATGGACCATCTTAACCTCTTGTTCTCAGCAATAAAACTGATAAATTGGCAAAGTTTATGCTTTTAAATGGTAATTTTGTTTGTTCATCCTGGGGTTTTTTGACTCATATAGTCTTTTCAGTAGCTCATCAGTTTGCAGACTGCTAAGCAAAGAGAAAATATGTTTACAAACAGCCTCTCTCAGGTCCTGGTTTGTGTCATATTTCTTATGCATGGAAGACATAGGAGAGAGCTTGGGGGGGGGAAAAAAAAAAGAATGAAAAAAGAAAAAAGAAAAGGCACCTTCTAAACCTGGCTCTCTCTTCAGCATCGACTCAGACTGAATCTCTGCAGATGTACTGCCTATGATCTTTTTCTCTGTACTCCACTGCTGGAGAAAAACTAACCTATATCTGACACCAGTTAGCTTTAGGAAGGGCTTCTCTCTGGTGGATTTGTTTCTGTTATTTGAAGGAAACACATCACAAAGGCATAGTACACGCCTTCTATGGTATATGAGAGCAATCAACAATCCAGAAGCATCAGCACTGCTTATCTGGACATTAATATTTTGCTCGAATGACCAAGAGTGTTCAGTGTCTCGATTTCAGATACTCTTTCCTGCTCCAAAAGCCCATAACCCCACCCCAGAGGAGAGTAGCTGCTCAGCTCAGAAACCACTAGGGAGAGAAGGACTTTTAAGTTCATTCAGTGGCCTTATCAGGTAGACAGTGCAACACCAAAAATGTCTAAGATCATCCAGCTGAGGAGCCAGCATCTTCCACCACATGGGTGAAGGAGAAATCATCTTAAAACTGGTGCTGCCACCAAATACAACATGCTACTGAGTAACAAACTGGGAACAACTGGGAACTGATGCAACTCATAGCAACATCCCATTGATTCCCAGTAACTTGGCCAGACTGCTCCAGTCAAGAAGCAGAGAATTATTTCGTGTCAAAGCTGCCTTTCCAGCCCATTTGGTTTCAATGGTGTAAGTTTATGTGCTCTACGTTTCAACTGCAGCCCAGAATTAAGGACATTTTAAAGGATGTTTTCTGGCAAGAACTTGAATAAATACTGTGGAAGAACCAAAAAAAAAAAAAAGACTGTTTGATTTGGTGTCATTCCTAGTCACTATCAAAAGCCAAGTGCCGAAAATCTCATGAAGAAAAAAGGTGCTTGGCTAAGTCTCAAATTTCTGGATCTTTTGCTGTGGTCCACTGTTGCTGAGCTCCTCAGAGGAGAATACAATGGTAAAAGGGTACAGTTCAGCTGTACTAGGTCAGTCCTATGGATTAGCCTTACTACAAGGATTTCTGAAGTCTGAATGGAAGACTGCATTTTGTGTTCTTTGGAGTCTGTCGCCTGCAGTGTCATGACTTGAATAGCCCTCACTGCCCAGACCCATGTCTTCAGGAAGTAAAATCCACCTCTGGCATGTCCCTTACTCTGCATGGATCAGACAGCGCTTTAAAAGAAGAGGTTTAGTTTGGTATTTGGACTTTGTAGGAAACTTCCGCTGTGATACAATTCAAAGTTCTTTTTCATATAAGTCCCTACAATGTATGGGTCAAGACCTGAGGGACAAAATTTAAAAAAAGAGACTGAAATCCCATACTCAGAAAGGATCCTTGCATTCAGGAGACTAATTCTCATAGAAATTCAAAACTGAGGTGGAAAGAAGAAGAAAGAAGACAAAGGTTCAGTTTGCTGTATATTTTTTCCATTGTCAAGAAAGAAAAATAACAGGTAATGTGGTCGCACAAACAAAACCGAGTTTTTTTCAGTCAAAAGGATTAACACCTAACTGCTTTACCACTGAATCAACTCATAGATTTAACAATGTCATTGCAGTTGTTCTTTCCATGGATACAAAAATTTAGAAACTTGCTGTTCTTGTTGCAACTTTCTGCAGTTAATGACACCACCTCCCATTGCTATAGTTACAGTCAGAATCATATAGCAACAAAAATAACAGCAGTAATATTAATACTTCTGTCAGTTGTAATTTTTAAAAAAGGTCTTTGATGAAGAAAGGACTGTATGATTTGAATGTAAATATTGAATTGTCTATCACTAGTTAAAGAAGGCCATCCTGTTGCATTCTGGTGGTGAATGTGTTTTGCAGTGTCTATGCATCCATGATGACAGGTACCAGATCCAATAACACTATACTTAAATCAAATTTTTACTGGCTTGTGTTTATGACAGGTATTTCAGTCCCTGTTGGACTCACACACTTACACAAGCTTACAACAAAATTCAAGAGAAGAAGCAAAAGATCAAAATTCAACCAAAATGCGGGAATATTTTGGTGTGCTTAAAAATTATGAAAACCAGCCACTGGAATCCCTTTGATTTTGAAAACTAAGACTGCTAGTATAATCTTGCCCAGTTGGAGGACCACAGTAGAAAATATGAGGTTTTTGATGCCTTGAAAGTGAAAGCTGACTGTCATAATAAACATGTCCACAGATTCAAGTGTGGTTACCAGTGAAGACAGTAGAGCTTCCACTGAACAGTAAATCCAGGTCAGGAAATCAATTAATTGATCAATAACTGAAAAGTATGTAAATCATTATTCAAATTGTTCCACCATTGCATTTGAGCAGCTTTGCTAGAGCATGATATTGACACAAACAAACCACCTCTTACCACAAGAAGAGAAAAGTTTCATTAAAAATTTGAAGGCATATGTGTAACACAAATGGCTGTGATAAACTAGAATTTCCACAAGGCCATTATGCCCTTGAAAAAAGCTGTAGTTACGGAATATTTTATTGTAGCAAGTAATATCTATTTAAGTCAACATCCTGTACAAGCTAAGCACTGCAAAAATATTCTGACTGTACTTGCCCCCACTATACTGGATATTAGGTGGGGTTGAAAAAAGATAGGGGAAAAAAGGTTAAAATGCAGTGAAAATGTTGCTTTATCATACCAAATACGACTTTGACACCTAGTTCCAAACCTCTCCACCATTCTTTTTCTATGAAAAACTATAATCCTGAAAAACTCATAACATTTATATTTTATGTTTTTCAGCCCGTGAGCACAAAGAAAATACTATGTTTGCAATACCTAGTAACTAGTAAATGGTATATCTATCTCAGGAAGATACAATTCTTTTTGCTCTTTGTTTACTGTGTTAATATTGATTTTCGATTACCTTCTCAGCTGAGCACCAAAATAGTTTTTCCTCCTTTACGCTATTCACCTAGAAGATGCTGAGTAATATTTTTAACAAGTCACATTGTTAACATCAAACCAAAGTCAGCAAAAGAGAACCAGATAGTTCTCTAAGGACTACGATCTACTTATTTTCTCTAATTGCAAAATATACTTGAATGTCTATTTTCCTACTGATCTGTAAAGGTACAGTGTTATTGTGGTTCTGGACAACGTGTCCATGATCCTTTGGCATCCTGGTCCAGGAGATGTTGCTTGACCAGGGGCTCAGACAAGATGACCTGTAGAGGTCCCTTCCAACCTCAACAATCTGTAATTATTATACCATGTGTCCTACTAATTTTGTCTGCTTATACTTTTCAAATCAACAAGCCTCAGGTCACTTTCAGTAGTAAATTCCTTCAAGTAGACATAGTGTTTTAAAAGGAAATGCAAACACAGGAGCCAGATGCATTTTACCATAGCCTTGTGTTGCTTGGTTTGTGTAAAAAGAACAACTAGAGTTGCCCTACTGCTTGTAATTAATTTTCAAGCTATTTTGGGTTTTTTAACATGGCATTGTGTTGCAAATAGTTCATTTTCTTTCTTATCTCTCTGTAATTTGTCACTTGGTAAAAAGTATTTTGCATGAGCTTAATTTTACATTGAGTCCAACTGTGTCCAATACAGTATCTGAATACATGTTTAACTGTCAGTGTATACATATGCTTCACATGTTCTTTAAAGGCCTAGGCTATATTCAGGCGTACTCACTGCAAAGCATACTCTCAATCAGTCTGGCAGGATGGAGCCACATTCTGTGTTTAGGTCTTGTACGTGATAGCCTTTTGATGACTACCAAAGCAAAACTCACCAAACAGCTTAAGTCCGATATGTTAGCTCAGTTATTGAGTAGTATTATTTCAATGTTTTTATCTTCTGTTGATCTCAAGATACTTTACTGAAGCTGAATAGGAAACAGGTGATTACAATGAAGTATTTTAATTTTTTTTGGAAAAATATGCAACTCCCAGCCACACTGAAATGTTTCAGCCTTAATCTATTAAGGCATCATAACCTCTTCTATTGGCACTCCATGGAATTCAGAAGGTACAATATACAGTGTGGTCCTAGCTTACTGAAGGTAAAAGCACCATTGTGGTCTTTAACTACACTAAGGCAAAACAAAAGCATATCTAAGCATAAGTGCTATAGCTGGATTTATTTTTTTCAATTAAAAATTTAATTTTTCTGAGGAAAAGAAACAAGAGGCAATTGCAAGATCTATTTCAAAATATTTTTTGTCACAAAGCTTTCTACCAGCCAAATATTTTTTCTCCTCTCTCCATCTACCCCTCATTCTTCCTTCTCTCTCTCCTTCCCTCCCTCTCTCCTTCCTTTCTCCCTTCCTTCCTCCCTCTTTACCTTTTTGTCAGTCATGCTATAATATATATTTGATTTAACCCAACATTATGCGTTGGGTTTCTCTCAGGACAAAGCAAATCTCAGGCTAAGTTCAAATATCGCCTTGCCTTCTTTTTTCTCCAAGCAAAGCTGGTGCTCCTGACAGGTTTCTGCCTGAATAGGAATGCTGCGAAGTGAAGTATCTCATTATCCACCCAGCAGGTACGCTGTTACCACTGGTAACACCAACTTCTTCATATCGACCTGCTTGCAGTTTCACCTCCCTGCAGTGACACTTTCAGTTCAGAATATATGGTGGAGTAAAACAAATATAAACAATAATAATATTTTGTTCCAAAGCTAGACCACTCTGGAAAACTTCAGTTGCATTTTTTAAACTATTTTATGTATAGCCATCTCATAAAAAAACTTCATTCTTTTCACACAATCAGTGTTGAGTGCACTCATTAGACAGGCATTCAATGTACAATTAAGGAATTGTCTAGTTTAGAACAATTAAGAGTACAAATACCTTATAAGCCATTGTCAGCGCAGCTTCTCCAAAACAGTAAGGCAATTAAAGCATGTTCCACAGTAATTACACCTAAAAAATGTCAACTCCAATTTAAATACAAAAGCATTTACAGTACATAACAATATTTGGAAAATTTATACCTACCAGGATGTGTTATTTTAAATGCTATGAACAATAGCATTAAGAACACACTTTTATGGTATTATGCATGAAAACTATCAAGGTCATAGAAATGGCTGGTTTAGTATGGTTCTGCAAGACTATTGTGTCCCCAGAACAAGCACAAGAATTAGGAAATATTCAAATATTCTTCTTGACAAACTATACAATTCATTCTCTTTTCTGACTACATACCTTTGTTCACATTTTGAGCTAATTAGCATGACTGTTGAAGTTGATGCATATGTATTACCGATATCTTATCACATTTATTCCTATACTTATTTTACATATATATTTTAATTAATTATTAGTGATGATTAAATAATACTTTCACATTTATGTTAACAAGATATTATTAAGATTATCACTTCTGTCTTTATTACTGTGTATTATCATCTGTACATGCTATACCTATCACCTCAATATGCCATATTAGTGTTATGCATATAACTTACAGTGTTTATATTAGAAGACCACTCTCTAGGTTACAGATAATGCCCTGATTAAGGCACTGCAGCTCCTGGCTCCCCTTCCCTTGCAGAGCAGCAGCCCACTCCTGCCACTCCCTGACACGCAGCCGCACCACCAGTGTCAGAGCTGACCAGCCCATTTTTTCCTCTTGAATCCCAAATACCTGCCAAATTGCCTCAAAAGGGGAAGGAATTTTCAGCTGAGTGGTTGAATGTATGCCTACACAAAGTGCATCATAGATTTCTGATCTTCTCCCTTGTCACTCGAATGGAGTCGGACATGTTTCAAACCAGCCATATCAGGAGCATAATTATCCCACTAACCCAATTAAGATCAAATGACAGGGAAATTATCTGCAGCCTCCATTTACTTACCAAGCTACACCTATGTGGTGTGTGTTAAAAAACACATCCACTGAAATAAGCCATGGGATTCACCATTGGCTTAAACAGATTAAACATCATTACATCAAATATCATTAATTGCCGGTAAACAAAAAAAAAAAAGTGAAAGACCAGGTCCTAAAATGTGATAGAAAGAGTAAGGTGTCAAAAGTTATTTCTGTTTTCATAACTAAATTTCATATGCTTTTGAAATGTTTCAAATAAACTCAGCACATTGTAATTTTTTTGTATTGTTCTTGCTAAATTTCCAAGCAGTTTTTTGCAAATTCACAAGTGAAAAAACCCAGCTTGTGATTTCTTTTTAGCTATTTTTACCTATTTTACCTATTTTTATCTATTTTTTATCTATTTTGCCTATTTTTAATTTTTTTTTTCTTTTTCACCCCAGAAAGAATTGATTTATTTGTTCTTTTTAGCCAAATCCAGATTCTCCACTATGACCTAAAGAATGTCCTTGGCCTAAAGCTGTTTACATTTTCCCTAACAAGAAGCAGTACTTCACCACATTCACGTACATCAAGCTGTTTTGCTCTGCCCTTCCACTAGCTCAAACAGGAATATTTGCAAACAGAAAACAAATCAGCTTGCTTAAGTGCCTTTGACTAAATCTATGACTAGATAATTAGATGGGAATCCTATTTTTACACATATCTAAAGAAAAACCATGCAAGATTTTTAAAATTTTTTGTGGTTTTCTTTTTTTCCACAAGTTATTAACATTTTAAATAAAGACCATGTCTACAGAGTGCAGCATCGCAATCAAAATGTGAAAGAACTGTGATGATTAACATCAGAAGTGGAATTAGAAGTGTTCCCTGCATTTTCACCTGTGACCTGCAAGAAACCTCTTATGGACTGACAATCATGAATGATTTCTGTCACACATGGTATGCTTTAACTGATGAAAAGATCAGCCTAGCCCCAAGTCCTTACAACGTAAGTGGGGAGCAAAAGGTAATGAGTTATGACCGCTAGCAGCTAGCACGTGGCTGCCTACACCTTCTCTAAGTTTTCTGGATGTTGTGACATTGGCAAAAGGTATTCTGAGACATACCAAAATTCAAGTGTCGATTCTTGAAGGAAGCTCCATCTCTTTAAAAATTACTCCATTACCGTAGTGGGGGAAATAGTGTTAGGTTTTAGAAGCATGTTTTAAAAACCTCTGGGAAAGGTTCATCCGAGACTGCAATGAAGAGACACACAAAGTTTGTATCAATGTGCACAGCAACTAACACACGAGTCTACTGGAGCAGACGGAGGTCTGCGGCTGGTCAGTAGGACCTGGTTTTACTTGGTGGCACAACGCCAGTGCTCTGGAGCCTCCTCCTGCCTATCGCAGCCTGGCACCGATGCTCTCGGGCGGTGGAAGGACACCGTGCGTAAATCAATGTCCTGCTTCAGCGCAAAGGAAAGCTGTTCAGCCAGGAGCAGGACTTGCAGGCCGGGGAGGGAGAGGAGGTGAGTTCCGCAGGGGGTGGTGGGTGTGTTTGCCAGAGATCTCCCCCCCTGTGCCAGGCATGCACCCAGTGCCTGCTGGCAGCAGCTGTGAGACCATCATTCCTTCCACTTCCAGTCTTTACCGCAGGCAGATGGCCCAAACTGCAATTAGACAGGCAGCATGAGCAGCACAAGCTACCGCTGATGCCTTAGGTCTTCCTCCCTCTGAAGCAACTGTTGTTCTGACGGATGACCCCCCAGGGGCTTTAAACAGAGCAGGATGACAACGGGCTGAGATCATGCCAGCATGCTCCTCTGACTCAGAGCTGGCTGATGAGAGCAAGGAATGTGAGGATCCAGTGTAACTAAACTCCTATAAAAAGATCCATAGCCGACAAAGTCTTTCATAAATTTTTGTTTACCATTATGCTCAGTCTTTCTGAGGTTAAAGAGGCTTTTACTCAAGATAAAGAACATGAAAAACAATAGGAAAATGAGCTATATGTTTGGTATGTTCTGTGTTAGCGCATCCATGTTCAGGTTGCATGATTGCATCTTACAGGGCAGTAGTTCTTTCATTGGAATGCAGTGAATTGGAGTTGGATCCAATATGCTGAAGAGGTCTTAGAGACAAACATGCATGAACATTTCTCCCTACATAGGCAAATGTACAGGGAACTCTCTGCCCATGTATTAGAAAAAGAGCTGATGAAACCACTGGCAGTATCGGGATACTAGAAAAATGACTAAAACCAACCAATCCAGAAGCCTTAATAGTTTGGAAAAGCTTTGAAGATTTAAGATGAGAACTTAACTGATAGGGAGAATTGATTCTGTTCTGTCTTCTATTACCTTCTTTGGGGATATAGAAATTAAAATCATGACAATTAGACAAATCACTCCACCTGTTTTTTTGTTGATGTTTTAGTTTCTTTTGGTCTACCTAATCAGTGTAGCATATATTCTTCAGCCCTCAACCACTGGGTTATTTTTTCTAATTACAGTTGTTTGCAGTCATGTGTGAGTTTCCTTTGCTCCAAATCCCTGCTTCATGTTGTAACTATTCATGCTACTCCATATTTAGTACCTTTAACTCTTCCATGAGGTACTAGGGTTTTGCCAGATAGCTGGCAAAAACTGAAAAATCAGTCAGCAAAATGTGAAATGCGAAGGTATAGTAATTAGATTGCATTTCTTCAGTCTAGACTGCCTCTCCCAGAGACCCCGGGGAGGATCTTTTAGGAATATCACTGGCCCCTTGGGAATCCTGCTGGTGAGCAAATAACAGTGCATGTAGAGACACATTGGTCTAGAAATATTTCACCAAAAAAAATCTTGCTAGATACAGTAAACAGAACTCCATAAGACAGCATTGTACAAAGCATCTGAGTTTTGCCTTTGAGGTGCGTTGTAGACAGATGCTTCGACTCAGAGGTAAAGCACAGGCAGATACTTACACAGGTGTGCTGTCAATTGCTGAGGCTACATTACAGAGACTGTTCCCTTAAAAAAGCACTTTTTCAATATTTAATTCTTAGCCTAGTACAGCATCCGTCCTCAAACTCTTTCATCAGTCATTATCACCTAAACAAATCATCCTCGGGTGCTTGTGGAGGTGATGTTGCTGGTGGTAAGGCTGCAAATGTTACAATCTCCCAAGTATAAGGGTCTCAATCTACATGCATGGGGTTCACAAGAGCTCAAATAAGACAAAAAACAAAGTTCTAGTCTTGACCTCACTATAATTCTTCCCATAAGTGACAAAGTTAAGATCCTGCCTCTGACTTGTCTGAATTTTGTAGCCTAGCCCTCTCTCGTGAGCAGTGAACAGGACAGCTGAATCTGCAAACCAGTACATCAGAAACACCAGCTTCTCTGTACAGCACTGAATTAAAATTCATGCCATTTTTAAGGATAAAGGGGCTGAAACTTATCCGAGTCTCAGAAGCACAAACCTTTTCTTCTCAATATGTTTTTCTCCCAGAGGAAAGCCACTCTCTGTTGCAGAATATTTTAAATCCGGGAAGTGAAACGAGAAAGAAACAACTTGTAGGAGTGTCTCGTTTCATGCAAAAATGCATAAGGGAGTTAATAACTTTAGGTGGTAAATATTTTTCCCATCTCAAAATAAAGTCAAAACAAATTGAACTGTTAATTGAAACACTTGGTTGAGTCAATGTTTTACAATACAGTTTAAATAACATGTTCCTCCTTTTTTGTTATTGTTTGGGCAGATCTATAGTTCATGTCACAGATGGATTTTGCTGGTCCTCCCTATGTCAGCATGACTGCCTGCAAAACTGCATTTCAAATATTTTCCCAGGTCAGTAATTAACTCAGTCAGGAAAAGAACTGTGAGGGTCCAGAGCTCTCTGAAGCATAATTCATTACATGAGTTTCAAGCTGCAGTTATTTTCACCCAGAAAAGGGTGTACTCCAGAGCTTTGAGTGAGGCTGTAGTGCTGAGGTGGTGCTGCACAGAAGCAATACAGCAAATGTGTTTCAAAACATGAAGAAAATACAACTCTATTGTCAAATAGCCACGCTATGATTCATGTGCACAGCCCATTTATTCTGGCTGATTTGGTTAGACTTCTGCTCTTTCACTCTCATAGCTTGGTGTGTCATTAAGAAACCACTCTCCTTTTCCAGCTATGAGAGATAAAGCCAGAAAGCGTTGTTACTACTATCTGTTCTTTTTACTTTCTACCTGGGAGGCACTACTGAACAGGAAATGAGTTACCCCCACAAAATAGATCATTGTGTGGGTAACCTATATACTACAGTGAGGCACACAGAATTATTAGCTAATTAAGACAGGAAGTCAGGCAGGTGCTAGAAAGGTGGAGAAGCAGAGATCCTGTCTGATCTGTGCAAAACTGGCCCTGGTGCCTCATCCAGTGAGCTCCACCAGACCCATAGGCTGGCTGCTAGCAAGCTGTTGTTGTGTTATGCGGAAGAGCACTTGGCTCACGGCCCCCAAATGCAGGGGACTTGTCTCCCTCTCCACAAGAGCAGACGTTCATGCACTTTCTGTGTTGATAGACTGCTATGAATTGCCACACAGGTGCTCAGGATGTCAGTTGACTGTGGCATCTGAAGCTGGAAAGTAACTGGTTGTTCTAAGGAGATCTTCATTTCTTACCATCTTGATCTATCTGTACTTCTGTTTCCACAAATAATGGATTTATCTATAGCAATTTCAAATCCTACTAAGCCCTAAGATTAATTTACTATATGAAACTGTATGATCATTATCGCTTTNGAAAAGGCTTAAGGACACTATAGAGCTTATCCCCATCAATATTGTAGTAGGATTAACAGGATTTGCAGAATTATGATCATAATATTCACCAAGAACAAAACAATATATTACTGCTACTGTCCTTGACAGGAAAACATCAGGCAACCTGGATCCCCAAAGAAAATGTGGGCTTGAAAGGTTGTGTATTTGAAGTTTTACAAAGAATAGTTTTCTTATGTACTCTTTCTACTCGCGGTGTTTGGAGACATGGTGGAAGCAAAGACAGTTGAAGTAGCCTACAAATTAATTTTCCTTGTACAGGACAGGAAAAATCTGTTCCCAGAGCTTTTCAGGCAGTTGGTGGAATACGCTACAGCCAAACAAGGGGTCTGAGACTGTGCTACTTTCTTGTGGAGACCGACTTCTGACTTCTCTGACTTCTTTAGCCTCAAAGCACCTTATTCTCTCTTCCCAAGGGTCCATCATACTACCAAAAATATTTTTATACTACATTGAAATAACTGTCAAGTCACTTCACTCTGCTGCAATGAGATAAACTGACTGAAACAGAATCTCAGCTACGCAGACACATCAAGCAATGAAGCCACCAGTTCCTTTGGCTTCTTTCCATGCAGTAATTCCTATGATATCTCAACATATGTAACCAGTTATGTATTTTACTTTAAGTGAGATTGCACTTTAAATATTCATGGCTGGTATGCTCTTTAATCTGACCCATAAACTCTATTAACATATTTCTACTGGTAACCAATACCCTGAACCTGTGGTAATAAGTTCAAAAGGCATTTTTCTGTTATTATTAACTGGACGTGATGGAAGTTTGTTGTCCGTCATAATGAAAATGTTGATTTATTTCATCAAAATTGTGTAGGTCTCTTTCAGGTACATATCTGTGTGCTGCTAGCCAGTTCTTAACATGGACACACAAATCTCCAAGGACTGTTGGTCTAAATCAAGTATGGAGGTTTTCACCTCCAGCAGATTGCTGCCAGTCAGGTAGCGCTGACTGGCTGATGGTGTTTTGCATAATAATAATCACCACAGTTGTGGAAAACTTGCCTTGATAGATCCATAATTAGGTGAACAATTACAATGCCTATTAGTGCACAAAAAAATTTGTCTCATGACAAATACCATGGAGATCTTTATGTCCAATATGTATCTCTCAAGGTCATTACAATATAGAATTAATGTGTGTATTAAACCTTTTTTCTTTTTCAGCCCGATTTTTCTGTGACTGGTGAGAGCCATTTTAAACGTTAACATCCTTGGGAGTGAAAATAATGAACTGGCAGGTAAGTACTTCTCCTCTCTTCCCTTGGCTCTCATATACTAACACAAGAGCCAAGTTTACAGGTTTTTGCATGTGTGTAAATGAACAGATGAAATGCAAAGGAAGGGAAGAAGTGAGCTCACTTATTTATGTCCAAAAGCATGTAAGTAAAGTAATGAATTTAACCTGTACTGTAGATAGAAGACCTAAGGCAACAAAGCATCTATTAGATGATGTTCATTATCTTCCAGAAAGAAGCTTTTGATATTAACCTATGTTCTGTAAACGTATAGCGCATTCACTATTTAATGCATCTAAGCATCTTGTAGAAATGTATTAAGCTTGAAAGGGGTATATACCATATGTGTTTGGTTTTGAGGATAGGTGGGTATTTGTTTGGCATTAGATTCTTACATAATTGACCATGTATTTGTTTGTATGGTCATGTTGCCCTGAGTTGTTTTAGGTAGGACAAGTCCAAATATTCTCACACGTCACTGGACGTGAGAAGTGCTGAGGCTTGGAGCAGTCATTAATCCCTCTGGATTCTTGTTCCACAGTTTTTTACAGGTGCCTCAGGGAAAGCTTCATGTGAGAGTTTCCATCTGTCTTTGCTCCTGAAGAGATGAGCAGTAAATCCTGGCTTTGTTTTACATCGCCAGACTAATCTTTGGATGTATTAGGACCACACCACTGGAAGCTTTGAAGAAAGGAATTAATACCTTGAATTTGACTAAGTAACCTAGGGAAAGTATGAGAACAAACAATGGCTCTAATAGGCTTGTAGTAGCCTGTGTTGCTAGAAACACATGCAATAGCATTTTGTATGAGCTGATTTCCCAGGAGCTGATGGATTTCTTTTATAGATACACTCCACTGCTATAATCAGAGCAACTGTGACAAACACATGTACAACTTAGGAAGAATCATCAGCCACAAACACAGGACAAATTCCATACCAGCCGGAGGTGGTGGATAATATTACATAGAGTCATTGCTGCGCGGGGCCTTACATAAGCAGATATACCAGAGGAAAGGAACTGGCATTTTGTGTGCTTATATATGTTTGTTTATTTATTGATGTATATTTTTATACAGGTTTATTTATTTGTCTACGCCAAGTCTTCAGAACAGCTTTTCTCTGCCTGTGAGTGCAACACCTGTCAAAGCATTTTGGAATCAAGGCAAGTGCTCAGTGCATCTCTTTATTGCTTTCATGTATACCCTAGACATAGATTTCTCTAGTGTAGACCCATTCCCATTGGCCCTGAAATGAACAACAACTCTTCCACGACAGCAAATGTGAGCAGAACTGCATTTTGTTATAAATGACTGAGGCTGGGAGTCAAAGTTGATATATGTGACAGCTTTAAGATTAAAGCATGCCAAATTCATTAAAAAGCCGCTTGAACAATTTTGTATATTTTACACAGCAAGATTAGCCATAACTTTGCTCTCCTCTTCATGACTCATTAATCTTTTTTCACAAAGCATAAGTAAATATTTTTCACTTATACACTCCTAAGGTGGTGCAGCTCCAGGTATATCTTACAGGAAAGATCAGGTATTTCTTTTGCTCCTGATACAACTTTTTTCCTGAAGGAAATTAGCAACAAAACAGTGGTAAATGTGCATAAGCAAATGTGGATAAACATTTTCAGCTAAATGATGAGCTGTGATGTTTTAGGGGGAAAGTTCCAACTTTCATTGTGGGTCTAATTCTATTCATTCTGACATCAATAACAAACCAACAAAAATTGGACTGATGATGAGTGCTTCTAAAATAATATGTTCAACAAACCACTTTAATGTTAGGATTTCACTCTCTGATTGGTATGAATTATGCACCAGAAGGAACAAGTGATCACAAATGAAAATCACAGTCTTATGACTTGAATGAAATTAATCATATATTTAAGGGCAACAGAAGACTACCATGCCCTTTTCACCAACAATAAAAGGATTTCTCCGAGTTGACAGGGAAAGCAGCAAAGTACACACTTTCCTATTTCCAGGTAAAAATTTGTTTCTTCCCAAACCCACATATTTGTAAATGTGTTGGAAACCAAAATACAGTGTTCTTTTCGTCTTATGGAATATAAATGTCTACATTTGTATTCCAGCAGAGAAGTCTAAACTGTGATTAATTCAACAGGGTATACTAAACAAATCAGTGTCTGTGTAAAAAGAAGGTAAACAAAACGAATAGTGGTTTCCAAATAAATGCACACGTACAGACACCGTGGATGCCAGACTGGTACCAGCATGACAACAAATTTAATACATGCACATTGCTACCGCTTGCCTCACAGCTGCCGATATCCTTGGTGTGATGGGGATTCCAGTGTTTCTGGACATCTGTCTCCATCCCTGAGGTCTCCTCCAACACCTGGGAGCTATGGAGCACGCTGCTGCCCCAGGGAGCTGGGGACACGGCTGTATCACAGCATCACAGTCTGCCCTTGACCTCTGGCTGGGGACATGGTGCCCACGGCAGTTTCGGACAATTCTGAATTGTCTGTGGTTTTGAGACAGCTGTCTGTGTGCATTTTGGGTTAATCTTCAGAGAGTGGCTGCTGCCAGTGCTGGCACTGGGCTGGGAGTCGGGCTCCCAGCTGGGTGACCCAGCTCCCGCTCAGCCAGCTAGCTCCTCCTGGGACAAGGAGAGGTTAGTTTTATTCACAGAATGACAGACCTGTGAAAACTGAGACCTAAAAGAGAAACAGCAATCAAACGCAATAATATGTTCTAAACCAGATCAGAACTTGCAGAAGGACAAAACTCCTGGGGTTTTCTGATGTGTTATATCTTTTTCTGATTCAACAAAGGAAAAAATCTGCAAGAGCAGGATGGCATTTATTCATTGTGCTTGAAAGATGACATTTCACATCCCTATAATTCTGAAATTAAAACTTGTCTCACAGGTCAGTAAGTGCAAATATCTCTGGTAGATTCATTTCTCTTGCCTTTTCCTTTCCTCTCTGCTACTGTGATACTTTTATAACCAGTCATATTTGCTATTACAATCAGCTTTACATTGACCAAGGGATAACTGGCTGCAGTCAGCACATCCTCAAATGCAGGCAAGGTTGGGGAGAAATGCTCCTGAATGCAGAAATAGTCTGGCCACGCTTCATATCCACTATATGCTTATTTTGATTGCAGCATAAATGACACAAAAAATAAAAGGGGTAAATAGGAACAATCCTTGAAACACCCACATACTTGCCTAACTGGAATGACCATCAAGAATCAGAAGTGGATTAGCACATTTTTCCTGAGTTTCAGTATTCAAGTGGTACTTCCGTGAAGGGCTGTAGGCAAAGGTACTCCTAGAGGGATAACTGTAGCAGTGGCCTCCAAACCTTTTTGATCACGCAACCCATCAGTAAAAAAATTCTGTTCACTCCTCCCAATATCTGTATATTTATTTATTTATAAATTATATACATATGCTACAGAAGTTCTAGTATTTTCTTCCTGCACCCCACTTTGGACACCACTGGACTACAGGAATGCAAACAGTCCCAGAGGAGATGCAGCTGTAGCACCAGGGGCAATCCACCCCTGTGAGTCAAACAAGAACCAATCAAGATAACCCAAGTTCTCTGTCAGGATGGGGGTTTTTTTGTTTGTTTGTTTGTTTTTCTCCATACTTCTCACTCTCTGACTTCTGTTGACAGTATTTCATAGTACCAGAGATGGCACAGGTACTTGTATGGAAAGCTACAGATGTGAAGCTTTGAAATTCAGCACACCTGAAAGACAATGCCAATATTTGTAAAATGTTCTAAGCATTTGTAAAACATTCAGAAAGTGCTACTAACATCAAAAGACCTTTTGCCTTAAATGACTGAATCAGGTTAAAAACCAAATCAGGATCCCACGAGTCCTAGCTGGCTCTTTATTTAGCAAACTAATAGCTTAAAATTAGGTATGTTGTCAAGTACCTGTCTGAACCACGGTCCTGCTGCTTAGCAGTATCAAATATTCACACAATCTCAACTTAAGGTAAAAAAAAAAAAAAGATTTGAAAAATGTTATCTTTCTTTTAGGTGTGTGCTTCCTGGAACTAAAAATGCTTTCATTCAACATTCTATGCTTTTATGGAATCCAAGATACTCTGGAACAGGTTGCCCAAAGACATTGTGGAGCTTCCTTCTCTGGAGGTATTCAAAATCCACCTGGACATGATCCTGTGCAACCTGCTCTAGGTGAACCTGCTTTAGCTGTGAGGTTGAACTAGATGACCTCCAGAGGTCCCTTCCAACCCGTACTATTCTATGATTTTGTAGTTTTCCGTATAAGATAGAGAAGAGAAAGTGGGAGCATAACACCACACAATCATCTGGAATTTAATTTTTGCAATTTGGCTTGAGAAACATCCCAATCAACAATTCCTCTCTCCCTATAGTTGTGTGGTTTCCAAAGAAAAAGCAAAGTAACTTTTTTACTATTATCATCATCATTATTCTTTTTGTAATTGCCGTTATCATCATTTACCTCTCCCCTTCCTCCGTCACCACCCCGTAAAGCCATTCCTGTGACTTAGTACTTATTTTCTGCTGTTTACAAAGAGATCTGAACCATTGTCTGTGTTCCAAAATTGCTTAAAACAAAGTAGGAAGAGATCTGCAATGGTCATCTCAGTTTGCCCTTCCATTTCCAAAACAAGTTCAGCTATACTTAGCTCACAGAGAAATGTGTTTAACCTCTTTAATCAGCTATATAATTAACATGAAAACTAGCTTTTAAAAATGACGAGGAGAAAGGGAGGTGGTGGATGCTATTGTTATTTTGGGTTTTGATCCTTGTTGGATAAGTCTAGCTTGTGTATCAATTTTGAGAAAAAAATATTAAGAAAAAAACAGGGATCCAATGATTTAATGTGACTGCCTTACACCTGGGTTTACAGTATGTCACTTGTTTTTAAAAACTAATGTCCAGCTAGAGTGAATTAAAATCTATAGGAGCCCAGCTGCAGACTATAAGAGCTATTACAAGCTAAGTGGCTTTGAAAATCAAGACCACAATCTTGATGATAAAAACAGAGATTTTGGTGTTAAATGCTATATTTTTTTAAAAAAACTTGTTCTTGAATTCAAAAAGCAAAGGTCAGCCTTTTAGAGTAGAAGGTACCACTCCACTGGGAGGCTAAGGAAACCTACTCGCTTTGCCAAAACGTGCTGCTCAAACAACCCGTACCACAGCTCTTAGCCAGCCTGCCAGATACCACTCCAAAAATGTCCATAGGAAGGGCAAAATTCAAGCTCAGGTTGTTATGATCTTCAGGTTACCTGTAAACCTGTAGACTACTGTTTGATTGGTGTTATTCAGGTACTCGTGTTTCAGTTTTCGTCTCTTCAGGACACTATAATACTACAGGTATAGCATGTATAAGTAATATGAGTGTAAAAAATATATATGTATTATATATAATACATAGAATAAACTTGTATATATATTAATTATATATGTAATATCTAGTACTATAATAATAGTTCCTCATGATTAGACAGACTTCATGCTAAGGTTTCAGTCAAAATGTTATTCTGTATTATTGCCCCTCTCTGGGACACACCCATGAGAGAGACATTTATTTGCAGCTCATGAATGAGCTAATGAAGAATGAAAACTTAATGCATTTAAGTACTCATCATTTCAATAAAATGGCAGGAATAGAATGAGAGCCAAATAAAATGTCCTCAGAAAATAATTTGATAGGCTTTAAAAATCCCTCAGGAAAGCTAGGTCCCCAGTGAGCAGGTATGGTAGTCACAGATAGTGACCTTGATTTGTCCTCTGGCATAGAAAGTGTGTCTATATATTCACAGATGAGTTAGAAGTGTTACATGGAAGCTGCAACACCAGGAGATTTTGAGGACTTGCTCTAATATGGTTGCATCTCGGAGATGGCAGAACACACGAATTCTAAACTATAGTGAGGGATTATGTTTTGATGAGAAAGCTCTCCTCTACTTAGAATAAAATGTTAGGGAGGGAAGGTTTGAGCCTTTCATGGTGCTTGGCATTTCCAAGCATCCCAGGGGCTACATTTGAATGAACTTCAAACTGCATTTGAATGAGGTTCAAACTATGTTTGAATTGACTTCCTAATCTGCCACGTCCCTGTTGTCCCTTTTTAAGAGATGAGTAAAATAAGTGTCTTAACATAACAAAGCATGTTTGTTTGCCATTTTCTTCTCTTCCCACCACTGTCATCAAAATAATCTGCAATTTATATCCAACGGAAATTTCATCAGATTTTTGAGAAAAGTAAACCTACTGTAAAAAATGCAGACCTTCAGTATTCCAGAAAGTCCTTTTCAAATTGTATCACTTCTCAAAAATGAGATGCAACCTCAAGTGAAAATCCTGCCATATAAGAAAATCTTTTAGTAAGTTGCAGTTTAATGAGTGTAAATGTCAATATTACAGACGTATTCCCAGCAGATTCTTAACTATGATGGATATTACCAAGAAAAGCCTCCTGCTTTTAAGAAAAGAGAAAGTGCAGGCTGAACATTTGCTTCAATTACCCCTGTCTTGAAGCTATCAACAAGTTTGATTGGTATGCATCCACCTTGCTCATTTGTTTATGAAATTAACAGCTATACCTAGGACCAAAGATACACAATGTCTGGTGTTGCATTGAAAATGTTGGAATTTCTTGTTGCTATACATTATCAGGAGAGATATTAAAAGTAATTTTAAAAAGTTATTGATTCAGAGCAATGACAATACTAAATTCATTCTCATTATGCTCCCTGACTCTTACACACCTACATTTTTGTGAATCCCAACAGGAGTTTTGAAAAAGCCACAAATAAGGAACAGGGTCCAAAATAACAACTGAAATGAAGTTTCTTCCCTAAATAATGATTTTATCCTTTAGATAAGTGTGCTGTCTGGCCATGATTGTCTAAGGATATAATTAATTTTTATTAGACCAAGTAGAGAGAAGAAAAAGAATCATGTTTGGACACACATTTCTTTTGTATATCTCAGAAGGTCAAGATAGATCAAAGATACCTGTTGCTGTGGAAGAAATGTGTCTTTCCCACTGGAAAAATGAGCTTTAAATTTTTTGTTTTCTTTATCAACATGTAAAGTTGGACTGTTTTAATGAACAAAACTTCCAAGGAAGTTTCAGAGTAGTAAGAAGTTCTTCTTCAGTGATGTCTGTTCTATTTTCAAGGCTTTTCAATAATAAAACCCAAGAAGTCCAGAGGACCATTGCAGTCTCTGACTACATTTTCCTCACATATGAAAGCCTGAAACATGAGAGATTAAAAGACAAGATTTTTTTTAAAAAATATACTTGGAACTTGTGGAATACATCTTAATCTTTTTTTTATGAGGAAGGGGTAAAGAAAACACCAAGTGATTATACCACTACCACCATATACAAAGTTTTAAGCAAAGTCAATGTAGACTTCAGGGACCAGATTGGCTACAACTTGGCCAGCTGTTTGCATCCATTGAACAGAGCTAAATCTTTCTCACCCAAGTGATGAAAAAGTGAAATGAGTTGTCTTTCTGATCTTGTTGGCAGAAATCCACATCATAACACCACCATGAGGTCAAGAAGAGACACTTTGTCATGGTGGTCACTGACCTATTGCCCTGTGTAAGATCAGCATATACTTAAACCACTGGGTACCAGAAAGCAGTTGGACAAGCAGTCCTCCAGAGAATACCCTATAACTGTCAGCCACCCACCTTGACAATAAACTGCATAAGCATATTCAGCGACCACAATCTGTTTAATTAATTTCTTTTACTGGCTGTAAAAGGCAGCAGCAAGAACCAGGCTCTATTTCCTTTAGAGTTTGCTTGTTTGAAATAAAACAGGCCATGCCTTTTCCGTGTTTCCTACCATAGGCCTTAAATTTAAAGAACATTTTCTTATCCAATTCTGTAGGATCCATCTTTTGTAAACACTTGGGCGTGCAGATATTTGGCATGCATGTTCTGTAGGATGGAAAAGAGGAAAATGGAGAAACCCTCTGCCCTTCCTCTGCAGGAATCCAGGTTATATATTTCAATCTAAGCACTACATTATGTCTCAAGGTACCTCCCATAACAATGTTTTGTCCATTCTTGGTTGTCACAAGGATCAACGTTGTATACTAAGACATATATAAATTCCCAAAACAACAAAATGCAGCAGCTCAAGTAATGGACAAACTTTACCATATGCTTAAATAAGATTCATCAGAGCTTGGTTTTCTCCAAGGCAGAGAGCAAGCTGCTCAATCCCCCATCTTTTAGCCTGAGATACCACACTTGAAATATCACTGTTTTTTAATTCAATCACCCAAAGCGATTATTGTAGTCCTACTGTAGAATACTTGTTCTAAAGAATTCCGGTTGTATGACTCAGACAAACCAGTTCTCAAAGGGACTCAGTGCTTTACAGATGACAAAGCTGAGACTCTGTCCTGTTATTGTTTGAAAAGACAGGTGGCTATCTTTGAATTTGATCTTACTACATCCACTACCAGCAAAAGGGAAAGAGATTAAAATGAAATAATTAAGTATTTAATCCTTGTCTGAGGCCAGTGTTCCCATCTTGATGCTATGTCTCCTTCAGTCAAAATTGAGGTCACTGTACCACCTTCCTTAACTGCCAGCCCACGTAGGTGCTGTGTGGCACAGATTTGTCTTCTCATCCCTCCAATGTCTCAGGATTCAGTTTTACTACTAACAGTTGCAGTATTTATGCACAAAAGTGACTTTAGGAAAACTTACTTGGGGTGATTATTGTTTGAGCGAACATCTACACAGCTAAGTAAAAAAGTTTAATGTACAAAACCAGTGCCCTAAGTTAGTTTTTGCTGGTTTTTAATATTATTCTCATTACACCAATTTAGAAATGAATTAGTGCAGCCTCCAGATTGCGTTGTTGACTTGCAATGAGTAATGTGGTGAATGCTCTTGTGTCCTGCAGAATGGTCAAGCCACAGAAACCTATCATTTTGACCATGACTATGAACTGCTCTGCAGTCTCTGTAAACCCAGATGACTTCTTCCCACTTCTCCATACAAAGAAATAGTAGAACACAGTCCTGTCCAAAAGAGTTCATGGTTTGAAAGAAGATAAAGGGGGAAAGAGAGGCTTGTGAAGGTAAAGGTGTTTTACAAGGTTCATGATCAACAGGTTGGAAGTCCACTCCTGTATCCAAATGCAACAGTAAGAATTTCTAAACGCAGAGTGTAAGAATTTCTAAAAGAAGCTAATTACTGAGTTAAATGAGTCCTCCAAACTAAATGTGAACTGCTAAGGGAAAACTCTTTCTGTTACTACCACCTTTGAACATCAGAAAAGAGGTTTATGAGAGATACAGCAAAAGAATGAATCATTTATTGCTAAGTCCCATGGCTTTACACTGAGAAATAAAGTGAAATATAATTTTTGTTCAGTGTTTTCAGAATGTGGCAATGATGTGAAATCTGCATATACAAGTTGCGAAACATTTCAACAAGATTACAACCTATAGTAAACATCCAGGGTCATAGATGTAGGATTCAAAGCACAAACAGCAACTTTCTTTTCTGTCTCCTTAGAAATGAATTTAATAATATGCTATTAGTTTGAAAGAAGTTACAAAATTCATAACTTAAAAACTGCAGCACTAGAGCAAATGCAGATCTCTCCCACTATGGAAATATATAGATAACATCTACCTTATTTCCCAGTCTATATAGTTAATATCCCTTCTGAGTTATTTCTTCTTCCTCTAATACAAGGTAATGAAAACATACAAAGTTACACCACAAACTCCAGAACAATTTAGAAGGGATGTAATTTTTTTTTGCTTTTAGGCATAGAGCAACTTCCAGCTGAACTGGTATTAGGCTAACTTCTGCTATAATGGACATCCTACCCCCACTGATGAATACAGGCTGCTGTTTAAGACAAGATACTGCATTAGGCAACTGGGCTGACTTCCTGGTTCAGGGCACGGATCAAGACTTATATTCAGTTCTTGGAACAGTTCCAATTGCATTAATTTTTGATCAGTCGAGAAATTAGGATTCTGCATAGACATTGTCCTTTGTCTGTATTTAATCAATTTAATTCTGTTTATTATGTTCACAGGTTCTTTCTGCAGCTTTTTAGATGCAAGTGAGACGATTTAAATCAGTCTGACTTCCACTGAATATATATAGCAGCCATTTCCGATCCTGTCCTAGTGTGTGGTGATTGGACGCTGAGCACACCCACATTTCCCCTGACCTTGCCAACAGAAATAGGTCCATAGGGCATTATGCAATGTGGTACCAGTCAAGAAATTTCGGTATACAGAACACTCAGCAAAAAACCCCAATGATTTCTTAAAAAAAATTATCGTTCAGATCATGTTATTCATAAAATCACATCTAAGATAAAAATGAAATGGACATAAATTTCCTTATCTTATTAAAATTTTTGACATTTCACACTTCCTTCTCTCCACATGGGAATAAAAAAATCCCACAAACAAATTTAAAAAAAGCAGAAAATCTTTGTACATTTATAGCAAAAGAGAGTGACATCACGGCTGAAGAACAGGTGCTTACTGAAATCTCACCATTTGAGTTATTTCGCTTTTCCTACTTTTTTAAATCCTGTTTCCATGACAGAATTTTGTATTTGCCTCTCTCTCAGCTGAATTCAGTATCTCCTTAACCCTTTTTTCCAAGATTAAGTATAAAAGCCAGACCATCACATTCAAACTGCAGCCACGCATTTGATTTATACTACAATATAAGCCTTATAGCATTTTTCTCTTCCCCTCCTAGGAGCATAATAAAATGTAGTTTCACACTGAAAATTGTCTTTGAACAAAATGGCCTGCTCTGACTCAAGTGATCCTTCCTGTGCACATGCAGATTCATATCTGCTGTCTTTGCTGACTGAAATAAATTATAAGCAACTCGGCAGCGCCAGCTTACCTGCAGCAATATGAACTGGATTCTGTCCTTGCTCACACATGACTTACAGATTCAGCAGCAGAGTGCCAATTACAGATTCTTTATTATCGTCTTCGCAAGCCACAAAATGAACCTGGCCTGACTTTCACATGGAAAAATGAGTTTGTGGATTTGCAGTTTTAAGACCAAAAATAAATTTTAAAAAGCAGGCAAAGTCATCTTTTTCACCTGCTACTAAGAAGACCTATTTAGTAATGGAAATGAATATGATAAAACCAAGACTCAGTCATTCCTGTTTTACAATCTGCTTTAGAACTGGACTGGATCAATGCTGAGGTGACAGATGAAAGCAATAGCCACACACATGGTTTTTCACTTTAATTGGGATCTAGGTGCTATATCACATTGATCAATATAGGTGGATTATCTTGAATGACAATTTTAAATATTTCACATACTCCCATTTCACTTCAAGTGATGTATGAGTTTAAGTGCATTGCTGGTTTGAGGCAATTTTTGTTCAATTTTTACATTGATACTCCTTCTACAAAATCCAAATCCTGCATAAGAAAGCTCAAAGCAGTTCTGTGTTTGTACACTGGATCCGCATTTTCAGAGTCAACTGATATTGTCTTGCTCCATTAGCTAGCCAGTGAAATGAACTGAGTATTTGTTCATCTGACGTTTTTGTGTTACTTAGGTTTCCCTAGAGTATTCAGATTCCTCTGCTACCAGAAGCGAAATGTCTTGCCTGCTGTCTAGTGACAGAAAGGTTAGTTAGTTATTCTGATTTCACTGAAATATACCTACATAAAATGGAGGGGTTTTTACTAGTTCTGGGCAGTTCACAATTCTTTGGTTTCAAAAAAACCCTGTATTTTAAAGAAAATCTTGGAACAGTTTCTTCCCCTAATTATACTAGAGATTCTCAGTACCTCTGCATACCTTCTCTTGCTAAAGACCTTTGCTGAAAAATCTGAGTCTTGATTGGCAGCTAACCCCATCATTAGCAGAACACCTCCACCGTACATTTAATTTTTGACTCTACTTCTCTGAAATAAACTGTTAGGATTATCTTATGAAACAATGTTTGCTTGATCTCCGTGTCATCTGGAAGGGGAAAAGTACTACAACTTTATTGCTGTACAACATACTTTACTCTTTGTTTTCAGCACATTTCGAACCCATGCATTTAACACAGTTTTGCTAGCTACAGTGAAGCTCAGAGTTGCAGGCAGTAACAAAGTCAGTGAATAATTGTCTATCACACAAAACATCTGGCATGCAAGTAGTTTAATGAATCAAAAAGACTACATGGTTACCTGGCGTGACTGCTTAGTCTCCCTGTGCTGCCCTGAGGTTGGTGAGTCCTAGGAAGTTCTTGGAGTTCTATCTTTCTGGTTCCTGCCGTCAGTGACAAGCATCCCTACCACTGTCCTGGGCAAGTATAGAGGAAGGCAGCTGCAGAGCCAGGCAGTTGTTGTTTTCCTTTGCAAAGCTTGAATTTCCCTTCCCATTTATCAATGTTGTTTAGGAACTTGACACTTGACACGTTGGGCACTGAGGCACCACAACATTGTCTATTTCTTCCTCTTTCCCTAACCTTCTTAGCACTGTATTGTGCTCCTTCACTTGTGCACTCCATTCAACTTCCATTACCCTGTTTTAAGCTTCCGAAGATCCTGTGGCAAAAATTTAATTAACTATATATACAGAGAAATAATTGTACTGTAACGCATTATTAAAATTATTGCTTGAGATTTGCCATGAGCTTTTTTATAGATGCAGGATGATACAATTAAAACTGGGGAGGTTCTATCTATAGAAATACATACTTTTTTCTCTATTTTAATAGCCAGGATAGGATGAATACTCAAAAAAGCATAGGCAGTAAATTCCACAGAGGAAGAATGTGCAAAACCCATTTGTTTTTAAGTGGCGGTACAAAAAAATATATGTTGTATCATGTTACAGCTGGTAATTCAGTTTTCACAGCAGATATTGGAGCCTTGCTGCTTCCAAACAACCACAACAGTTGTAGATGCTGCAGTTACATTTAAATCTGTGTTTGACATGTTAGATATGACATTTATGGAGAAGGTGTGTAGTAATTGTGGAGCCAACCTACCAGCTGAAAAGGAGGAGGCTCTCCCTCTCTTCCCCTCCTCCTGCCACATGCACACCTTGCACTGGGTTTGGTACCCTTCAGATCCTTTGCTGATCTGAGTCAACTCATAAAACTCCCTCTAAACTAACCTAACAAATGCAAAAATTAGGGGACAAGCAGGTGATTCACCTTAGTAAAAAATTAAATGTGAAGCAAGGAGGAGGGATAGAAAGAGAAAGCACCATGAGACTGGAATAAGGATGGGGATCAGAGCAGGAAAGAGGAATGGGAACTTTCAGAAGCTGTAACTTGTCAGATATGCTCAGACATAATGTGTATACTCAACCTTAGTTAGCTCTGAATTACTGCCAAAGGTGACTAGCTTGCTTCAAAGCGAAGCAGCACACATTCTTTGAGTTATGCCTCCTTCAGTGAAAAAACCTATGAGGTTCCTTTAAGGACCATATCAGCTATAGAAGCAAGACATTAAAATATCTATTTATCTGTACTTTAACATATTTCTAGATGCCAGCTGGCTACAGCAACGAGCGCAGAGGTCCGCTGTTCAAATTGAGGGTGAACTAGCTCTGGCTGAAAATTTTTCATGCCTCTTGATTGCTAGTTGTGGTAATAAAATGAGAAGCTCATGCTCAAGGACAAAGTTCGAACTGGAGGAGACAACTGGGCTCAACCCACACTTTCAGTGTCAACTTTAACAAGAATGCATATGAGGTAGATGGGTAGAACTGCCTTCTCAGCACGCTGCAGAAAGGGAGCAGGCAAGTCTTGTACATTGTTCATTGCTCTTAGCAGAGAACTCCAGAGAACTCTGTTTGTTCCTCAGTATTCAAAAAAAAAAAAAGCACTTTATTTGTGGTGTACAGGTGCAGGCTGATCAGCTTCAGTTGTCAGACCCAGTTCTGAGGACAGAACATCCACAAACAGTTTTAACAATTCAATCTTTATGGTTTTCTTGGCTGATTTCAGCTAGAAAGAAATCTTGAAAATAAGAAAAATAAGGTAAAAAGCCTTCAAAAACTTTACATCTAGTGCAGAGAATACCATTTTAATGGATCCTTCATTTCTATCAGCTTCCAATAATTCTTGAGGGGGTATGAAAGAAGGCTATGTGGACAGAACAGTGAGTGTGAAAAACATTAATGGAGTTCAGGTACTCAATGATTCTTTGTGCAAGAATGTAGCCACTTCAAATCAGGCCATTGAGTTAAAACCACACGGAATGGTTTATCTTCGTCGGTAGGTTATTCAGTTGTGAGATTCTTTGCCAGCGGATGCTATTGGTGCGGATGTTGAAACGATTCAAAAGACAATGAGAAAAATACATGGAAAAAATTGCCTCACATATTATTGGATACAACACACCATTTCTCGCTGAGCACAACCGTGAGACTGAAATTTCTGGCAGATAGGAGAATGCAGTGGCGGGTGGGGAGTATATTACTGTATGTTCTCTTTATTAATTTCTTCTTCCCTAGGCATCTCCAACTGGCCGTGTCAGAGATACTGGACTAGACTGCACGATGCTCTGAGCTGACATAAGACATCCAGTCTTGTACCTTAGGAGACCAATAGACGGTATGGTTATCATAACATACCTAAGGA
This sequence comes from Burhinus bistriatus, assembly GCA_013397275.1. Classification (NCBI taxonomy): domain Eukaryota; kingdom Metazoa; phylum Chordata; class Aves; order Charadriiformes; family Burhinidae; genus Burhinus; species Burhinus bistriatus. Next base: position 39,835 of record VYXH01010210.1, read on the forward strand.
AATGTCACTTCTATCCAAGTATGCTGACATTAGCGGAAAAAAGACTGACTTTATGAAACAAAAGAAAAAACTGTTTCATCTGAGGAATGGTTAGGCCGTTTTGCTACAATAAATGATAACAAGGTAAATGGAGATTAATTTAATTTTTAGGTCAGAATAAGGTGGAGACATACATGTTTACTTTGCACTCTTAAATGCTATGGTTCTGATGGTAATACTTGGAGATGAGAAATTTCATTACGGATTTTCATTCAGTAGGGGCTTTCTGTCTAGGTTTCTATGAAGTATTATCATATGGGGACGTGCAGTTCCCTCTGAACTCTAAGAAATGAGTTTATCATTAGCCATCAGATAATTGGTATTTAGAATGCAGCAGATTTTTAACTATATGTGACTACTTGGCTTTAGGGAACTGAGTGGCCTGAGATACAAGTGCTACATTATTTATCAAGTAAATACATCTTTAGAGTACATGAAGCTTTCTGGTGGTAATACAGCCCTGCTGATAAGAGTAGTTACTCACTTCACTGTAGTAGAAGCTACTGTGGCTATGCATTCGTCATCTATGGTAACAAAAAAGACATAGGAAATATTGTCTTAAACAATCAATAATGAAGACATCAATATTTTCAGTTCTTTCTGTGCTTGTATTCAGATCTTATGCAAGTTAAGAAGAATTTTTTTCTTTACCTGGAGTTTATTATTTCTAGGTCTTCAGACACATTCAGTTCATTCCAAATGTACTTGAGCCCTTCCCCTTGCTGAAGAAAATGTTATCTAATGGCTTTTCTGATACACAGTCAGCATTTAAAAATCTCATTTCTTTTGTCTTCCCTGATTTTTTGCACACTGTTAGAGTCTGCTTTCTCTTAGCAACTCTATCTTTCAGTTTAAGTAGCATGGTATTATCAGCGAAACCATTGTCCTGAAAATGTTATTCTCCCAAGGCACTACTTTTCTTCATCCTACATACCTACATCTTCTCTACCCAACTTGAGCTACTACTGGAAGCCACAAAGAGAACACACATTTCATCAAATTTACTTTGCTTTTTTTAAATGGAAAGGGTAACCTGGGAGGAATACAGAGATATTGTTCAAGCATGCAGAGTTGAGTTTAGGAAAGCCAAAGCCCAAGTTGAATTGAATCTGGTCAGGGACATCAAAGACAACAAGAAGGTACTCTATAAGTACATGGGAGACAAAAGGAAGACTAGGGAATATGTGGGCCCACTGCTAAACAAGGCAGGGGACCTGGTTACACATGACATGAAAATGGCTGAGGTACTGAATATTGTCTCTGATGGTGAAAATGAATNATTTTACTCTACAGTGCTAGCAGGTAGGAAATATCTTTGCAGACAATACTGTGATTTTATAGAAAGTCCATGTTTTCTATCTATTAATGTACCTTGCAAAGATATCTCAGAGCTTCCCTTTTTTAATCCTTCTGACTCAAATTTGACATACCCTATTCAAATGGACAGGAATTGCCAAAGAAGAAAGAAATTAAGAACTAAGCACATGGACTCCCAAAGAAGAGACAAATTGGTTGAATTGCTCTGGTTTCCTTTTTTTTTGTTTTTTTTCCATTTTCTTCCATATGTTTATCTGCAACATCCAAAACTTACATAAAGAACTCTTGCCTTGCGCAAGAGAACATGAAGCTGCCCACTAACAAATGCAGAGGGATTTCACAACTAAACAAATTTTCATCCAGTTCTTCAGAAGAAGTGTCAGTTCCAACACTTAACCAAGGANATTGTTCAAGCATGCAGAGTTGAGTTTAGGAAAGCCAAAGCCCAAGTTGAATTGAATCTGGTCAGGGACATCAAAGACAACAAGAAGGTACTCTATAAGTACATGGGAGACAAAAGGAAGACTAGGGAATATGTGGGCCCACTGCTAAACAAGGCAGGGGACCTGGTTACACATGACATGAAAATGGCTGAGGTACTGAATATTGTCTCTGATGGTGAAAATGAATGACAGGCTCACTGGATGAACAAGTTCTCCACAGAAGAAAAGAGTTTGAGGAATTCACAAGGTCTCTGTCGTTTTTTCTTTTTCTTTTTCTTTTTCTTTTTCTTTTTNTGGACAGGAATTGCCAAAGAAGAAAGAAATTAAGAACTAAGCACATGGACTCCCAAAGAAGAGACAAATTGGTTGAATTGCTCTGGTTTCCTTTTTTTTTGTTTTTTTTCCATTTTCTTCCATATGTTTATCTGCAACATCCAAAACTTACATAAAGAACTCTTGCCTTGCGCAAGAGAACATGAAGCTGCCCACTAACAAATGCAGAGGGATTTCACAACTAAACAAATTTTCATCCAGTTCTTCAGAAGAAGTGTCAGTTCCAACACTTAACCAAGGAAATGCAGACAGAAATTCATTTGATGCCAACCTGTCTTTCTAACTGCTTTCCTGACAGCCTGCATGGGAGTTTTATGTGTTCCTGACTCCAGGACAATATGGACAATCACCATGAGACCATTCTTCCATTGCAGTGATTTCTTTTTTGATTTTTTTTTTTTTTTGACATTGTAGGGAAACAACTGCAGAAAGACAGGTTATATCCAATGCAGATACAGCCCTTCCTGCTGCTCAGGGTAACCTCTTGCCCATCAGAAGGAGGAAAGCCCAGGCTCAAATCTCAGTTGTACTTGATTCAAAGCAGGGACTTTGTGTGACTTTTTTGTCAGTCTTTCAGAGTATGGAAGACTCTGGTGTATTGGCTGGTTTGCAAGGCTGTAAGAGGCCCAAATAATGTCATACCAGACACATCAAGCAATCTCACATTCCCATGCCTTAAGAAAATAATTTTTCCCTATGTCAATGCTGTAAACACTCTGAGGCAAGAAGATACTTCGGAACATGTTTTGTATGCTTCATGCAGCAAGGTGGATTCCAGGTGTTGTAGAAACACAAATAGTCATCCTCAGAAATACGAGAACAATTTTTTTTTTAGTTAAAATAGCAATTCACAGATGTTACTGCATTAGGCAGTCTATATACACAGAACCTAACAGAATGCTTACCCCCAAAAAGTTTCTATTAGAAGCATAAGAAACAGGACAACAGCCTGCTAGAGCCAAAATCCTATATCTATACCTATATGTATTTCAGCACGTCATATACTCAATTCCAGCTTTCAGTCTGATAACAAAAGCCTTAGAAACCAGAGAAAGACATAGAAAGTTTTCTTGAAAAAGCACAGATACCAGTCCTGTCACCTGTAATGCTAACATATCATGTGTAAAAAAAAGTGCAGATATCAGTCCAGCCACTTACAATGCTAACACATCATAGGTATTCTCTGTCATCTAAACCCTTCTAGCTACATCCTCACCGGAAGTTCTCAATAGGCCCGCGAAAAACACTTTGTTGACATTTGTGTGTTTTGTTTTCACCTGCTGCAGCTGTATCCAAGTTTTTACATAAGACCTGAGACTCAAATTGCTGGAATAAATGAGCTGTTTTCTTTTGTAAACTTGTTTATCAAATGTGGATGTTCCTTTTTCCCCTCTAACTTAACACATTGAATTAATGTACAACAGGCAGGCTGCCTCCAAGGATGATTATTGAAGTCTCAGGTTTCTAGGCTCCCACAGACATTCAGCTTATGGTTATCTCCCAAATACAAGTAGGCACACAAGTCCTACTCTCACCGTGATCAGTAGGACCGGTGCGACCTTAAAGACACTTCTTGTGTCTCAAGCCACAGTAGAAGGCTAGTCACCCTGAATTGTGCTGGGATGGCAAAGTTACACATTCATAGCACTGAGTATTTCCCCTCCGTGGATATTAAACCATAGCATCACATTTTATCTACCATCAGACTTTGTTCAGGGATTTTCTGTCAATGGGGCACTGAGAAAACTACCTCTCCCAACCTCATCTCACAAGTACCTTAAGCTTTTGGATTTATTGTTTTGACTGGTTGCTTTTGCTTCTTCCTCTTGAAATAAAATGCCCTTTTTATGCCTTTTCTACGTGTTCTCCCACAGGGCACACAACTGATCATAAACCTTTGACTAGTTTGTTTTTAAAAAGAAGAGTGAGATGTGAAGTTTGTTGTAGCATTTTTCTCTGGGGGAAACAAAATTAATTTCCATTCCACTTTGAAAGCTTAGTTGGCCATTACTTGAAAAATTCCCTTTAAAGTTTTGTTGCACATCACGGAATTGTCCTACTACTGTGTAAAGATTACAGAAAAAAAAAGAAAAAATATTTTTATTTTAAATATGTTAAATTGTACCCTATTTGATGTGTACATCCCTCCATTTTATATGTGTAGCTACTTGTAAGCATAGGCCCTGCTGCTGTCAGGTTCACCTATCAGCAGGAAAATATGTCTAATCACATTCCCATCTGAAGGGAATATCATACCTTTTAAAAGGACTTTTGTTTGTTTATTTGTTTGTTTTTAAGCTTGCTTGTTCAATGATGAGTGGACACTGAACAGGACAACAAACTAGTCTGTCCATCAGAGAAATTTTCTTCAGCAGTGCTTAGTTTTGCTTTCCTTTTCAATAGCTTCCAAAGTACAGTTGGATTATTTTTTCCCACAGAGAAAGATGCTAGAGCTAGTATAAATTAATACCTTCTACCTGCTTGTATTGGGTCTGGCTGGGAAGGATTTAACTTTTGGCATAGAAGCCCATATAGTGCTGTGCTTTTTATGTTGGTAACACACAAGTGTTTTGGCTATTGCTGAGCAATGCTCACACAAGATCAAGGCTATCTCTCCAATGACGACTCCTCAAAGGTCAGTAAGCTAGGGGTGGACAAGAGGTTGGGAGGGAATACAGCCTGGACAGCTGACCAAAGCTGACCAAAGGGATATTCCATACCATATCAAATCATGTTCAGCAATGAAAGCTGACAGGAAGGAACAGAAGTGGGGACAAGATTTGTTATTAAGGCATTGGTCTTTCAAAGCAACTTCTACATGTATTGAGGCCCTGCTTCCCAGTAATTCACTGAACATCATCTGCTGATGGGAAGTAGAGAATAAATCTTTTTTTTTTTTTTTTTTTTTTTTTTTCTTTGCCAACCTTTTTGTTGTTTTTGNTCTCTGCACAGCCTTTACTTGTTTTTCATTAAATTGCCTTTATCTTGACCTACGAGTTTTTCATCTTATTTTCTCCCCTGTCCTGCTGAAGAGCGGGATGAGAGAACAGCTTGGTGGGCCCCTGGTGGCCAGCCAAAGTCAACCCACCACATTAGTGCCAATAATTAACTTTTATTTACGTCCATATTTTTGACAAAGCCACATGAACAGACAGTATTATCATTATAGAGGTACATGTACAAATAAGCTATGCATTAGCCACCTTCATGCCATGCTTAAGAGTTAGGTTAGACTTTGGTAACTACTCACTTAGGGCCAGATTTCATTGCACTACTTATGGCTTGACAAGATTCAGACTTGATTCGTGCTGACTTTGATTCAAGCTTGTTGGTGCTTTAGGACCAGACTTGGAGCTTCCTTCTGCAGGCTGCAGCGACTGAGCCTTTGAGGCATCCTGCTTCAGTGTGTGCTTGAGTGTCAGCCTGGATTATGAGTGGGGCAGTCTTGGACTTTCGCCCATCCCTGGTCAATCGCTTTCAAGAAAGCAGAGGGAAACATCTTATTCCCTTCCATGGCCTTGTCTTCAGCAACTGCCCCTCCTTAACCATTCCTGACAAGTTAAACCAGCTGGTTTACCTAGGTTTGGGGTGACCTTTGGTCTTGCCCAAAGGTCAGCAACTTGGTGTAACAATAAACCACCTTACATTCCCCACAAATGAGCGTCTTCTACATTCATACACTGCAGGTTAACTCCTGGCTTCATACCATTTCCCTAAAATAGACTAATCCCAGGATTCACCTATTCTTGCATTATGTAATAGAGTGGGTCTTTTTGTTGGTTTTGTTGTTGTTCTTTTTGCTTTTTATGAGATTTTCTGCTTCATGAATTAAGTGGTAACATAATTCTGCCGGGCAAAATGCCTCAGGAGTATTTTCTATAAATAAAATTGTCAATCTTTATAAAAGCATCTAACACATACATTCAGACAAACACCACTCCACCTGAAACCTATTTGTTGTGTCCAAGTTACAGCTTAGGTTGTTGACATTTTCTACTACTATTTCTTTACAATTTTTGCACTTTACATGAGCCAAGGAAACACAGTTACTATGCAAAGTTAATAATTAATTGTTTGACTAATTAAAGATTGCAAAGTCTAATCAATGAATGATGGTAGCCTAGCTGCAATGCTATTAACACATAGCTAAAACAATCCAGTTATTAAAGCTCATTCATCATAATGATAAAATTAAAATTGATACACACAAACTTTCCAGTACCTACCCCTTTCTGTGGTATCATGTTCGCCCTTCTGCTCCTAAGATCCAACATCTGTTTGGGGATGTCTCATCAGCTTAAGATGACTCATCAGCACCCCGAGTCCTTTGCAAGAAGGACTATGATATCGAGGAGGGGGTATTCCTTCTAGCTCCTGCATCCATGAGGATTCATCTTTAAACAGTTGCTGACACAATTATCTTACTCAATGTTCAGTGTTTCAGTTCCACTTAATAGCTGAATTTGCTATGTATCATTTGCCGGATATGTAGTTTTTGTTTCCTCTGTTATCCAGAAAACTAGCTTTACCTGGTCCCAAGACTGTATTATTTCAATGACCAGTGGCTGATCATTGGTGACCTCTCTGTGGCCATGGGCCTTTAGTATCCTCCTACACCTGCAGCTGCAAGACCTTTGCTATCATCCAATGTCTGTTACTCTTCTGTACTGCATATTTATTCCAGTGTTAGAGACAGTTCATTCTGAATAACTAACAACCTATTATTATTACTGGATGCAGAGATATATAACAGTAGGACTTACACTAGACAACTGCACACAGCTAAGCAAAAGCTAAACCAAGTTAGATAATAGTCAACTGATTGTTAAGCAATTTCTGTTCTAACTAAACAGGCTGAAACAAAGCACCAAGCAAGTGACATAAATGAAGAGGAAGCTTGAGAAATCCCAAGGTCTGCTTTTTTAGCTTAGCATAAAGCCTGTGACACATTACCAGTATGACAAAACCATATTCATTGGGCTTTACACTCTACAGCTTAACAGGAACTGCCAGCCCCCTTAAATCTTGATGCAAGATTTGAACTTACTATTTTTCTGAGCTAGAAATGAGATTAAAATCTAGTCCATGACCGACAGTCCTTGAGTAAGAAAGACAGTTTACAGGAAGAAAACATTTTTTCCTCTCTGTTTCATAGAAAAAACATTTGTAATGAGTCAGTATTCTTTTGGATTTCTCTTGATCTGTCAATGTAGCAAATGACAAAAATATAAATACAGGTAGAAACTGGAAAGTCACTTGTGTATTCAGGGCTTCATTACACCAAATGAGTCAGATTTAGGAGCATTCAGTTATTAGAAATACCTCTTTAGCTGGTGGTGGGAACTATGTATCTTTATTAAGGGGAAAATTTCTTCCCAAATTTTGATGATATTAAAATTCATGAGTAAATATATTAAACACATTTTTCCTATATGCATCAAGCACCAGATAAATCAGTGCTCACATGTCTAAATCACCAAGAAAATAACCAATATTCATTATTATTCAATCTATATTTTTATATTAGCTATACAGTTGGGAACAAAACATTTCTAACAGTATGTCAAAAAAACAGTTCAAAGAAACAAACTGGAACTCCATATTGTGGAAAGATTTGTGTATGAGAAGAATGACCCTATCCCCTATTTCCTGTAATATTGAATTCCAAGTATGAAAAATATGTCAAACTAATAACCTGGTGACTCATTATCTCCTTTCTACAGGTACAAAGTAATCTCTAAAAGGACCTGCACTTCCTATGTGCCTCAAAATCCAAGCCTACAGGGACCGCCTACAGGAATGAGAGAATTTTCAGCCTCCAGCACCACTGAAGTCAACAGAAGTCCTTTCTCTGATGAAAATGAGCAGAGGTCTGGCCCTCCATCATACTCCTCTCTGGTAAGTCCTCCGTGCAGACTGTCAACAGTGACAAATGCAGGGGTGGAACAACTGCCCTCTCAATATGACGAAGGGGGTGCATCATTTCTGTGCTGATTTATAGTCAGTTCTGTAGCATTTTGTGCCCTCTTAAACTAAACGTAGACCATTCATGACAAAACCTTAAGTACTTTAAGGCTGAATCCCCAGTCACAACGAACACAAGAACATTCTGTCATGGTGAGTTGCCTTTTATTCCTTCTCACAGACCATCATTTTTGTATTACATCCCTGTGGAAAACAGATGAGTCAGGCTGAAAAATCTTGAACAATAGTCCTGCTTTGACCACATGCTGTTGCTAAAGATGTTGGCTGTTTGCACAGTGTCATTTGGATCAGTTTGGATAGCTCAAACTATAAATTAAACATGTACACATTTATTTATTTTGAGACCAGATCCAAATGTTATTGAAGTCAGCAGCATTCTGTTAACAGCAGCGTCCTGTGTCTGAGCAGCCATATATTTACAAATATTTAGGTGTTTCAAGAGGTTTTCAGAAGTGGCTGCATAACTAACTGAGAATTGACACATCTACTAATATTACCCAGCTTTGGAAGATCTTTCTACAAGCACATGTTCTTGTTCTGGTACTTGCCTAGAAGAATTAAGTTATAGTTGTAATAAAAAATAATAAAAAAGCCAGATTCTGCCATTCCCTGTCTTGTTGAAGATCTCTTACTCCAATGTGTTGATCCAGAGGTGAAATGTCCTTTGACCAAAGATAAAGCATGGAGGACTTGATTCAAAATATATTCAAATGTAAATGCATGTCAGAGGAATGTCATCCATCTCGACACTGCACAAAACTAAGATTTGCACATTGTGATAACTCTCACAAATCTTTTTCTAGAAAGCAGATAGAAAGCTACCTCAAGAGATAAACATTTCAATAAACATTCAACAGAAGTGACAGGTATGTAAGTTAGAATTTTCTTAGCACTAAATTTCTCCTTGGTTCTATGAAAAGAGCCCAAACACAATCACAGACTGGGCTACATTCTTTGGGACTTGGGGCAGAAAGAGGAATTCTCATTTGTGGATACAAATATGAGGTCTCATAACACTGTGCTAAACCGTCTCCTGGCATGGGCTTATGTGTCATAGAAAAACATTTGTCTACATTTTATACTCTAAGATCACCTAAGTGCACATGCAGATCACACTGATGAGCACACTCTGTTAAAGAGATTTTACAATAAATTATGTTCTTGTTTTAATTGCTAGTTCTTGTGTAAGTAACAATAGTTAATCTTCAGTTTAATATATTGTTTGAATGAATGACAAGCATAAATAGCATAATGACACCTCACAAGATTACATGTTCCAGCTGTAAGACAATATCCTAACTGCATACCCTCGCATGCATTCCTTGGAAGGAAAATCTCCATCATCTCACTTCACATGTATGCAGGAGATTTCTAGCTGGGTGGAAATCTGAATTTGACTGCTGTACATTGATTTCTGATGTTCCCCAATGATTGTGAAGTATGTAGCATTAAATTTGATGTGCTATTGTACATCGGTTTCTCAAGAAAATTTTGTAAAGGAAAAACAAATGTATGCAAATAAGAATGTTGTGGAATACTTGAACTATTCATTAAGGATATTCTTGCATTATTACATTGTGAATCAATTTAAGAAATTAAGAACTATTAAAATAATTGTACTTAAAGTTTCTAATAAAGACTGATCACGCATTAATCCCATTTCAGCAGCACAAATGAGTATCTGGCATCTGTCCTGCAGCTTCATTGTTCACATTTTATATATGTCTGTTTACAGACACACATAGAGAAGAACAGAGATTCAGCTCCAGAACTGTAGCAATCACATTAATTCTACTCACACAAATGATTGAAAGAACTTTGCAAGAAAGACAAATATTCACATTTTTAAGACGGGAAATAAAAATAGGAACAGTTTGTTCCAGTTTGACTAGAATCCAAGCCTTCTGAGTACAAAGTCAATAGCCCTATTAACCAGACCATACTTTAAAGTATGGCAGATACAAGTAAACCAAGTCACCTGCTCTCAGATCATCCTCAAGTGTCCATCTGGGGTCTCTGCTCCAAGCACAACCTGCAGTGCTCCAGGCTCTGCCAGCGCAATTCACATAGTGAGTCTACATCCAAGGAAGCCATGCTTAGCACAAGCAATGTTATAGTCATAGACACATTCCCTATAACTAAGACTTCACCATCTGTTCCAGCCTGTAAATGCAATGAAAATGAACGTAATTCACAACTCAATCATGTCATAAAAAGTAAAATATAAGTGATTTATCTATATGTCCTTTATTCAATACATCCGCTGTGCTTTCATTTATAAATGTTACAAACACAAACCATGAAAGCAATCTTCTTCCCCAATAGTTATATAAGAAACCTAAAATCCTTTTTTTTTTTGTATGTCTTTTCAAGTCTTAATGGAAAATTTGAGGATGTGCTCATAAAAGAACTTTTCCTCCTTCTGCCTGAGTTTCATGTACTGCAATACAAGATGTATTATTCAATGTGATTCTATTTTCCAAGCCGCTAACAAAAATCAGTATTCAACAGCCCAACAGAGAGTACATCAAACTGGATGTCAGACCCCTGGTAGGTAACCATTAAAAGGGCATGATCTTCTTTTAAAAATCTCTGTTGCTGTGATGGCTTTAAAAACATTTTAAAAGCATTGATTCAACACTTGGTCTGTTGAAACAACACATCAGCACACTCACCAATATTGTCCCATGGTCTGCTTATCTGTATTGACCTGTCTTACAGACAGATTATATGCCCTTTGTATCACAGACTAAATGCCTTTCTGTGCTTTTGTGCCATCTCTCAAATATGGCTCTATTCTACAACCGGGAATACAGGTGGAACTGCACTAAAAGAAACAGCAAATATTGGTCCAGTCTTACTAATTCAGTGATAAATTCTCCATCCCAGTTATACAGTATGAAGGAGACATTACTCAAAGACACATGCCCAAAGAACTCCTCTCTAATTTAGGGATTGCTCAGATAACCTGTGCAGCAATTGGTCCCTAAGCTAGAGATCAGGAGGTAGAGTTTTACACCAGCAACCCTGGCCTAGGACCCTAAATTAGAAAAGGTGTTCATCAGGAGACAGTAACAGCTGGAGGTCTCCTTTAACCCAATTATGGACAGAGGATTAAGCAGTGAACTTTTGTCCCTGTGTGTATCTTCTGCCATCACAGCTTCATTTGTGTAGGGAAAAAAATCTAGTTACTCAAGAAAAAAACTCATGAAGTGTAGAAAATATAAGTTGCAGACAGTTGTGTACACAAACATCTTTATTGACACAATAAACACAAAATAAGGCGATTGCAGAGATCGTGCCATAGTGGTAAATCTAACCTTTTTAAAGGGAAATTTAATATGTTTCTGTCAAACACAAACCAGTTATTTTGTATAATGTAATGTTACATGTACCTAACGCACACAACAATTCACTAAACCTTCATTCTGTTAAATAATTAATGTGATAACAATGGTGCCATTGCAGTCTTTTACAAAGCAATAAGTGAGTTGTCAAGTAAATAAACTATGAGTCCAAAGGGAAGGAACAGGTCTGTATGAATGCAATACCATGTGAACTCAGCTTGAGTGTTTGAATAAACATATGTACTTATTTCTTTTCTTGTTTAAAAGTGAATAGTTGTTTGTGCACTGAATGCAAAATGAAGAAGTACAAGGGTGTACTGGTTTTGGCCAGGATAGAGTTAAATTTCTTCATAGTACCTTGTTTGGGGCTAGAGCTGTGTGGTGCTCAGCTGCTGGCCAGAGTTAAACCACAACACATGGAGACAGAGGAAATTATTATGCTAGCATGGCAAAGAACACTTCCCTAGAAAAGCCATCATATCATTCAGATGGAGAAAAGTTTCAACTACAAATCCCACTTGCATGTGTTCAGTAGTGTAATAAAACTAATAAGGGAAAAAATCCTATAGAGTGACAACTACAACCACTCTCCTGAGAAAATTCTCCACCACTTTCGAGTTATGAGGAAAAACAGTCCCAAATCATCCAGGAAAATAAATTTTCCATACCTCTGTTGTAAATAATGAAAAGTTAAAGTTAAAAGGTGATTATACCTAGGCATTCAAATCCTACTATGTGATAGACCGAGGAGGAATGTCTGAATTAGTTGAAAACCACTTTTTTTTTCCTCTAATTGCTGCCAGATAATGATTGTCTAGGCTGAGCATACTCTGCTGAAAGCTGCTCTCAAGCATGTCCTTAAGCTGAAAGACACCACATCTAGGTGCTCAGAAGAAGATAATTCTAACTCATTTACTCTCTTGGTGTAGAAAGTATGCTTGCTTTTTGGTTAAGAAACTATGTTTTGATGCAAGACATATGAATCTACTTCTTTGCCTCTGTTTTGCATGTAATCATAGGCAAACCACAGGAGAACCACTTCCTCCTTCAATCCTTGAGTTCACCTTTGAGTAAGTGGGAAAGTGGAAAGGTGTCTTCGTTCATCCCCACCACACTCCATTCCTACAGCGTGTTTTTTATAATACAGTTTTTTAAATAGGGAAGTCAATCAAGATAGGCTTGTAGAATGTTGCTGTATTAAAAACATCGTCAAATTCAGATCCCTTTCATGGTAGGATGAATGACAGCTAAAAGTCATCAATCTGCTTCTTCCATTATGCAACATACCTTAAAACCCTAAAAAAACATTATATAAATTGCGCTAGCATATTAATGAGAAATGTTTTGAAAACCATCAACTGCTTAAGACAATCATCCTTTCATTTCAGGCAACAAAATTTATATGATGTGTATATCTATTTAAGCGTATTAATTGACAGTGGTTACTTGGAACCCATGAAGGGTTTCTTATAGTATGATGAAGTCAGTATTTTTCAGATTAGATATAAACTTGGAGTTCTGAGTGCTGATGACTCTCCTAGATTTCATGATACTCTGGAGTTTTGCACAATTTCACAGACATTCCTTCGTGGACATCCTTGGAACTGGCTTGAGGCACTCTCGTGGCCTTCAGGTTATAGGATGCGCAGCTATGATTCAGCATCTCCTTGAACTGCTACTTGCTTTTTAACAGCTGCCGTGTTTCATGGCAGGAGTGGTTGCCTTTCAGAGAATGATGACCCAAGCCTTTTAGGTATAATTTTGGTGTTTATTTACACCTGATTTATTTTCCTTGCTCTTATCTTGTTGCAAATTTCTAAAGAAACCTTCAGTTTCCTGATAAAATGCATGTAAATTTTAAATCTTCATTATGAGTTTGCAATTACTTTGTCAGCTGACTGACATTCTCAGATACATTCTTGTCTCGCTGTTTACTGAGGCTCATTTCATCCTGTTTACAAACTTTCAAATTAAAAAATCAGTTTTTCATTTCCAGCCTATTTCTAAAATAGTATTTGTTTATTCATCTTTCATATACTAAGTTAATTGTCACATTTGTCAGTTATCATTTATTAAATTGCCTATACTCTATATGAAAACCTCAAAGGTCAGCTCTGAACTATAATGTTTTTAACATATCAAGCAATGGTAGTAAAAGTCAAATAGAAATCATGAAAGGTTTTTTATTAAACTTAATAAATATATTGGCTGCACCTTTGTTAACTAAAATAATGAGTAACTGTAATGATATTTTGATCAGGTTTAGCCGAGCTGTTTAAATTTGGTAAACCACTATAAAGTCACTTAGTGCAGAGGCAACACTTCTAATTCTTCTTAATTTTCCTGCAGGCTGTGATGTTTATAACAAGAAATGGTTGATGGTAGGAAAAACGTGTATATAATTGCAATTTTCTGTAACCATTTCACCAGGCAAATGCATTGTGACTGAGGGTGACTGAAACAGGAATTAAAAGTAAAATATAATCTTCATGGAAATTTAATTTCAAATAATTAGCAAATTCACCTGATCCTACTTGTGCGATCATGACTAAGGACGGACAAATTTTACCTGTCTTCGTCTATCAATTGAGTCACAGTAAATCTCCTTAGCTTGCCCTAAAAGCAAATAAACACATTAGCATAACCCGTCATGGAGGTTATGAAGTCAAGATACATATAGAGAAATGAGTAACAAGACTTCATACGATTCTTTTTATTCAAAATGGAACAGTGCTAACAGTGTACTGGTTTGGCTGGGCTAATTTCCTTCATAGTAGCACATATGGTGCCATGTTTTGGATTTTTGACCAAAACAGTCTTGATAACACACCGATGTTTTAGCTATTGCTGAGCAGTGCTTACACAGAGTGAAGGCCTTTCTCTGTGTCTCACACGGCCCCAACCAGTGAGTAGGCTGGGGGTGGGCAAGAACCTGGGAGGGGACACAGCTGGGACAGCTGATCCCAACTGACAAAAAGGATATTCCACACTTTATGATGTCATGCTTATCAACAAAAACTAGGGGAAGAAGGAGGAAGGGGGGCATGTTCAGAATGATGACATTTCTGTTCGCAAGTAACCATTATGCATGATGGAGCCCTGCTTTCCTGGGGATGACTGAACACCTGAGTGCTGATGGGAAGTAGTGAATGAATTCCTTATTTTGCTTTACTTGTGCACATGGCTTTTGCTATACCTATTAAACTGTCTCTATCTCAACACACGCATTTTCACGCTTTTACCCTTCTAATTCTCCTCCCCACTCCACCAGGGGGGAGTGAGCAAGCAGCTGGATGGGGCTGAGCTGCCTACAGGGTTAAATTGCAACACACAGACTCTGAGAAATGCATGTTATCACTTCTTTGCATCTGTCTGAGGCTGATATTTACAGAATTTTTAGACATCCAAGCTGAAGATCCCACTCAAAACATCTCACAGCCTGGTCAGTGACCAAAATCCTGGGTTATTACTGAAGTGAAATGTAAGCAACACAATCTTGAGAAACTAACCTTTCCTTTTTCTCCTTTTCTTTATTTTCTAGCTCATAACATCTTAACAAATGTGAAAATTCGTGAAAATCATCCAAAAAACCAAATGTCACTCCTTGACAGACTGTGCGTTTACTGAACACATACCGACTAGTCAGCTTCTCCTCTGTACCCAGCAGGATCATGGAACATGTCCTCCTGGAAGATATATTGAAATATACAGAAGAGAAGGAGGTGATTAGAGACTGCCAACATGGCTTCACCGATGGCAAATCATGCCTGACTAATGTAGTGGCCTTGTATGATGGAGTGACTGCATCAGTGGAAAAAGGGAAAAGCTACAGATGTCATCTACCTGGACTTTTGTAAGGCCTTTGAGATGGTCACCCACGACATTCTTGCAGATAAATCAGAGAGATATGGGTTTCATGAGTAGACTAGTACATGGATAGGGAATTGGCTGGATGGCTGCATCAAAAGGTCTACAGTCCAAGCAGAAATCAGTACCAGGATTTATGATTTTATGATGAAGGAATAAGAAAATAAGGAGCACCCAGGTCTTATTGGAAGAGATTAGAAGGAACCACTCTGTTAAAGCATGAAGCATTGATTTAGAAATTGATCTATGATTTTGTCCTCAGCTTTCTAAATCCCATAATTTCTTGAGGTTGGACATCTACACTTTACTAGTGTAAATAGAGTTGTAATACCAGTATTTGAAAACAAAAAATCCAGTCTCACATTCTGTAGACGTAACTGCCCTTACCTGGTACGGAACATCCACTTACAACATCCAAACTTTTACAATTGCATGTTGAAAATCTAGCTTTCATGAGCTCCTAAATGACTGCAATTCTTTCTAACCACTCTCCAGCTGCTAACTTCAGTTGTCTCTTAGCCACTTAACAAAGGAAAATTAACCTGCAAAAAAATGCGTAGTTCATCGTCCTGCTGTTACATGGCTCCCAGCTGATTCTGAATGTGGGAGCACATAACTAGATTTCACTCACCCTAGGACTGCAAGTTCTACCATTTGTAAAACAGACAGATGTCTTTTTATGTGCAGAGATACTGTACAAAATAACTTTTAACAATCTACATCAAAATCAGCGAATGCAAAAAGTAATATATACGAATAATAGACATGGAACAATGCATCTGTTAGATGAAAAGGGTTTTTTTGCTGGGTTTGACTTTTTTTAAAATGTTTCTAAGAAAAAACAAAGCTGCTTTACATTAGAAATTGAATAATGCAGCCTGGGATGAAAAGAAAAGAAATGCAAGAGATAGATTACATTAAACTTTTATGATCAGAAGAAATTTGCAAGTGTTTATACAGAATTTCTGTAGGATTTCAATATCTGATGAGCATCAATATTGCA
>VYXH01010211.1:0-16001 GCA_013397275.1 Burhinus bistriatus
TCCCTCACCTGGACTGGTGCTGGCGGGGAGGGTTCCTTGAGGGTTCCCTCCCAGAGCTCTGACCTCGTTTTTCCCATCAGGGCTGCGAGCCACCGCGTCCAGTTCTTGAAGGTAAGTGGTCCCCTGTGGGGGCACCGGGACCTGCCGGGGGTAAGGCTCACACTGGCTCTGGGGACCCAAGAGGGACCCTGGGCAGAGCGAACCCAGTCACGCTGGGGGGGTCCTGGGGGTGCTCCCCCCCCCCCAACAGGACATAACGCAGTGCCGCTGCCCTGACAGACGATGGGGGCTGCCGACTTCCACATCCTGGCTCTCGACTACAGAGGTAAAGTCACCTCCTGCCTCTTGCTAAGTGACCCCCGCCCCGGGGCCGTCACCCCCCCTGCCCTCCCAGGTCATGACATCGAGCTGTGTCCCCCCGCAGGCTATGGGGACTCCAGCGGACACCCCACGGAGAGCGGCTTCACCACGGATGTCCTGGCACTCTACGACTGGGCCAAAGCACGGAGCGGGAACAGCCACGTCCTCTTCTGGGGACACTCCTTGGGGACGGGGTAGGTGCGGGGGTGGGGTGATGAGGGTGGGAGATGCTCCCTGGGTGCTGACTGATGCCAAAGCCCACAGCCGGTCCCCAGGCTGTGACACTGCTGCCAGACCGGTGCCACCCGGGGACGGACTAAGGGGTTGGAGCAGCTCCTTGGTGGAGGCACCTGCAAAGCAAAACTCAGCAGGCAAGGGGGGTGGGGGGGGTGTCTGAGGGTACTGTGCACCCCACCGGGGCATTGTGGCTGCTTCCTGTCACTGTCACCTCTCTTCTCACAGGATTGCCACGAACGCGGCAAGGAAACTGCAGGAGGAGCGAGGTTAAGGGCCAGCGCGGCTGGGTTGGCCCTGTACGGTGTCCCCCCAGGGCTCTGCACACCTCAGGACAGATTTTTGGGGACCACAGAGCAGCTGGGGAGCCCCGTTACTCTCTGCTCGAGCATCAGGCTGGGCCCCCGCAGCAGGGACGAGCGGCTGTCCCCATCCTCCTTAGCAGGACAGGGGCAGCTTGGTCTCATGGATGCTGTCTGGGACAGGACCGTGGCAGCAGCCTGGGACAGGGGGGGACAGTCCCCCCCCCAGTCGTGCCTGCTCTCACCCCGCTCTGCCCTCAGGGGTCCAGCTTGATGCTGTCGTCCTGGAGTCACCCTACACCAACATCCGCGAAGCGGCTGCCCACATCCCCATCACCAAGGTGAGCCCGGGGGTTCTGCCCATCTGGGGTCTCCCAGTGGCGATGGGTGCGGGGCTCTGCCGATGGGGTCCCCCAGCAGTGGCAGCCCTTGCGTCCCAGGGCTCCCCGCCCGCCCCCCAGCAGGGGAAGGGTGCACCAATCGAAGCCACAGCTTAGCAACCCCCCAACTCTCTCCCTGGCAGATCTACCGCCAGTTCCCGGGTTTCGGGTACCTCATCCTGGACTCGCTAGCCCTGGGCAACATGTTCTTCCGCAACGACGAGAAGTGAGTGCCTGGAGGGAAGGGGCGCAGCTGCCCCCCACGGAGCTGCGGGCATGATGCTGGGACAACCTGGCCGAGGAGGGGGCGGGTTGGACATGTCACACCATGCAATTCCTGCACTTGTATTTTTGTTTGCCCAGCTTACTCATGCTTTAAGAGCAGCTTTTTATTTGCATAACTGCAGATATCAATATTACTATGGAGCAAAGTCCACAAGCCAGCATCCTTTTTTTTTTCTGAGCGCTGCATGCTCGAGTCCCACCTGCATCGCAGCAGACCCTGCACTGGGGGTTTATTAGGGTGCTTGGTGCTGCTGTGCTGGGGCGAGCAGCGTGGGCATCACCAGTTCCACTGCTGGGCTGGTGTGGATCTGAAAGGCAGCACCTGGGGTTGGGGAGGTCAGGGTTGCTGCGGGGGTGTTAGCAGTATCCAGGGAGGTACCCCCAGGTCCACGGGCTCCGGGGTGACTCCTCGGTGCTGTGCTTGCTGCCCGCAGCGTGAAGGTGCTGGCCTGCCCGCTCCTCATCCTGCACGCAGAAGATGATGCTGTGCTGCCGCCGCACCTGGGTCGCAAGGTGGGGACCACCATCACCTCCGTGCAGGCTTTAACTGGGATGGGCGATGTCTGAGCCTGGTTTGGGGGAGGGGGCGCAGGGCTGAAGTGGCTGAAGAGGGGGTGGCCAGCCCCAGGAGGGGGTTTGGGGTCCCCTGCACATGCCGCTAACCACGCTCCCACCCCACGGCAGCTCTTTGAAACCGCACGCAGCACCTACAAGGACAAAACCAAGGTGAAGTTTGTTACCTTTCCCGAAAAGCTGGGCCTGGGCCACGACTACATCTCATTCAACCCGGAGCTGCCCACCGTGGTCAAGTAAGTGCTGGGGGTGGGGGCACAGAATGAGCCTTGGCCTCTTCTTCCACGGCTGTATCCTCCCCTGCTGCAACCATGCAGGTCCCTTCCCCTGCTCCACTACTTGCTGGCATCAATTTTTGAGCTCCAGTTGCTCCTCGCTGCCCTGAGCCTGTCCTCTGTCCGGGTGTCATGGGGAGGTGGCCCTGGGGACAGTGCCCAGCTCCTCTTTGCCATGGGTGCAGAGAGGCAGCTTTGCTCCTAGGCCAGCTCAGAGCAGGGATCCGAAATCAGGCTCTCAAGCAGCACAGGATGGTCAGTGATACAGCGTAAGATTTATTATACGGTGGAAGATTTATCGCGTCTTGTTGCAGAGACTTCTTGAACATGAAGTGACGCCAGCTTCTGTGCGCAGCAACCACGAGCATTCCCTCCAACCTGCACCAGGAACCCCTCCTTGCACTGAACTCGCTGCTGTATTTAATAAAAACTACTTAGAAACTTTCTAACTCACCCACTGTCCTGAGGATGCTGCAGGTTACTTGTGGGGGAGGGGGAGACACTGCTGTGAGCTGGGTGCTGCTCCTGGGACAGGACCATGCAAGTGGTGGCCAGGAGCATCATATGGGGCAGTGGGGGGAGGGTACATGGACCTGATTGCAAACAGCCCTTAATTCTGCACCCCCCCCAGCACTGACGCCTTGGGATTGGCGAGAGCTGCACCCCAAGTCCTGCAAGGGCTGAGACAGCTGTGGCCAGCTGTGCTTCCCACCCTGTCCTGCACTGAGCCCCAGCAGCTCACCCCCTGCACCTTCTTTCTGCGTTGGTGCAAGCGAGCCCAGTCCCTAATTTTAGGCTTCAGCAAATAGCCCCTTGGACTCCAACGGCATTTTTATTTTTAGCACCTATGCAAGCAACAGGGCGACATAGTTTCGCTTTCCACATGACACTTACGTTATAAAAATCCCCCCCCTCTTCCCCATCCTTAGGAAAGCCAGCAGCAGCAACGTAGAGACTAGACAGCAGAGACAATTTTACAGTGCACGTGCTCGCCTCCCCCAGCTCCGGCCGGTGAAAGCTCCATGCCCCTACGCCACCGTGCCATTGGGGGTCTTGTCTTCGACTGCATCCCGGGGCTCATTGGGTGGTGGGATCTTCAGGTCAGAGGGTTCCACATGCCAGATGTCCCGGGCGTACTCCTTGATGGTGCGGTCGCTGGAGAACTTGCCAGCCGCCGCAATGTTCCTAATGACCATCTTGGTCCATGCCTTGGAGTTCTGCAAGGAGAGTGGTGGGACGGTGCAGCCGGACTTGCACCCATGGGTGCCACACTGGCCCCGAGACCGGCTTTCAACCAGGGACTCCCTGCAGCAGCACAGCCAGGAGCCTCCTCACCAGGAACCCATCTACATGCACAGCCCCCCCAGACTCCTTCTCCAGGATGGGATGTTGTGCTCCCATCGCAGCCCCCCTGCCTCATCCCTAGGCTGGCACTCACCAGGTACAGCTCGCTGACCTTCTCCTGGCATTTGACATAAGCCTCGTAGTCTGCAAAGACTTTAAACCTGTAGAAACGAAGAAAGGGGGAGTCAGCGACAGCAATGTGTAGGTGGGAGCACAGTGGTGGCCAGCGGCTGCAGCGCACGGGGTTCCGGCTGCCAGTTCTGGGGCTTCCTCCAACACAAATCCTTCAGGAGGAATTCATCCTCCACAAGCCCTGATATCTACAGCCTTGCAAGCCCGCAGGAGCTGCGGCACGGGCTGGATGGGTGTCCCGGGAGGGCACACCTTGCGTCAGCTCACTGGAAAAACATCTCCCCCGTGCAAACGCCCACGGCCCTTGGCTGCTTAGTGCTCCAAGCCAAGAAAGCCCTTGAGATACCTAAAAGCAGCTATCATCTGGCAAGGGCTGTGCACCTAAATGTGTCTTGGCCTTAATGTACCCCAGGTTTTAATGGGGCCAGCGTGAAGTGCTGTATGTTGAGAGCCTTTTGCACCCTTGGAGCATCAATTGCTCTTCCATGTGCATATTAGGCCCAGAAAATGGGGCCTTATCAGCCAGCGGGTGGATGGTTGCTGCAGCAGGCTGCTCCGCACAGGCATTGGGAGTTTGGTGGAAAGACCCAACCCCGGGGATGGATGGCAACCCAGGCCTCACCGGTCATGGTGGAAGAGCATGTTGACCACATCTTTGAAGAGTTCAGGCTCCTTTGGGGAGAAGAAGCCACTCTTAATCTGGTCAATGGCTTGCTTCAACTCGGGGAGCCAGTCATAGTACTTCTGGGCGTTGTACCTGGCAGGGAAGGGTTGGTATGAGATGGTGCTGCTCTGGCTGCCCATGGTAGCACCCCCACGGCATACCCAGCCCTCACCCTTCCCTGTCCAGCTCTGTGACGTCCTCCACCCTCATGCCAAAGATGAACAGGTTTTCCTCTCCAGCCTCCTCGGCCATTTCCACGTTGGCGCCATCCATGGTGCCGATGGTCAGAGCCCCGTTCAGCATGAACTTCATGTTCCCTGTACCTGATGCCTCGGTGCCCGCTGTGGAGATCTGCTCCGACAGGTCAGTAGCAGGGATCACTGCAAACAAGACACATGGACACAAGAGACTCATGGTGACCAGATTTGGGTTTGTATTGTGCTAAAGGACACTAGATCTGCAGCCTCGCAGTGACGGAGCCATGGGCTGGTGGACAGCCACAGGGTGGACATCCCCTCCCCACAGCGTGCCCCACGTGGACTACCTTTCTCTGCCAGCGAGACCCTGTAGTTCTCCAGGAAGATGACCTTCAGCTTGCTCCCCACAACGGGGTCATTGTTCACCACATGAGCCACTGCGTTAATGAGCTTGATGATCATTTTAGCCATGTGATATCCTGGGGCAGCCTAGGAGAAAAGCCATGGGTGAGCCCGGAGGACTGGCGCCAGGGGCAGGCAAGAAGCACTCAGCTCTCACATGCCCAGGAAAGCACCCGCTCAGCCCTGCTCCCATCCCTCATCCAATTCATGTGTTGCGCCACCAAGTTTTTGGGGGCTTGCATGACCATAGGCAGCAGAACCTTGCTTGGGTTGAAGCCAAGAAGTGCTGCCTCAGGGCTTCCCAGAGGGCTTCGGAGACACAATCCCATGAGAACATCTGCACCCAAATTCCCTAGGGCATTTTCAAGGACTTCCTCCAAAATGCCCCAAACTCCTGATCCAACTTACCTTGCCCCCGATGATCACTGTCCTCGGCACAAACAGCTTCGCAGGATCCCTTCTGATGCCTGGAGAAGACAGCAGTGTGGTGTCACCCTCTGTTTTAGCTGAAGGCTCGGGAGATAAGGATGGTTGTGCACCCCCAGGGCAGCCCGTCCTCTTGGGGCGGGCGGTGGCTTACGATTGTACATGGTGATGATGTGCAGGCAGTTCATCAGCTGTCGCTTGTACTCGTGGATCCTCTTCACGTGCACGTCAAACATGGAGGAAGGGTTGATCTTCACCTTGTACTCCTTCTCCAGGTACAGCGCGAACTTCACCTTGTTCTCCTGGGTGAGGGCAGGGAGCGCGTCACCCCCCAGCCTGTGCACCCCCTGCCTCCGTCCCCCCTGCCCGCACCCCTCACCTGCTTCACTTTGGCAACCTCCCGGATGAAGATATCGTCGTCCACAAACTCATGCAGCTTTGTCAGCTGGCTCAGGTCCCGCACGTAGTCCTCTCCTATTTTCTGCAACAGGAGCACAAGCACGTGCTGACTGTGGGACGGGGATGGCCACCTTCACCGGGCACGCTGCTCTCGCCCGGCAAAGCCAGCGGCGCTTGAAAAGCGGGAGCAGTGGACTCATGTGAGTTGGGAAAGGCTGGGGAACAGCGTGCTCCCCCTGCCACGCTGTTACCTCTGCGATGAGGTCTGCCAGCCCCGGGTTGCAGAGCAGGAGCCAGCGCCGCGGGGTGATGCCGTTGGTCTTATTCTGAAACTTCTCTGGCTCCAGCACTGCGAAGTCCTTGAAGCTGCGAGGACAAGGAGGGGACAGCTTCAGGCTCGCCCACCCAGCACTATCACCACTAGCATGGCGTTTCCAAGCCAAGGGTGATCCACCACCACCTCCCTCCTCATGCTTACACTTGAGTCTTGACTATTTCGGAGTGGATCTTCGCCACGCCGTTGACAGCGTGGGAGCCAACAATGCAGAGGTGGGCCATGTTGATCCTCTTGGTGCCTCCCTCCTCTATCAGGGACATCCTCCGCAGCCGGTCCACGTCATTAGGGAAGAGGGACGCAATGTGCTGCCGGTGGAGGCCAGAGAGGTGGTCAGCAGTGCTGGCATTTAGGGATGTCCCACCCGATGGCTCCCAAAGAGGGAACCACAGTGATGTCCCCAGTGCATTCAACACCAGCCACAGGGGCGGCTTTTACTCCAGAGTGACGGTGCAAACCCGCTCCAAAGGGTGTCCTTCCCCAGCACAGACATCTCTGGACAGAAGAACCTCTAGGGCCCTACAGAGTAGGGCTTGTGGGCACATGCTTGGCCAGTAAGGCTGTTTTGGCAAAAGCCTCATGCTGCCAAACCAGGAGGCCAAACCACCATCTCCTTCATACCGCCAACCTCACCCTTCTCTAGAAGGAATTTAGCACCCAGGGAGCAAAGAAACGTCAACAGGTAAGTCCTTGGAGCAGTAAGTGAAGCCTTTAAAACAGCCACTAAATATGGGATGGCGATACACTGGTGGGAAGGGCTTTCCTACACACCAGCCTCCCAAAATAGCGGCCAGAACCACCTGGCCGCACACTCAACATCATCGGTTTGTGCATCCCCCTAATCCCGACAGCACAACACGTGTCAACCCGCTCCCCCTCTCTGGAGCCACGCCAAGGTACTTACATCCAGGTGTCTCTGGTTGATCTCGTAGATGATCTGCAGGTGTCTGGGGAGCAGCTTCTCCACCAGGTCCACCGGCCAGCGCTCCAGGGCTTCGGGGAGCACTGTGTGGTTGGTGTAGGCGAAGGTTCTCTTGGTGATGTCCCAGGCCTGCCAGGGGGAGAGCAGGCACTGAGCAGCAAGGGTGGAGGCAGCCCCGGCTGGATGCCAGCACCCATGTGTGGTCTTTCCACTGTAGCCAGCAGCACAGCCGAGCCAGCTCCTCCAAGTCCATACCAGTTAAACCCAACCTGACTGCTCCACATCACTCCCCAGGCCACCAGCAGCTACAAAACTGGTTCCCCAGCTCCTCTACTGCAGGTGCAGGCAGAGGGGAACCAGGGGCCAGGTTGGGTCTCTCTACCTTGTTCCATGGCAACTTCTCAATGTCCACCAAAATCCTCATCAGCTCAGGGATGGCCATGGCAGGGTGCGTGTCGTTCAGCTGGATGGCAACCTGCCGGGAGAGCAGAGGTGGCACACTGGGACATGTGGGCATCCCACTTTCCAAGCCAGCCAGGCACAGGCACCCACAGAGGGTCCACGAAACCCCTCCAGCCCTGGGTGCACATCTGGGAGGCATCAAAACAAGCTCTGAGTCACACGTCAGAGCAACCCTGGCTCATACCTGGTCGGGGAAGGAATCAAACACAGTTCGGACAGTGTCCGTGCTCCCAAATTTGGATGCTTTGAAGCGACGTATGATGTCCTGGAGGGTGGCAGCCACGACGAAGTACTCCTGCTTCAGCCGCAGCTCCTTCCCCTCGAAGAACTGTGAGCAGAGGAGCGGGACGCTGCAGGATTGCACCGCGCTGCCCAGGCACGCCTGCGCCAGAGGACCTGTGCCCGGGGGCTCCTTGCTGGGCAGGGAGCCCCACCACCACGCACCCACCGCACGGCACGGTGTGAGCCTCCAGTGCTTCCCCCAGCACCGGTGTTGCCAGCAGCTCTAACTCCAACACCTTCTCGCTTTCCAGATTTCAGCACCGGGGTTTGAGATGTGCCGGTACCAACAGAGGTTTAATTCCCCCCCGAGCACCGTGGAAACCTGTTCTCCCTGGTTTGAATGTTTCGGGCCGCAAGGAAAGGCACTGGGGCAATGGGAAGGGAAGCCACAGGGGCTCTAACACCTAGGAGCTATTTCTAAGGTAAGAATTAAAAACCCCCGTTCACGCAGCACAAAACATCAACCCGCTGGTCTGCAAGAGAGGATCTGCAGGAGGCAACCTCACCACCGGAGCTGCGGTGCCCCCAGCTCTCCTCGCCAGGTGGAAAGGCTGGGGTAGGATTATACAGGAAAGAGAAAAAAAACAACAAAACCCACCCAACATCAGGGCCAGCCCAAAACAGGCTGCAGAGCAAGCAGAGCCACCCTTTGCCTTCTTCCCCTGCTCTGCAGCTTGTTTTGTGGCCAGGGGAGGGCTGTACATCCCATGGCACCTCCATGCCAGCGTGCAGTACGGCAAGGACACCCGCAGCAAGAGGGTTGGGGTGCAAAGGGCAATTTGAGGCACAAACTCCAGGCCCTGGGCTGCAAGGGACTGGCAGGCAAATGCCAGAAGTGTTCATCCGTTTGCCTTCGCGTTACATTTTGAGACTCAAGGAACATTTCTGCAGCAGGACGTGCTCACCCCCACTCCTTCCCCTTACCGTGCTGAGCACGGATTTGCCTGGGAACGGACTCGTCTCTGCTGCAGCCCCAGGCAGCGCTGGCGAGAGAGGCAGCAGTCTCCATCCAAGCACTACAGGTGGTTTGAAACGCAACTAAAAGCACGTCTGCAACGTCCCGGTGAGAGGGGCTGCTCCGCTTTGCACTCCGGCTGTGCAGTCTTTAGCCACCCCCAAAATGGGGACACCCCCCTTGCATCGTGACTTACGTTGTCGTTGGGATAGAGGACGCGGGATATGTTCTCTGCCAGGTTTCTGTCCAGCACAGCCTGGATGTAGTCTCCGACGTTGACTGGGCAGGAGCAAAGGCATAAGGTGGGCACAGGACCCCGCTCTGCCCCATCCTGTGCCACACCCCACCAGCACCCACTTACAGTCCCGCAGGTTGAAGTCGTTGGGTGCCCGAGCCGACCACAGGCGCATGGTGTTGACGGTGTTGTTCATGTACCCGGGCACGGGGGTATCGTAGGGCAGCGCCAGCACCACCTAGGACATCGGCAGGGCAGTTGTTAGAGCTGGGCTGTGCCCCTGCTGGTGTCCCCCCACATCCCCCCTGCCATGCCACAGACCCTCTCGCAGGAGTGAGCTCGGGGCTGCACCCACCTTCACGGGGTGGCACGCGTGGGGACGTGCTTGCTATCCCCCAGCCCCTGCCCTGGGGACACCCCGGTTCCCTCGGGTCTGCCCAGTGGCTGGCATCTGCCAGAAGCACTCAGGGGATGGAGAGAAGCTTGCGAGGGCCTGGAGAAGCTTAATTTAAGGTGCTGTGCCAGGCGGTGCATTGCACACGGACCCGCTGGGGGTGCTTGAGGGTGTTTCAGAGGTTGGCTGCCCCCATCCCTATGTCCACCTCCTCCCCAATTTGCTCCACCGCTGCCTTTTCCACCCCAGCAAAGCAGTAGCACCAGTGCAACCCTGCCCACCAGGGATGCTGGCAGGATCCCTGCCTGGGATGCAACCGGCCAGCGAGAGCCCCCCAGGTGATGGAACAAGCCATGCAAGGAGGGGTTCCCCGCACGCCGGCCCCAGGAGGCTGCGACCCAGCACGTACCTGGGTGTCGACCCACTTGGCACCAGTGGCAGCGTGTTCCACCCGGCCGTAGAAGTGCACGGGCAGCATGTACTCGGGACGGGCTTTCTCCCAGGGGTTGCCATGCCGGAGCCAGTCATCGGCTTCTTCCACCTGCCAGAGGGAGCGAGAGCAGTGACGGGGCGAGAGCGGTGACAGGGTCACCCAGTCCTGGAGACCTCCCACATGGAGGATGGCCGGGAAAGACTCCGGCTGCTCATGGTAAAGGGGATGATGCTTTGGCGTCTGTCTGCCCTAAACCCGGATTTCAGCACCGCCGGGTGAGCCTGGAGGCAGGGCTCTGCCCTGACCACCCTGAATCCCGGGGTCTCCCTACCAGAGGGGTGATGGATGGGGATGAGGAGGTGAGGATGTCCTCTTAATCAGAGTTTCAATCTCAGCCTGCAGGTTGGCTAATGAAGCGAGCTCGTTCCCTAGCCCGGCAGGGCTGGTACAGGGAAGAGCCTGGGTTAGATGTCACCTTTGGCACGGCCAGGCCAGAGCCGTGGGCAGCAGGGACATGGCGTGGGGGCCAGGGCAGACAAGCCCCATTAGGACGCAGCAGCTGGGGAATGCTATTTCACAGTGCCGAGGAGGAAAGGCCTCCAGTTGCCGGCTGTAGATACAGCTTTTGGGAGATGCTCGCAGGGTCCCTCCGGGTATTCGGGGCTGTCTCCCACCAGGGGTTTTGCCGACACGCACTACATTTTCTGCTGCATTTCCAAAACTGTCCCTTCCACCCTCTGACGCTTTAACCCAGGCGTAGCGAGCAGCCGAGCCAGGCTGGGGGGCTGGATCTGGCCTCTCCCGGATTTCCCTACCACCTCAGCGAAACCATCCCCACCCGGCCGAGAGCAGGGACACGACTTCTCCACCCTCGCCTGCTCCACCTGGCCACGGAGCAGCTCTCGTGGTGCTGCTGGCCCCGAGCAGGGCACGCTGCAGGCATGGAGGAGAAAACTCCCAAGAAGAACATCCTGCTCATCCCTGCGAGGAAGCTGCGGCTCCGTGCGGGAGGAGCAGGGATGCCGGAGAGGTGGAAGCACTGACCTCTCTGCTCCTACGGCAGTCCCACACAGGGACCCTGCTCCTGGCAGGGATACGGCTCACGTCCCCGCGACGCGGGCAGGCATCTGCACAAACCCAGTTTGGGAGGAGAGGTTGTCATGCTGATGACTCGCAGCTTTTTTTTTTTTTTTTGGCTAATTAGTGGGGTGTGCCGCAAGGAGGATCTGCTCCCCTCCACACCGAGCCACAAACGGGCTCGAGTGGGAACCGTGACACCGGGCTGATCCCCAGCCCTGCACGCCGGAGCCAGCTGGGATGAAGGACGAGCTTCCCCACTGTGGGGAGGGATGCTATGTGCTTGCACCGGTTTAAGAAGTTAAACTGGTTTGAGAAAACATCTGACAAGTTTTAAATATCGCAGCACCAACTCCGGCTCCAGCAGTCTCCAAGCTGAGTGTCTGTACACCCTGATCTCGGCCTGATCTAAGGGGGAGGCTGGACTCGGGGCTTCGGCTGTACCGGGGGAAGGTGAGGGCCGCACGCCTCCATCCGTACCTGCCATCCGTCCCGGATCTTCTGGTTGAAGATGCCGTACTCGTAGCGGATGCCGTAGCCGTAGGCTGCCAGCCCCAGCGTCGCCATCGAGTCGAGGAAGCAGGCTGCCAGGGAGAGAGGAGAGCAGTGAGCTGCACTTCCCCCGGGAATCCAGCAGCCCTGGGAGACAGCGGGTCCTCCTCCCCGTGGAGACCCAATGGCCGCAAGCAGCCACCCCGCAGGCACATGAGCCAGGGCCACCAGCCGCCGCTGCTCACCGGCCACCCGGTGCCTCTTGCCCTGTGCAAGGGAAGTCTGGAGCAATAACCCCTCCTTGGGGTTAGGTACCCCCCTGCAGCGGATGCAAAGGCTCTGGGGCTGTGCCCCACCACCCAGGCAACGAGACCCCTTTTTTTTTTTGGAGGGGGGCTTACTCACCAGCAAGCCTGCCCAGNCCTTGGGGTTAGGGTCCCCCCTGCAGCGGATGCAAAGGCTCTGGGGCTGTGCCCCACCCCCCAGGCAACGGGACCCCTTTTTTTTTTTGGGAGGGGGGCTTACTCACCAGCAAGCCTGCCCAGACCACCATTGCCAAGACCGGCATCCTCCTCGATTTCCTCCAGCTCTTCCATGTCCAGCCCGAGCTACAGATGAGAAGGCGATGGGCTGGAGGCTCTCAGCGTGCCCGGCCCCACAGAGGGCACCCACCACTGCTGTCCCCCATTGCAGGTGGGTTCCAGGAGGGGTGAAAAGGCATCCAAGCCTGCAAGACCCATCCCTGCTGGCAGGACAGTGCGATTCGCACCCGGAGCAGCCCCTCTCCCCCTCCACTGCTGCTCCACGGTCCAGCAGGGACCAGCTCTGGTGTTTAAGTCACTCCACCAGCCTTTACAAGGGACGCACGTGACCTTGACCTTGCCGTGGACCAGATCCTGGGGGTGGGGGGCACCCAGCCATAACCAGGGAGGTGCTCTCATGGTCCCAGACATTTTGGGCAGGTCTCCCAGGGATTGTTGCCTCCCTCCACACCCCAGCCCTGCAGGGGCCGGCACCGTGTTCCTGCTCCTCCAGCACCCCCATGTCCCTGGGGCAGACACCCCGGTGCCCGTCCCCCTGGCTCCAGGCATCGCCCTTTAACAGAGACGCCCAGAGAAGCAGCTACACCACTTTTAGGAGGAAATTTAAAGTTTCCAGCCTGGAATGCTGTGGGAGGAAGAGGTTTTGCCTATGCAAAGCTCCTCCGTCAGCTCAGTGGGAAAAAACACGGCGCCTTGTCAGGGCTGAGCCACCTTCTCTCACGGAAACCCCTCCGTCCGACATCCCCCCGATGGCCCACGGTCACAGCAAGTGGGGATGGCCCCGGTCCCCCAGCCCCCCGACGCGGGAGGGCTGGACCCTGCACCGCTCCTGGGTAAGCGGGCAGCAGCTTCACCCACACCAGCCGGTCACAGGCAGGTCCAGGGGCACCAGCACCGCTGGCAGCCTCGCCGGCGTTTCGTGGCACTAAGCTGCACAGCTCTCAATTTCACCGACAGCCCCAGATGCCTACAGAAATATCTTAAGTGATTCATATTACGCCAAACATTTTATTTTAGAAACATTTGGCATTTATGTCCGGGGGGCTCAGCGTACGCAGTAAGGAGGATTTCCCTCCGGAGCTTTACCTGCCACCGCTGCAAACAAGATTTCCAAATAACCTCGCACCTTCCGCATCCCCGGGCTACCACCACGCAGCATCCCAGGCTCTCCTCCTCCACCCTCACCCCGCCTGGGCGGCCGCCCTCACGGCAAGGATGACGGACAAAAAGAAAACCTAAACATAAGTTCCTCTCCTTCGAACGCGTTCGCTCGAAAGCTGCTCCTGCTGTTGTGCAACCGCCCCAGCCACGCACGGCGGCGTTGGTCACGAGGGGTGCGAGCGCAGGGCAGGGCGGAAGGAGCCACCCAAAAACCTTTGATAACTTCAGTGCCACACGGTGCGAGCACCAGGCTGGGGCTGAGCTAGGCCAAGGTTTTAATCGCCTCTACCACTGGTGACAGCTACTAATGGCCTCGTACATACAACCGTGAGCTTCCTTGTAGCTTATGGGCTTGACCTTAGTTGATGAGAAGCTCATCATGAGCTGACAATGTGCGCTCACAGCCCAGAAAGCCAACCCCATCCTGGGCTGCATCCCCAGCAGCGTGGCCAGCAGGGCGAGGGAGGGGATTCTGCCCCTCTGCTCCGCTCTGGGGAGACCCCCCTGCAGTGCTGCCTCCAGCGCTGGGGACACCANCCATCTCATTGGTGCTCAGCAGTGCCGTGCCACATCCCTCAGCACACAGCCGCCGGGCTGGGCAGCCCCAATCAGGCTGCAAGTGCCGACTGTGGCTCCAGGCCTTTCGAGAGCAGGTTCTGGAGCAGCATTTTTCTGCTGAGGCATCGCCTGCGGCTCAGGGAGTGGTAAAACACAAACATCCCCAGTAGCTGGAGAGCACGGAGCCCTCCCAGTCCGGGTCCCCAGTGACGCTCACCTGGTAGATGGCTTCATCGCAGGCGTTCTGCAGCCCCAGGTTAATCATGGTGTTCTGCAGCGTCCGCCCCATGTAAAACTCCAGGGAGAGGTAGTAAATCCTCTGAAAGAGAAAACCACCTCCTGGTCACCTTCCCCAGGGCCGGAGGAGGCTCCCCTGGAGCCCAGAAGCCGCTATCGGGCGTTATCTCAAAGCAAGAGGGGAAAAAAACCGACTCTCAACAGAGCAGGATGGTTTGCACCGGGAATTTGAAGGCTGGTGCTCCTTGGAGACATCATGCCCTGCAGCCCCAGCCCTGCTGCTGCTGTTTTCCAAGCTGGGAAGAGGGTAACGCCGAGGCGGTTTTGTTTGGACAAACCCTATCCGAGAGCAGGGACAGCTCCAGGATTGTCACCCCGAGCACGCCGGCGGCCGCGGCAGTGCAAAGTTAAACTTTAAAGAAGAGATGTTTCCTAAGGTCACCCCGAGCTGCAAAGCAACTGGAAAACCGAGCAAGCCGCCAGGGCCAGGCGCGTGCGGCAACTGCGGGGACACGGGCTTCCTCCGCCGTCCCCAGGGGGTTCAGGCTCAGGAGCAGGCAGCTGCCGCGCTGGGTGCAGGATGCAGCCGGTAACGCGGTGGCTTGTGTAAGCTGTTCCCTGCTGTCAGCGCCGGCAGGTTTTAAGGAAGGATTTAGGTTGGAGGAAGTCGCTGACTTGACAGGTTTCCCCAGGACCTGTGCAGGGTCGGGGGACGGCGATGGGATGCACTGGGCAGGATCGGTTGGGCTTACTGGTTCGGTCCTAGCAGAGCTGGAGGCAGCGATGCCGGGCAGAAGGGACCCAGCACGGCTTGGCTATACCAGAGCATCCCCAGATTCAAGCCCTGGAAGAGGCTCATCTTTTTTTCCTCCCTTCCCCTACAGAATAGAGGGGGGGGCATTGAGCTACTAGGGGCTGGCGTGGTCCCAGCAAAGCGTTGGCAGGGCCACCCTCGCAGGGAGAAAAATTGGAGCCGACAGGGCCGTCCAGGTGTCCGGAGGGGATTACCGCTTAATCCCCCAGCAGCCAGAGCCCCACGCTCGGCGCGAGCCGACGCAGGACAGAAACTCCTGCACGAACTGGATCTTTCACACTCGGCATGGCTGCGGCGCAGATTAAGGCTCGCGGCTTGTTTTAAGCAAGACCTGCTTGTGGCTGGCTTCGGGTTCGTTTAAACCCTTCCGACTAATTCACCCGAGAAGGCTTCGCAGCTGGTTTTGGTAGACCGCACCCACGCCAACCCTGCGGGACAACAAACACCGTTCCCATGCCCTGCACCCAGCTCCCGGCCAAGCCGCGCTCTGTTTGTTTTGCGACGCAAAGGACAGTGGCCTCGCTTGGTAAAGTCCAGTCCCTACGCTTGGCAAACTTAAGGGGAATATCCCCAATCCCAAGAAAAACCAAGCCCGCCCCCCTTCTCTCTTCTCCCTGCGTTCACAGAGGGAGGGTTCGCGCCCCAAGGGGTTACGAGGGTTGTGCAAATTCCCACCCCAGCCGGAAGGCAGGACCCACTTTGGGGAAGGCGGGAGGGGGGATCCCACCACCTTCCACCCCCTGCCCCGCAAAGAGGGGTGTCTCCCTGCCCCCCGCAGCCCCTCGCTCCCACCTTGGGGTCCTTCTCGTAGTAGTACTGCTGGGTGCGGATCCAGCGTCCCACCAGGTGGTCCCGCACGGTGTGGGCCAAGGCGAAGTAGTAGTCGCGGGGGGTGGCCACGTTGCGGTCCTTGACCAGGGTGAAGTGGAGGTGCCGGTTGAAGCCCCGTTTCAGCTCGGCCACGCTCTCGGCTCCCACGATCCCGCGGATGCTGATCTGCTTTCGCCGCTCCTGGTCCGACAGCGGCCGCGACATCCCGGCGGGGCTGCGGGGACACGGGGGACACCGCCGCGGCGGGGATGGGAACCGGCACCGGGTTCCGCCTCCGCCCCGGGGCTGGCACCGCCCCG
>VYXH01010211.1:28114-65925 GCA_013397275.1 Burhinus bistriatus
AAAAAAAAAAAAAAAAAGAAAGAAAGAAAAAAGGATGAGCAACATGGAGTAGGTGCCAGTTAATTGTAATAAATATACTTGCCTAATTGAGAGTAAGGCGTTCCTTGGGTGTCAAAATTGCATCCTATAAAGAGATACTACATTTCACACATCACAGCTAAGAAACAACAACCACCTGAAAAACACTCATGAGCATTTAACCATTAACTAAGCACCCAGCCAGCCACGGGAGGCCTGATTCATTAAAAGCCAGAGAGCACGGAGAGGGGTTGCAAATATGACCCGTGAGTTTGACTGTTGGCCGTTTTGACGAGTCTCACCCTCTGGGACTTGTGGACTATCTGCTCTTTCATGGCCAGATCAAGTCTGATTGCTATCTGCTCGGGATGCCAAATCATTGGACTTTCCTCCAGAAAACGGGCAGGAAATTTTAGCCTTGGTAAAATATCTTGACTGCTTGGTAAGAATTCTCCAGCTTGATCCTCAGTTGAATAGCTTAAAAAAAACCCCACTACTTGGAGGACAAGGAATGATGAAAGAAGAGCAGCCCCTGGTGTGCTCAGTGAATAGGGACCGCCGAGCTCTCCCGGGCCGTGCGGTCTGGGCAGGAGCGGAGCAGGGTCCCTGGGGGCAGATGCCTGGCCTCAGACCCCTGCTAGCACCCAAAGGGCACCGGGCTGTAGTTTTGACTGCAGCTGCAGGGACAGGATGGGTCGGGGTGCCCTTCATCCTCCTGCGACTGGGCTGTGCCTGACCGCTGGCTGCAAACACCTCCTGAGAGCCGGACTGCAACCAGGGACTGATCCAGGAGCTTGTCCTGCTCCAGGAGCTTGTCCTCGCCAGGAGGAGAGGGCAACGTGAAGCACCGCGTTGGCACTGCATGGGAGGGCATTCATGAAGGGTGCTGTATTTTAAGGAAAACCCTGTCTAGCTCTGTTTTCACCTCTCCTCTGGCAAGGAAGCAGGCTTTCACCCTGCTGATGTGCGTGCTGGTGAGAAAACATCTGGCTGCAGCTGCGCTCCATGGCAAGTGCCAAGCAGCACCTCCTGAGGCTGTTTTAATGAATCGCGCCCCGTGCCCCTATTCAAACAGCAGTTTTCAAGGTCTCTGTGCATCACTACCATACAAGTTCACCTGAGTGCGAAACAGCACGGACACACGGGCACAGTACGGACCTGGTTTTGCCCTGCCCCACCACCCCAGACCGTGGCTGCAGAGGTCCGTACTGCACACACAAGTTTGCTCGTGGCCATCGCAGCGGATCTCGGTACACTGGACACAAAGTAAGAAACGTCCGTAACAGAACAGAGTTCAAGCCATTAGCGCACACCAGTACGATGAGAAAAAAAAACATAAAAAGCACAAAGAAAAGAAAGTTGCAGGGCCCCCGGTTATTCTGGCAAGGGTCATGCTGCAGCATTCCTCATTCCAGGTTATGGGATGGAAATCAAACAATCGGGGACCCCAATTCTTCCTGGGCTTACACCAGAGGAAGCCGTGAATTACTCCATTGGAGCCCATGGAGTGGTGTAAATCCAGAGTGGTGGAAGAATCAGGGCCCAGGATCTTTAGCAACGGAAGATGTGCAAAGACTGGTTAGAAAACAGCTCTGGGTGATGCACTGTGCCTGCGGCTGCTCCGCTGGCTGCCCGATACCGTCACTCATTCTGCCTATACTGCCTATGTCCCACCACAGCCCCCGAGGACCGGGTGCCAGGAGGCAAGCAAAGTGCTTGTGGGTGCTGCCAGATGAGCGAGGTATCACGGGAGTGGTTTCCTCTGCTCTGCAGAAAACAAGACTTCGATAGGATCACGTCTGGTTTTGCAAAAGCCGAGCCCAGCGCTCAAAGCTGAGCGGAGGAGAACCTACATCTTCAGGGTCTCAGGAAGCCAGACTGCAAGGGGTCGGTGAGCTGGCCTTAGCAGACCTTGCTTGCATCTAGACTTGCTTCTTTCTTAAGAGGGGTCTAGATTTAATTGAGCAAACTAATTGCACAGAACAAATTTCACAGCAGAGGCTGCGTTTTCTGGCTGTAGAGGGAGAGCAAACCATTGAGATGTCCCCACAGGTTTCTCCCAGGGAGGCTCTTCTGACTGTCCCTAGACACAAGATCAATGCAAACTAGAGATGAAGGATCTGCTCTGTCAGCTGGCTGGGCGAAATGGTTCAGCCATGCCGGCCCTGCTGAGAACAGCACCCACGTAAGGAGTTACTGTGCTGCTCTGTCACCCCACGCCTGAAACTGCCCATGCTGGTACGTAGAGATGAACACACCACGAACTACGCCACCAAAAGTCCCTCCGCGGCAGGAGCAGGCCACTGACAAACAGAAGGAGTTCCCCCTGCCATCCGCATGTCATGGGAAAAACAAACACAACGGAACAAAACAAACAAATACTTTGAAGATGCCCAGAAGCACAGACGGAAGAGGAAATGCCAGAGGCACTCGGCTCACCAGCTGAATTCAGGGACTGTAAAGAAGAATGCAAGCTCAGCTGGTGGGCCGAAGATCTTAGCTCAAAGTAGGATCTCCCCGGAAAGCTGGGTTGTAGATTAAGGGTGGAGGAGAAAGGACTCATTCTACGAAGCTGCGATCTTTCCAAAGGCACTGGAAAAGGGAGGGTCTGTTCTTCTGACTGCGTGTCTAAACGTAAGATCAATGCAAACTAGAGATCAGAAATTGGGTCTCCTGGACGGTGTCACTCCGTCGCCCGAGACCAGACCTCGGACCAGAGCACAGACGCTTCGGCACGCACGGACCCTGCTTTGCTGCAGCGAGCGTGCGTACGGTGCGTGGAGCAGAAATTTCTGGTGCTGTGCAACCCAGCGAGACCCTTCGGGAAAGCCTTGCCTCTGACAGTATCGCCAATAAACATATTTTCATCTTCCAAAATGTTCCCATGTCACCATGACAAATTCAATAAGCTTTTCTTTAAAGGGAGTCCTGCACCTCTTCACAGTAATGCACCTAAAAAAATTCACACGTTACCATGCACACTTCCCATTGTTCTTTAATAAATCTCATACCTTCTTGTGCACAATAATTAGTGGCGTAAAAGCTAGTTGGCTGGTAACGCTGAAAGGCATTTTGCAGGGCTGTACTAAGCTGTATTACCCTAAGTACCACCAAGCACCCACCTTACTCAAAGGTTGTTCGGGATGTTGTGTTCTTGGTATCCCTTTGTACCTGTCAAAACACATCTGAGCCTTACAGTAAGAATTTAACTCATGTGATTCACAGCACAATGTCAGAGTAGAGGGAACCTCTCGGGTCATCGGTTTCCGTCCCCCACTACCACAAACGGTCACCTCCTGCAATTTCTTCCCTAGCCTAGTCAAGGGGTATGTTAACATGAAAATGTAGAATCCACCATCCTCCACACGTTCAAATCAGATAAACTCCTGAACGCTGTATCGCCAGCCTTCCTCTCCCAGCTGTAAATATGCACCGAGCTGGAAATCATGTTAAAACAGACAAAAGGAAGCATTTCTTTGCACAGTGGATTGTAACTTCTGCAACTTGCTGCTGCGCGAGGCTGTGGAAGCAAAGAGTGTCAGTGGGTTCACACACGGGTTAGATAAATTATTACACAACAGGTTAATAAATGGAGCTCAAGGTTAGGGAAGGACATGCCCTCCAACATCTACCAAGAGTGAGAGGAACTACTACCAAGAGTAGCCGGGCTCACGGATTTCCCTTACTAGCATCCTATGTTCCTATAGCTCCTTGCAGCGTATCTCCCCTTGTTTCCTAGGAGGCACTGGCTAAGACAGGACAGGGCAAGAGATACTCCTAGATGAAACAGCCTGGCATCAGCTAGGGAGGGGACACAGTTCAAGGTAAGGACCATTGCCCTCAGCCATTGCTGCCGTTTGGCTGTGCTGATGATGAGGATCTTCATCCCTGGGAAGCCCCAGAGGGCCCAGCACATGAGAAGGGCTCCGGGGCACAGACCTTCTCCCAGCCAGGAGCCACCTTGCCCTGCTGGTGGCACCACGCACCAGCTTTAAAGAGTGAACTGCAATTTCCTCAGCTGGAAAATGTAGCTTCCTTTGGGATGAGCCGGAGAAGACGTGCCACAGCACAGGCTGGGAAGGTGCTCTGCAGCTTGCTGTAGGCTTGCGTGTGTGCTGACTTCCTGTGGGACATTCCCATCAGTGCTGGCTGGCTCGTCTTGGCTGTTTGGTTGGGCAGGACCAGAGAGGCATGCCTGCAGAGGCCCAGACACAATTTTACTCACTTCTCATCCTTGCCCTCTTCAGCTGCTGAGACCCTGCAAGATGTTTCACTCCCTGCTAGCCTCCACAGCCCGTATCGCTGCTCACTGAAGGCAGAAGAAAGGTTCCAGTTAACTTCCACAGGCTGCGGATAAGGATCTTGCGTGCTAGGACTAGAAGCCAGCTTTTAAATAACATCCTCTCAGCAGAATTTTTCAGAGCCACTTAGAGCGGGACAGCTGTGTTCAGAGAGATGTTCTCTTCCTATCGAGCCCATCTCTTCTTTTGTCCCCTCTTCCCGCGTGAACACTTTGCAGCAAGCTGCAGAGCATGGCTGAAGGAGAAAGCTAAGCCTACTTCAGACAAAATAGCACTTAAAGGCCTGATGCTGCTGTAAAGGCCAGAAATAAAAGCCTAACCAAGAGCTGTGATGTGTGAGGCGGCTCTATTCAACAAGTCACTCGGATATCCGGAAGCTGCACAGAGATGTAATTTATTTCACTTTGAGTCCAAAAAGCTCAGAAGGCCTCTAAGAGCAGAAAATGCTCTAGGCCCATTTGACTTTTTCTCCTTCTTTCTTTTGTGCTGGAATAACAAATGCAAAAGCTCGTTCAGCGAAAAGGCTGAATGTGGCAAACTTTTCATCCGATGCTCAGAAGAGGGAAACGTCTGTTTGCTGGCACAGACCAAGGCACCAGCCCCAAGCACGGCCTGGCCTGCTGGGACCGTGAACAGCTATTTTCTCCCAGGTTCCTTCATATTTTGGAGCTGCGCAATAGGCGAGCTTGGCTCAAAACTGAAAACACCTAGGAGAGGACAGCAGAGCTGGAAAGATCACAGTGGGGACACTGCGAACTCCTGGCTGGGACGACTTAAAAGCCCAACTGGTTTTGGTTAGGAGACTGTGTCTCAAATGGGTCTTACGAGACACGAATGTGATGAGAAGCCAAAGCTCTGCTGTGTCCTGCAAAGGCTGCTGAAGCCGGGTAGTGAAGTGGGTGAGAATTGTTGACCTTCAGGCTTTGGGAGTGGTCCTGGCCGCCTCAGCGTGGAGCTGGATCTAGGTTGTCCCATCCCCGGATCTCTCCAGGAACGTTGCGGTTTGATGCTGGTGCCCAGCTTTGCAAGCACATACACAGCTCTCAGACGGACGTGCCAAGGCCTTTGTGGCCGCTGATTTGAGTTTTCTGCCCCTTGTATGAGAAGGGTTTGTCACAGGTTTGGTCTCCACTCTACCCCTGTCACATGTGAGTCCCATTCCTCGCCAACCTGACCTGCCCACGCATCCAAACCTGGTACATGCCCTTTCCGAAGTGGAACGCTTATCTCCTGCAGATGAGTGCAGGCAAGCAAGTGAAAACGCTCTGCATAGCCTTGCTCTGCTTTTGTCTTCTGTTCTTTCAGCAGAAATCCCTTTTTTCTCCTTGCTCAAAGCCACCAGAGATGCTCTGTGGCAAGAAGGCTCTCACCCTCCTTCCACCCCACCAGCAGCCCCACAAGCTGTGTGCGTTCCCTCCTGACCCCCAACTGCATCTGCCGGCAGCTGCTGGGGCTGCGGGAACACGCTGCTGCTCTCGAGCCAGCTGCCAGCCAGGTCTGGTAACGCTGCCGCAAAACAAAATCTTTGCATGGCTTGGGAAAGAGAGATTCTAGTCTGGGCGTAAGGAAAAGGGATTCCATCAAGTGTGGAAACCTCCCAAGGAGGGGCTTCTCGCCTGGCAGCAAGGCTGTGGGGCGGCAGACGTGCTCGTGGGGGTTGATCCTTTCCTTCACGGCTGCATCATCTGCTGCTTCTGACTCCCACCTCATTTCTCGGAGCTAGGACTCTCCACCTGCATGTCTGAAGGAAGCCGATTTTCCATGACGGATTAAGTGCCTGGTGTGACAAATGTACTTAAAGTCAGGGGGGGAGACTCCTCCACAACCTGCAAGAGGGTGTTTAATATTCTAACTGAGCGCCTGCCGGCGCGGGGGTGATGCAGATGATGCCGGCGTGGCTGGCTGTACACCGCGTGGGTCGTCAAGGACATCCGTGCGGCTCCACGGTCCCTCTGCTGTCTGTCGTGCACTGCCAGGGGCTGGAGGAGACATTGTGCGGTTACGGCACTGTGCAGCCATGCACAGCCCTTAGCATGTCAGGAGCAATGTCGACAGCGCTGTTCTGTTTGAAATGGAATTAATGAAAACATCTGAGCTTCCCTTTCTGCAATACAAACTCTGCTGCAACCAAATTTTAAATACCTCTCTGCAGGATGCCTCTCACTGTACCCACGCTGCTCCTCCCCAAAGAACATCTTCTACAAAGGAAAGGGGTGCGAGAGAAATTCTGGCACCGTTCAAGCCTCCTGACACAGCCTTTCCTCCTCCCGTCAGCGCTGGCTTTCCTGCAACGATTGCTCAGGTACTGGAGGACCAGCGGAGGGGTTCCCTGTATTGCAATGCTAAGCTTGGGTGTGCTGGACGGGCCCCACGCGTGGTGTGAGCAAGTGTCCGAGCGCGTCAGGCTGGAGCTGTTGCAATGCCTTACCCTCAGATGTCTGGAGGACCAGGGTCTTGCTGTACGGGCTGACTCCTGTCTTGTTGAAGGCTTTGACACGTGCGCTGTATGTGCTGTTGAAGTGAAGCCCATCCACCGTGCACATGGTCTCCTTGCCCACGTACACCTCCTGCAAAGCAAACACAATTAGTGCCCAGGGCACGGAGTCCCGGGAGTGGGAGAATAGCTCCCGGCGGTCGTGATGCACAGGGTTCAGCCATGCTCTGCTATCTGGGGCAGACTTATGAGCACTGGATACGGTCGAAGCAGAGCAAAACGGCTCTATGATTTATTCCTTGGCAATAACGTGCCATAAAACCAGTTTCTGTAGGGGAAGGATACGCTACTCATGTACAACCAAGTCCTAAGGCATCAATCCCAGCCAATCTCCCACCGAATCCCGGAGGAGCTCTGCCAGAGAGAGGAATTTATAGAGACTGAGGCCAGGACGCAGAAACATCCTTGCAGAAAAC
The DNA here is from genome assembly GCA_013397275.1 of Burhinus bistriatus. NCBI lineage: Eukaryota > Metazoa > Chordata > Aves > Charadriiformes > Burhinidae > Burhinus > Burhinus bistriatus. Next base: position 35,344 of record VYXH01010211.1, read on the forward strand.
CATTTTCCATGCTCTTGGGTGGCAGGATCAAAGCGTTCCTTGGAAGAAAACAAGGCGATCACACCAAATGGGCGCTGACTCACCGGTGTGTCACGCTTCTGTGCCGTAGCCCTGCTCAAAGGAACGGAGCTGTGCGAGCAGGGACAGCGGTGAACAGGCCTACGGGCTACCAAAACACACGGCTCACAAAACATTGACTTGCAACTAGTAGATCCCATGTCAAAACCCTGTTTGCTGCCCTTTGCAGCGCAGATGGAGGCTCTGCGCAGGCACCTTGCCTGCGTGGGAAAGCTTTGCCACCCTGTTCCCACTCCAGAGCCCGCTGTGCTTCGCTGCCCGAGCTACTGGGGCGATGCGGTGCTGCTGCTTCTAGAGCCAACGCTTGAAACTGTCCCCTTTCCTTGCAGGTGGGTGATGATCTTTTAAGATCTCTTCCAACCAAAACGATAAATCCCCAGAGCTTATAGGGGTGTCTGCATGGTCCCCAGCACTGCAGAGCAGAGATGATGCCTTCCACCCCTCCTGAGACCCTGACCGGGGCTGGGAGCAGCCCAAGCCACAGCAGACCTGGGAACAGCGACGGTCAGTGCTCAGGGTCAAGGAGCACAACATAGGTGTCCTAACAGACTGAGCGAGATTGGTGACGGGACACTAAGGTGGCCCTGATCTACCTGGGCTCCAGCACCCACAGAGCTCTCCTGCAGCCGGCACCCCGTGAGAGAGCACAGCTCCCACTTCACCACCCCCAGCTCACTGCAAGGAGCCCCTTTGCAGCTTGATAGCCAAAGGCAGAGTCCTCTTGCCTCAGGACACCATCCCAATCTCTCCTGCCTGTTTGTGTGGAGTTAACTACAGGCTGGGCTACACACTGACCTGCTCTCGGCAGGGACTGTCACCTGTACAACAGGCAAATCGCTGCCTGACATGGTCAGCCCACTGCTTTCAGGCAGGAGAGCGGCACAGTGATTTGAGAAGCCAGCGACATTCCCCTTCATGTCACCAGATGTGTCCCATCTGCTGGCGCAGCCCTCTACAATCCCAGCGGCAGGAATACCGCATCCAAGCCCCTTCCCACTGCTGGCGGGATGAGAGAAGAGTGATGTACTGGGGGATTGTCCTCACCTTGCTGGGGTGGCTGTGCTGAACCTTGGTCTCCCCAAGCCCAGCCTCCTGCTCCCTTCTCTCTCAGATCCCACCCATGTCACCGCTCCTGACTCTGTTCCGGCTCCTGCCTGCCCGAGTTTCTTGTGGATGAATTCAGAAAATGCGATGGGCTGGTCCCTGCGCCTGCTCTCAGTGGATGTGAACACGCCAGGATAATTATCAGCGTGTCGGATCAGAGAAAAATCATATTTTAATTGTGTAATTGCAGCAATTCAAAACCCTCAGGCCTTAAACACCTCTGCTCGCTGGCAGCTGGCAAACCATGAGTCTCTCATGGCAATTAGCATACCTTGCATGAAATATTTAGCAACCTAAAAAGATGGAGCTTCAAATGTGTGCTTTGTATTTGCAAGTCATCAGTCACTGGAAAGGTATTTCCACCCCGTCAAATAACCTTGCCCCCAAAAGAGCTCGCAGTTTCTCTGCACCGTCTGCTTCCGTGGGCACCTCAGCAGCGAGTCTCATGTTTCCAGGGAAAGAGGGGACTTGCGAAAAACCCCGGGGAACTCTTCGGTTGTTTCATGGCAATACTGGAGCCAGGAGCAACACCTTGCCGCTGCGACTGGCTTCGCTCCCCCAGCACCTACCCTGAACTGGCCGCCGTTGCCGTCGTCGAGCTCTAGGATGTAGCCTTCCACCTGCACCGTCGACAAGGGGGGCTGCTTCCAGGACAAGGTGGCACTGTTGTTGTGGGTGCAACAGTCCTCTAGCTGCAGGATCGGGGGGGCCGGCACTGGGGAGGAAACTAAACACAAATTAGTGTAACCCTGGCTGCTAGCACCACAGAGGAGGAGCGGGGGGATAGCGGCGGCACGCACGTTTCAGCTGGAGCACGGAGGATGCATGTGTTGCCTCGGTGCGAAGCCAGCACGGCACAAGGGACATCACTGCGACCTCACGGGTGTGAGGAGGGGAGGAAGCAGAAAGGACCGTTCTCCTAACAAGCTCCACCAAATTCCTCCACCCTGCAGCCCAATGAAGCTGAGATTTCCCCAGAGCTTCTCTGCTTTATTCCTGTTTTCTAATACATTTTGGTGAAATATGGCAGCGCAACAATATCCCGGGTATAGAACTGCCTGGACTTTTCACGGCAGCCGGTCCCAAACCTGGGACGCACTCCCACACGCTCCGCAGAGCTGGCTCCAGCTGTGGGCCTGGCCTTATCTACAACCCAGCAGCAAGCGTTGCTCTGCTTTTCCATCAAACAAATTCACCGCAACGGAACAAGCGACGCTGGAGCAGCAGAGACAAACCTCGGGACCCGCAGAACAGGGACTGCCTCATCTTTTTGCCATGGCAGAGTCTGTTCTAAAAGGGCAGCAATCGCATGAACTGCGAGACTCAGCGAAGAGATGAGCGTGCCTCTCGACGACGCTGTTTCAGCGCTGAGGAACGATAGCCTTTCACCTGCCAAAAAAAGGCTCAGGGTCTTTCCACGCTGTCCCAAGGTGAGCACCCACTCCGGGGGTTCCTGTGGAGCCCCCAGGGCTGCCCCCTCCACCAGTCTGGCCAGCAAACAGCCCTTGCTGCTGGACACCTCCTGGGGAGGCACAAGGGGCACGAGCACGTTTCAGAGAGGTCTCCGAACAGACACCAGACGGTCCCTGTCCTCAGCCTCCGCACGCTGCCGGAACTGAAGCTGGGAGGCTGCGCACCCTATAGCCTCCCGTCACTGACAGAGGGGACACAAAGGACTGCCAGGGCTTTTTCTGCTCAGACTGCTGTATTTGGGCATCTGCATGTGCGCGACGCAGCCCGCTCCCGCTCTGAAAAGCATGGGAGGGGTGACAGCATGACAGGGAAATGGGATGTCCGCTGACACATGCTATCCCCTGGCCAGGGACAGCCCTCCCATACATTCTCTCAACAACAGTTGCTCATCCTCCATCCTCATCCTCACCGCCCAAAGTCTGACAAGAGTCAGTGAGAAAAAGACACGGAGAATCCAGACAAGATGTGGAGGAGCCACGGATGCCTGGGAGAGAAAAGACGGACTCGCTGGCAAAAGTTCACCATTCACCAGCTCCCTCTGCGACTCCTCCACCTCCCGGGTTGGATCCTCAGGAATCATCAGGCTGAGAGCCGGGAGAAACCGAGTGGACAAAGGCCTTGTGTTACAGCTAATACAGCAGAAGGGATGCTGCTCGTGCCCAGCACGTGCTGGCAACGGATACGGGATGCCCTGTACCTCTTGCTCACCTCTGCCCTTTATCGAGACCTCTGGTGTTGACCTGTCTCCCCTGGTGCTCAGACACGTGTTTGGGATTCAAACCCAACCTTCTGCAAAGTCTACAAAACACAACAACTTATTTCCACCGTGAGGGTGAGACAAGAGGAGAGCCTCTGTCAGCTCTGCCCTGCCTCCACAGAGGAGGGCGGGTGGCTAAATTAGCAGCAGATTTGCTCTTATTAATTAAAAATAACCCTCCGGGCTAAATTGAAAGAAGGGAGGGCAGGAACACGCTAACGTCTCCGTGACTGGTGTGTAAGCAAAACAGTAATTCAGCCCTCCCTGGGTTTGGCTCCCATCACTGTCCAAAAATGTTATTGACACTTCAAATGAACTGCCTGGCTAAGGATGAGCAGCTACGAGGGCTCCCAGCAGCCATGCCCGATGCACCCTTCTCACTGCAGCAAATACCAGCGGGGCCATTATTTGAAGACGCTCATTATCGTTACGGAGGAAGCGCGTGGTCAACAGCCTTCCTGTGTCTGACCGCTACGCAACGCTGGCGTGTGCAAATGGCTCCCGAATGAGGAAACCCAGCCGTGAGGGCAATGAAGAGCCATGCCAGACCCGCAGCTGGTGGCCTTTCCTGCAGGCAGCTCATTTGCACCAGCTGAAGGTACAGGCCTACGTTCAATGTTCTCCTGAGCTTCCCTGCGTCACAGCCCGTTTGCATCTTCTGTCAGCTTCCCAGGGCTTGCCAAGTCGCAAATCGCTCACAGGTTGCAGCGGCTCTCTGCTTCCTGCGAAGTGATGCAAATGCGGCGGCTCTCCCTGGTACGGAGGAGCGAACACAAGAGGGAACGGAGCACGAGGAGGAAATGAAAACTGAAGGTCTAAAACAACAGGGAGGAGAGGGGAGGGAGGAAAGACCCCGAGCAAAGTGGCGTGGCTCTTTGGGCCTTTGTGTTTGGAGGGGCAGCGTGGCCGCCCACAGCAGGCAGCTCGCTAGCTGGCCCATGCCGGATGCTGCTCTGCACTGAGCAAGCCACCGTGTGCGAGCAGAGGTTTGGGAAGTGCTTTGTGCTGCTCCTGAGTCCCTGGTCCCAACCTGCAGAGCGCTTTCTAATGCACTGCCAGGCAAAACCAAGCTCCCGGCACCTTGATCTGGCACACAGCTGCCCAGGGATCCGAGACAGGGAGGCAGATGGTTGGCCCAGGGGTGCAAAATACACAGGGACGCATGTAACTCTGGGTCTGGGGTGCCCGGTCTTGCTGGGAGAAGATGAGAAACTCTCCTCTCCTGCCCCTTCCCTGGGATGAGTTGCATGGAAGCACTCAGCATGAGCAGAGGTGGGTTTTTGAAAGGCGCTGGAAATATTCTTACCTTTCATCTGCACGAAGTCGAGCTGATGGATGGACTGTAGCAGAGGGGCATTGTCAAGGTTCAGGTCGAAGTCCGTGGTCATCCGGGGCGTGAGCGTCCCCTTTCCCCACTGGTCCTCGGTTAAGTGCACTCTCCTGATGAGAGCGTCGGAGATCTGGTGGCAAGGAGCAGCCTCAGCTACCGAGGGCCACTGGGGCCGTGTGCTCTGCCTTGTCCCTACCCCGCTCTCCTCCTTCCCTGCACCTCCCAGGCTGCCACTTCTGTCCCTGACTGCCAAAGGCTGGGACATCACACGTGGTTTCTAGCATCGCCCTTTGCTGCAGGCTCAGATTGGCAGAGGGACCGCAGGAGCTCTGGGGACTACTTTAAAGGCAGGGTCTAGTACCAAAGGGACCAGCCCAGGAATGAACGGTGGGATGCAGTTCTCAAATGCTGTGTGTCCGTCTCTAACTGGAGAGCCACGAGACACCACGTTATGATCACTGCTTCAGAGATACAGCATCATCTGCTGCAACCCTCTGGTCAGAGTAAGAAATGTCCCTGGTCTGGTTCTGCTTCTGTCCTGCTGCAAACCTGGAGGTGATGAGAGGCTGGCCCTTGATTTTATGGCTGGAAAAGCTGGGGACATCATCCTGGGTGTAACTGCCCCAACTCTGCTGCGTTACCCCAGGGCCCTTGGCTGTGCAATGTCTTTCCTGCTCCCCTCGCAGCCCAGATGTGAGCAGCTCCCCACCAACCTGCAGGAAGCCGCTGGGATCGTTCTCCTTGATGACCTCCAGGCAGTACTCCATCAGGCCCGTGGTCTGGCGTAGCTTGACCGTGCAGTGAGAAATCTGGTCTCGCACCACCTGCAATGGGACAAGGTGAGCAGTTTTGCTTGGAGACACCGGGTTTTAGGAGATGGGGAGCAAACGGGCTTTGGTGCTGTGTGAGCACAGGGACAGGATCAGGGCAATGCGAAGGGAGAGAAAGACTCAAGGGAGGAGAAAAAGGCAGAACTGCCCAAGACTCATACGCCGAATTCCAGATCCTTGAAAACCTGGCAAACAACAACAAGCCTTGTTTAGCTTAAACTTATTAACCCACATAATTATTCAAAGCAGTAGGGCACTTCCTTGCTCTGTCTTTAATTAAGACAGCTTCCAAATGACAGCTTATGAAATCCATGCAAAGCAAATGCCTACTTCCACAGACACACAGCTGCTGCTGCAGCCTCCATGGGGCTGTCCTCCCCATCCTCGGCACGGAGCTGGGCTGTGGGATCGGCTCTGGGGCAGCTGCACCGAATGGCCTCAGGTATGAGGAGTGAGCCTGGTATTTTGGTATTTCCAAGAGGAATGAACGCACCACCTCCCCCAGCTTCAGCTCTGACTTAGGATCTGTTTTGAGATGCTCATCTGCCCATCAGCTGAGATGGACCACGCTGCAGAATTGCCTCCTTTTCTCCACCGGCTGCAGCGGGAGTCTGGGGATGAGCTCAGAGGGAGAGGTGTGCCGGTGAGAGGGGATAAATCCTGCATGCCTTGCGGCAGGGCTCCCTACAGCGTGCCAAGCTCTGCCTGGGGCTGCCCAGGCTGCACGCTAAAGCACGTCTTCTTGCACCCAGGGATGGTTTCCCCAGGGGAACATGTTTCAGCATCCCAGCAGTGGAGTACAAGCAAGCGTGTGGTTTGGCTGGTGCCCGCGGGCTCTGCTGACCTTCCCTGAAACACAGCGGGGAGGACGAGGTTCAGGCTCCGGTATCACGAGGGTGTGTTTAAAGCTGGCTGGTCCCTCACGCTGAATCCCCGCAGAAGAAGACAGCGCAGGTCTGCACCCGCTGTCAGCGAGATTTCTGTCATGGGAGATTGGCAGAGCAGCTCAGGAAGAGAGATTTATGCTTTAGAGGAACGTGCCCATGGTAGATAATTTTTTTTTTTTTTTTCTGGAAGAGCTTTAAAGCTGTGTGAAGTTCTCCACTAGGACTGAACAAAGCTGCGCAGCTCTAGGGACCGCAGCTATTCAGGATGTTACAGACAGTAAAGACGAGCTTCCCGTCAGCATCTGCAGCTGCGGTGCGATGGAAAAAGCTGCAATAAGCAGCAATTAACATTTCTGAAGGCACGGTTGTGTCCTCAGCACCGCAGTCGGTGAATCCCAGCGCCTGTGGGTCCACCGCTCCATAGGCACAGCATCGCTCGAATGACCACCCTGGGCTGAGGAGCACCTCCTCCTGTGAGCATCCCTATGGTCCGAGGGACGGGGAGGTGAAACGAAGCACCTGCCAGCCCCCTGCAGTGAAGGAACCTGGGTTTCAAGGGGGGCGATGACTCCTGCAGGGCAATCAATCACATCACATGTTGCTTAATTATAATTTAATAACCTCTATTTCATCACCTAACAGGAAGAAAAGGATCACCAGTCCTCTAACTTGGGAAAATATATCTGCTTCCATGATACACTGTGGGATTGAGTGTACCCTCAGCACATTGGCAGATGACACCAAGCTGAGGCGCTGTCGACACACTGGAGGGACAGGATGCCATCCAGAGGGACCTGGACAGGCTTGAGAGGTGCACCCATGCGAACCTCATGAAGTTCAACCAGGCCAAGTGCGAGGCCCTGCACGTGGGTCAGGGCAATCCCAAGCACAAATACAGGCTGGCCGGAGACGGATGGAGAGCAGGCCTGAGGTGAGGAACTTGGAGGTGTTGGTAGATGAGAAGCTCAACATGAGCCGGCAATGTGCGCTCACAGCCCAGAAAGCCAACCCCATCCTGGGCTGCATTCCCAGCAGCGTGGCCAGCAGGGTGAGGGAGGGGATTCTGCCCCTCTACTACGCTCTGGGGAGACTCCACCTGCAGTGCTGCCTCCAGCTCTGGGGACACCAACAGCANTCCAACCCAAACCATTCTATGATTCCCTGATTCTGCGAAATGCTTCGAAGCAGTCTCCTAGCCAGCTCCGGATTTTTAGGCAGCAGCCACTCCTTGCTGCCTTTAGCAATCCCAGCCCCGTTTCCAGCCTGTGGCAGAGGGAGGCCGGAGCAAGCCCGGGCGCTGGGGAGGGGGCTGCAGCCAGTGCACCCCCTGTGCAGGGTAGGCAAGGCAGCAGAGGGAGCTCCCATATTGCTCCCCCGGACCAAGACGTGTGTGCGGAAGCTTGCAGATATGCTGGATTGCTCTGAGACAGGCTAGCGAGCAGCATGATCGGCACACACCAGTTTTGGCCTCAAGCGCTGTCATTAGAGGGAAGACTTCATTCAGTGCCAGTTTCTAACACTTGAGTGCACCGGAATGGCTCTGCGGGGATGCAGCAGAGGCAACAGCACGTTCTGGAGATCTGGACTCCTACACTGAATTTTTCTGAAAGCATGGGCGAGCCCCTGGACTTCCTTTCTCCGTGGGGATGGTCAGTCCTTTGGGGCGGGATCCAGAAGGTGCAGTAGGGGTGCAATGCCTTGCAGCAACCTGCAGCTTCTGCCATGCAACAAAAACCAGCCCCTTGTGTTAATGGGATCTCTTCTGCCCAGACAGCGGGTGCTGAGGGGTCGTTCTGCTCCTGCAAGGGTTGTCGGGGATGTTGGGTCTCTCAGGTCATGGTGTTACCACCGAGTGTGAGATGAGCCCAGCCTGCGGGTTCCAGCCTTGCTGTTAGAGCATACCCTGACCGCACCGACCGAGCCAGAGCAAGGTTTTGCATTCCCTGCCCGCAGGGCTGCAGATGGGCAAGTGGGGATCCCACCCTGTTCGCCCAGAAAAGCAGCCTCCTTCTTTCACGTGAGACCCCTCTCCGGGGAAGTGCACATGCCATCAGGAAGACAGCAAAGATGGGATTGGTAAAACAATCTTCTTATCTTCTTTGCAGCTTAAATCTCTGTCTGGTTTGCCCAGGATAATGAATTTGTGAGCCCCTCCCTGCCTGAGTAGATGCTTTCGAAGTATTACCAGCAGAATTGCCATCTGCTACCACCAGCCGGGCATGAGCCTCCAAGAAACAGCATTTGCTCGGCAAAGACGGGCACGGTGTCCCTGGACAGCCCTGGACACCCAGCTGGCTTCCCCAGCACCCGCTTGGCCAAGAGACCGGGTTACTGGTGAGGCGAGGGGACCTGCCACCACTGCTCCAGTGCCAGCGTGAGATCTGCAGGGCTCCCTGGCACTGTCTGGGAGGAGGGAGCTGGGACATGGAGATGCCAGCCCTGGCTTTGCCTGTCCACACCGCTGGCTCCCCAGCAGCGGGGTGAGGTGAGGCCAGCACCAGGCAGCTCCAGGCTGATTAATTACCGAGCTTCCTGGCAGATTAACCCTGCTAATAAAGGTCTGGTCGGGTGTGGAAGTGTTTGCTGCAGGCTGTCGCTGAGGCTACGCAAATCTTTATGCATGTGGGTGCAAACTGAGATACAAGAAATTCCATTTAAATATAACTAAAAGCTTTTTTTTTTTTTTTTCCCCATAAAGGCAGTCAAAGACCAGAACAGAGAGGCTGTGGAGTCTCCAGCCTTGGAGACATTCAAACCCTGACCAGAGGCACCCCAGGGCAGCCTGCTCTAGGCGCTCAGAAACTGCATCCAAAGCAGCGGCTGCAGCTCTGTCCCAGCTTTAGCTCCAGCGATCCTGCTCTTCTGTAACTCTGCGATGCCCTTTGGGGACGGAGCACCTATTCATCTGGAGAACTAGAGCATGAAACAGCAGTTTAATTGCAGCATCTACACGGCAGACACGTTCCCCTTCACCACCAACAAACTGTTTGCAAGGCAAGAAGAGGGATCTTTGGTTGGGACCTAGTGGGGCTTCGTGCCTTTACAGCTTCTGCGCTCCACACAAGAGAAACGGGACGCAGACAGGAACAGTGTGACTCCGTGAATCGCTTTGATTAGGGAAATGAAAGGTTCTAAAAATAAGACATAAGCCTCCCCCACACCTTTGAAGGCAGGTCTAAACCCAGTGGGGCCAGTGAAGCCGAATAGGTTTCCATATGGCTTTAAGCATCCCCTGGTCTTCCTTGTGCATCAGGGATTTCCACTCCCTGGGGTGCCTCAGCTCCCTGTTACCCCAGTAATGAAGAGTATTTGGACGAAGAGAGCTGAAAGTGAAATCTGGAAGTTCCTCAAGCCTTTGACTGATGTAACCAAATGAGGCTGCGCTGGGTTGAGTGGGAGGCCTCAAAGGGCTGGCAGCATTCGCCGCTTCGCCGGGAAAACCTGGCTGCCTTGAATTCTGCACGCAGGTAGACCGTTTACAAACCTTTCCTGAAACCACGTGGAGAACACACCTCGTCTGGCACCTTCTGGGAAAGGGCTAACGGCTCAGCTGGTGAGGGAATTTGGGCAGCTCCAAACATTTTGTTTGTGGTCGTTTTTATCAAATGCCTTTTTTTCCCTTTAGGTGCCAAAGGAGGCAACAGCCAGAAACCTGCCCGCTAATTACAGCCTATAAAAAGGACTTTTGCTGTGCACTCACAGCAGTTCACTACTACCTTAAAATAGGAAATTTATTTCAAGAGCTTTTCTTCCCTGTAAGATGACATTAACTATAATTTACATTTTAATACAGCTCCTAGAAGGCAGTAACATCTGCACTCATCTCTACTTAAATGCCTTCCTCACCTTCCTCCTCTTTTTAGTACTTGGCTAGATAACTGGTTTTCGAGGCACTCAACCTCACCTGAACCTTGGCTCCTCAGCGCCCGGGATGAGTCCTGCCGTGGATGTCACATGGAGGACACGGAGCCTCCTCACTCCAGGCACACCGTGGCTGGGGTATGGTCACCTGCATGGCCGTGGGGACGGTGTTACGGGGAGCAGTGCAGCAGTGCTGCTGTGCTCCACCGCAGGGCTGCAAACCCAGATGGAAAAATCCCAGATGGAAAAATCCCCAGGACAGATCCCGATGGTTTGTTTGTGCTGAATCCCACAACTATGCATCCTCTGAGCAGAGCATTTCCAGGTGGATGTTTCCATGGTGACTTGCCTCTCGCTGTTGGGAGAGGAGGCTCAGGCTGGAGGTGGGAAAAGCAGAGCTGCTGTGTTAACAGCCCTGCGTGATGCCGGTGGCGGCACGTCCTGGAGGCTTGCACAGCCTGTTCTGATCAAAGGCTTCTGTACGGCACCAGTAAGTGTGGGAAGGTGCGATACAAAGACCTGGTCTCCAGTGCAGAGCCAGTGGAGAACATGGCACAGAGAATCAGAGAATCATAGAATGGTTTGGGTTGGAAGGGACCTTAAAGATCATCTAGTCCCAACCCCCCTGCCATGGGCAGGGACACCTCCCACTAGACCAGGTTGCTCAAAGCCCCGTCCAACCTGGCCTTGAACACCTCCAGGGATGGGGCAGCCACAGCTTCTCTGGGCAACCTGGGCCAGGGTCTCACCACCCTCACAGTCAAGAATTTCTTCCTCATACCTAATTGAAATATCCAATCTAAACATGGACAGATGCTATGGAGGACAGATTTGATCCAGCTCTTTGACAGAACAAACAGAAAGCTTGAGGGACATCAGAAAACCAGAGGCATCCCAGCAGCCCGATCACAGCTCTGCAGAGCTCCTTGTCCTCAGTGCCCAGCTCCCGGTGCTGATGCCCATCCCAAGGTGGTCATGCACCACAGCAGGGGAAAATAGTGCAGAGTGTGGAGGGACTTGTATGATAAAGCAGTGGTTGGGTATCTGCATCTCTGGGAAACAATGCACCTCGTGATGGGCTTATCTGACCTGTGTGTCCTGTCTGGTGTTTCCATACAGAAATGGTACGGTACAGGAAACTAACCTGTGCTTCTGTCCTGTTTCTCATCCTTTCACACCAGTCCTGATCACCAGTGTCCTAATCCAATGGCGAACACCAAGTTCCCTTGGGCTTCTTCGAAAATCCTGACTGTAACCCCTCAAGAAGGGTCATGGACCAGCGTTTCACCTCTGGAGATCCAGTGCTATGGACAGGAGCCCTTAGTAAGCGTTTCCTACATAATTAGCTCCCCTGGGAAATGTGACAACCGCTGTTTGCCTGCAAGGGCTCTGCAGCCAAAGCATCGTGGTGAAATCACACAGCAAAAACATCCTATGACCTGAAGGCCAGAAGAAGGCCAGAATGGTCCACCACACTGCCGAGAGCTTAAAGGAGGTGCACATAGAGCTCTGTCTGTGTGTGCTGCGGACTGAGAGATTTCTTCCTGGGACAACACTGCAGAGAATCCTCTACGTCCCCTGCACAAACCAGCTCATGCTGTAGGGCATCTTCCCTTGGGGAAGACCATACTGGTCCTTTGAAAACCAGGGCCAGCAATAAGGAGCAGGACAGGCAAGGAAGTCTGTCCTGGAGGTGCAGCAGGCACCTGGCCCCACTACTCCTCCCGATGTTATTTTTTAAAGCCCAGGTTCTTAATCTGCATCCAAGTGTAGGGGGAGGTTGGGGAAAGGCATGGAAATGTCCCTTCCAAGTTCATTTATTCCCAAACCTCTCCTCGTTATGGAGTAATTAGTGTTGGCCCACAGGCAAACCTGGATTTGTGCCTGCCTCCATGAAATATGTGTCAAGCAAAAGTAGGTCAGTCCTGAAGCTGAGCCGACCCCAACTCCGGGCGCTGCACGGGAATGGGAACTCGGGCTCTCCGGTGAAAAGCGCCTGTGGTATCGTGCCAGCCGGCAGGCTCTGTCCCTCCGTGCCTCTCCTCCTCGCTCACACAGTGCCATATCGTGCTGTGATGGCCAACCTCCCAGCAGGCAGGAGAGGCAGCCCACAGAGAGACTGGCTGCAGCCAGGGTGCTGAGGCTCCACGCCAGCTGCTGGAGCAACTTGTTCGGATCCCAAGGGGCTACTGGGTGGCACAGCTAAGTCCCACTGGTCAATCTATCTGCTCATCTCCTCCTCAGCTGAGATGCTCTGGGAACATGGCAGTGGCAAGTGGACACACAGGCCAGGCGAGGATGCTCTGGACTGGTCTCCTATGGGAAGGGGTGAAGTTATCACCGCCAAGTCAGCAGCCAACTGTCCTAATGTGAACATCAACCAGGACAAGCCCCATGGTCCTGCAGGAGGACCCACCATGGGTCCGAATTCAGCACAAAGCGCATGCCAGGGCATGTGTAGGAAGAGATGGCACTGAGAATGCAGCGTGCTGCTGCGGATGGGGCCGGCGGAGGTGGGGAGGTGGCCCCTCTGCTGCACAGTCTCGCACCTGCACACTCTCCTTCCTGACACCCTGGAAGGGATTCCTGCTCCCTCTGCNCGCTTTCATGTCTCATTCCGTTCCCCTGACCCTTTGAGCGAGGCCAGCCCAGCTCATGTCCAGCTGGAGCTGCAGGTGCTGCCTTTGTCCTGGGGCTTCCTTGGAGGAGCCAAAGGGGAAACTGCCCCACATGGCGATGATCCGGGCAGCTCCTTCCCCTGGGTGACAGAGCACATGGGGACAGTGGCAGTGCCGGGGAAGGGGGTGCAGGGGACAGGCTGCTGGGTTGGTGGCAAACGCTCACCTTGGTGGCCTGGGGTGGCCGGGGGACCCTGTGCGTGGGCAGTGAGGACAGCAGGGAGGTACCCAACAGGACTGAGGCTCTCCTGCATCCCCTGTCCCATTTGCAGCTTGTGAAAGCAGGCAAGACCCTCTCTGTCCCCGTCCCCAAGGCAGAGGGGAAGGATGTGTGTTCACCCAGGCTGCGTGCCAAGGCTGTGTGTCCCAGCCTGACGATGCTGAAGCCCCGGGAAGCAAATCTCAGCGTGCAGTGGCACTCGGGTGGGTCAGGGCGGCACAACTCTCCCCATACAAGGCTAAGGCCAAGGCAGCACAGCTGCATTTATTACCTGCCTCCCCACTCCCTGCCCCTGCGAGAACAAAAAGGGAAAATCAAAGAATTTGAGGCTAAAAATCTGACCGACACTGCACAGGCTGCAGAGCAGAGGGGAGCAGCTTCTGGATTTTAAACACCGGCTGCTGTGATGCTGCTGATAACCGGATGCAGGCTCATGTGCCACGTCTGCTGGAGCACGCAGTGCCACGGAGTCCCTCCTGCCCGCACAGCTCCTTCCCCACGGTGCGTGAGGAGCTGCAAGAGCTCCGTCCTTCAGGGAAGGAGGCTCGAGGGCTGATTTTAGCAAGGTCCAGTCTGAAACCCAGGGGCTGTTTCTTCTTGTAAGGGCCAAGCCTGCCTAATGACAAAGCCCAGATGATAACAAAGGTGGACGGGGTGGGATGAACATGCTGGGGGGACAGGTGATACGGTAAGAGCAAGCAGTGGGATGCAGTTCCCTTCCTCCGGGCAAAAAGTGAAAGGCCTCAGCGGGTCGTGCTGAGCAGGGAAATTGCTTGATGCTGCCTGGCTTTGTGAGGGTTTAATCAACCATGCCCTGAAGGGGATGAGGGAAAGAAAGCCCACCAGGCAGCGGGGGTCCTCTCTGCGCCTAGAAGACCGGCTGGTGGCATGGCATGCCTGTTTGGGGCTGTGCTTTACACTGAGCACTGACGCTGGGCTCAGTCCCACAAAGCTGCCATTGTCCATCTCCCGATGGAAACGCTCACGAGCCCTCGTGTTGTGGTGCCCATCGTCTGCAGGCAGACTGGAGACTGGTGGCCTCCTCCCTCATTTTAGGCAGGTTCAAGAATCCCTCTGGGAGCCTCCTGGGTGGCCCAAAACAAGACCAGGAGGGATGCAAGTGCAGCCAGAGAAGAGATACAGATGTTTCTAGCCCAAACACTGACATGCCCTTGAAAGAGGGACCCTGGAAGCACAAAGTGATGTTGATGTGAAATGCCTCAGCTAGCCCATATCAGTGACAGCCAGAGTGCAACTACCTTGTCCAACAGACACTGGGCACGGCTACACCCGCTCCACCGCCCCTAGGTGAGATTTGGCTCTTTGCTTCCCTTCTCAGCCCCAAACCAGCTGAAAAGGCACAGCGTAGTGACTGCAGGGACGACACCAGCCAGGAGCTCCTTTTCACAGCTGACCTCAATGCTCACGTTGAGAGCTGCACCCCAGTTCCCTCAATGCCAGCAATTCACTCTCAGTGAAAGCTGAAGCCACGAGGTGCTCAACAAGCACAGAACAGAAAACAGAGCAATTCCTGCTCCTGCCTGATGACAAAAGTGGCATCTCATGATACCAAGTGCCCCACAGCTTCAGCTGAAGCCAGTAGACATTACAGGCACTCAGCATCCTGCAGGATCATGTTACTAGCTTGGGAGCAACATGGGGCATGAACAAGGTCCTTTCCCAGCCTGTGGATGCTGTACACATGGCTCTGCTGACCTAATGGCGAGTAATTGGCCCAGTAATGGAGTAATTCAGTGAGAACCGCCACCTGGAGGAAGCAGCACTTTGCTCAGTGCCTGTCATGCTGGGAGCGGGCTGAGGATCTGCAGCAAAATGGAATTCAGCTAATGTGAAAAGCAAGAAGAGTGGCTCTCCCGTGACCTCCCCATTCCTCCCACGGCGCTTCACCCCAACAAATAGTCCTCGTCCCTGTCTGGTGTCAACCCTGCTGAAAGCTCTCAGACCGCCCGAGCTGGTGCATAGAGGCTCACCTTCAGCTTGTGCTCGTGCTCCTTGTTGACCCGGGACAGCAGCTGGGCTTTCCTTCTGTTGAGGGCATCGATGAGGGCATCACACTGGGCCACCAGGCAGGCCTCGAACTCCACGCTGTTCTCCTGCGGGTCAGAGCAGAGCATCACAGCCCTTGGCGTGCCTCCGTTTCAGTTGGGAAACCTGATTTTTTGTATGATACCATATGGGCCATTTTTCATACGTGCAGCTGCATCACTGCATCACACAAATCCATACCATTAGCACGTGGGTGCTTACACCTTTGGCTCATGGCAGATGTGGTGGTGGCAGGTGAGGAACAGGTTTGGTCCATCCTGTCACAACCTTGCATCTTGCCAGACAGCAAGGGCTGGGGTTTCTGCTGCTCGCTCCATGACACAGGCAGCTTTGGGAGGAACAGTTTTGGGGAAGGCTGCAGAGGGGTAATAGGAAAAGTCAGGTGTGGACCCCTTTGGGAGAGCACCCACCAAACCAAGCTGGGGAGATAGGAGAGGATCGCAGAGCAGTTCATCCTGGTGGGAAGGGGCTGCTCCTCGACCAGGAGACACAGTACCTGGATTTGCTGCACCATGTTGCGGAGCTGGACCAGAAACTCTTTTGCTTCCTTGGCTCTGTCTGACAACCCGTTCAGGGCCTGGGAAAGCTGGCTCTGCAGGGGGAAGAAAGAGCAAGGTCATTTCCGTGTCCTGGACTCATCCTTGTGCTGGAGGAGCTGATGTGTGTGCGATTTGGGCAGGGGATGGACTGCAGCCCAGCACTGCTTTCCTGGGTGCGCAGCCTTCAGCAACCCGCCGAGGTGTCCTTCTGGCCCTGCTGCTCAGACTGTAAGGAGAGGAAAAGGAGGGTTAGCCATCATGATGGATTCCCAGGGCTTGGGAAGCAGCTGTTCAGTGTCCACCTCCTCCACAGGCTTCCCTGGGTGATCAGGGACAAGCCACATCCATCCTGGGTCTCAAAGCGAGCCAGCGGCTACCTCCCCATGATCTCTGCTCTCCAGGGAGCCAGACACCAAAAATCCTGTAGGATCCGATCCATGTCTGCTGAGGATGATCAACAAAAGGGCACAGGTCAAGCCACTCAAATCAGACTGAAAATTCCCCAGCGTCCCCATGGTAAAGCAGGGACCTCCACCACCATCCAAAATACTGACTGCCCCTTCCTCCTCTGGTGCTAGGAGTGGGAGCGCACGCTCACAACCTGCTCTGGCCCGTGCTGAGCTGAGCTGAGCTGCCTAACACACTAATAATAATGATTGCGCCTTGTGCTTCTTCATTTTCATGGCACTTTCCAAACATCAGCTCCGGAATCTCCCCCTTTTGCCATGATTTCAGTAAGAGTTATTATCTCAAGAGCTGGGCAAATCACCCACTACAATTCACCTCTGGGAGAGATTTTTGGGCTGCAAAATGCCTGCAAACACCATACAGGATTTGAGGTATGATCTTTCTTTGTGGTAGGCACAGAAGGGGACCCAGAAGATGGCTGATGTCCCCAAATCTCCAAAAACCTACTGTGACCGTCCCTCCTGTGATCAGGACACTGGTACTAGGGTGGCACCTGCCCCGTCGTGCAGTGCTCCCCCGGACACTGGCGTGGGGAGATGGAGGAGGTGAGATGGGAGAGGGGATCAGGGGAGTGACGGTGCAGAAGAGATGCAAGGTCAACGGAGCACAGCGCCTGCTGAGATGGCGCTGGGCTGAAATCGAGAAAAAAAGAATTGCTATTGAAGAGACAAGGTAGCAAACGAATGGCAACCATTTAATGGCCCATAAAATGACCTTACTGCTGCTTCCCTGGGAGATGTTAATATAACCCTAGTGATTTCTGCATTTCCTTTGTAATTTATCGTGCCCGAGTCATTAGGATGCGGAGCTAATCAGTGAATGCATCTCTACTAAAAATGGGATTGCTAAGTCAGCTCAGCAGGTCTCCCCATCTCTCCTCCCTCCCCTCCCCGAGCAAAGGCTGGAGGAGAGCCGAGGTCGGAGCCTGAGCCGCTCCCCATGGCGCTGGCAGCCCCCGGCACCGCAGGGACAACCCAGCCCTGCCTCGTCCTCTCTGCTGCACCCTGGCAAAAGCCTCCATCACCCTGCCCCACACTTGCCCTCCGCAGCCCACGCATGGCTCCAGCCCTCCCAGGTTTAGGGAGACACCTTAAGCCCGGCAAGGTGGCTTGCTGAGAACCGAGCGCTGCAGGGCCCTCGTCTTCGATAATGCAGGCAATTAAGAGAGAAAATCAGTGGGAGTTTGTTATGTTTACAAGCTCCTCATTAAAATTGCAGCATAGTGGGTTTTTTCCTTTAATAAAGTCTTTGGAAGGCTTTTTTTATTCTGTCAACATACATTTCAGAAAGGGGATCTTTAGATCAACATAACTCTTTGAGGCTTTCCTAATGGGAAAGCATTTTAAATGTGCTCTTAAAATTTAGTAAGAGCTCTGCAACGCCACTGTGCACTGTCCATTGCAGCTCCTTCACCCTGGACACCCCCAGTCTCACAACACAACGGCTTCCATGGCACAGCAAGATTTGAGCCTGTCCATCAAAAGAAAAAGATGGTCCATCGCCTTCAGAGCATCCCTCCCCGCCGTCTTACACCGCATCCCCCTTTTCAGCTCAGCCCTTCCCTCTACTCAAGATGTTCCCGATGCCACCAGCGCCTGCAGGTGAGGGGCGTGCACTAGTCGGGAAACTGTATTTTTTCCGTAATTGTAAGGTGGGTGAGGTGCACAGTGGACACCCTGCCCCGTCCCTTGTCCCTGGCATGGAGAATGCAGTGCCAACACCAGCATGCCCAGCTCACAGTGATGCGCAGCAGGAGCTCGCACTGCCACTTCCTACGTATGGGTGGCCACACGCTCCTCACTGGACATGGGAGCTCCAAGGTTTGATTTTTCATCGGCGTGACCTTCGTGCTGATCTCCAGGAAGGGTGCCCACCATGCCGAGCCTCTCCCGGAGCAGAGACACGTTCCTGGACGCGTCCCCTTTGAAATAAGTATCTGCCCAGCTCTCCCACTGCATCCATGCTGCTTATGGCAAGAGTCACCCCGCTGGGGAGTGAGAACTGCAAGCCATCACAGTTAGCCCATTAGACAAGGTTAATTAATGCTATGTGACAACGGAGCGCATACTGGAATGTGCGCAGGGACTCGCGGGCATGCCTGAATGTATTCGTTAAGGGCAGCGCTGCAGGCGCAATGACAACGTGATTCATAACCGTACACCGCAGAAAAACAAAGTCCTTCTGGTTTCTGTTATTAAGTTAGTAAGTCAGAGGCTGCGAGAGAAATTAAATGACTGATTTGGTCCGTAAATTCTACAGGTACCTTTCATGACCCTTGGAGCAAACCCAAGGCTTAATGCAGCCTGTCGCTTCAGAGAAGGATTTAATCACCAGACACAGAAGGCAGAGTCAGAAGTTTCCCACACGTGTGTGATCTGCATGGAGGGAGCAGGAGACAGAGACTCAGGAGGAGTCCTCTGTGTGGGAGCAGGGGGTCGGAAGGACCTCAAGCCTTGTCTCCTGCAGATGCTGTACCAGATCGCGGGAAACTCTTAATATTTCTGACACGTGCCGGAGGGATTTCCCCTCCCTGTTAAAAGGTGGAATGTTGCACTTTGCATCTCCATGTGGAAACAAAAATCTTTGGGGCTTCTCGGGGCTGGGAACCCCTCTCTGGGGACCACTGTTCCTCTGCAGAGCAGGGGACGGTGGATGGAGACCCCGTGTCCTCCAGTGTGCAGTGGGCCAGCCAGCTCGCATGCGCTGGACCGGAGCAAAGTCCCACCCCGAGCTAGCACAGGCAGTGGAATTAATGAGTGTGAAATGAAGAAAAATCCCATTTAGCGCTGTCTTAAAATCAAGTGAATTCGTTCTTTGCGGAAAGCTGGCCTCTTTTTCAATGCTCTTGTTTCAAAGCAGTAAGAAGAGACCTCTGTAATTCATATTAGCATTAATGGGAGCTAAGCATTTAAATCTCTGTCCTCGGAGCACTTAGGAGAGAATCTGTCCCCTCTTTGTGCTCGCTAATAGCTCTGTAACCCTCCTTCCCAGGCAGGGCTGACAAAGGGATATCTGTCACTCGGATTCTCCCGTGTCCCAGAGCATGGGTGAGTGCAGTTGGTGCAGAAGGCTGGTGGCTCAGTAGGGCTGAGCAGGCTCCAAGAAATGGAGAAAAACACTGTTTAAGCTCTCTCAGATGGAGCTGGTCTGGTTCTCCTCCTGTCTAACCCAGCTGCCAGTGATGGAGCTCCTCCAGGTTTAGCTTGAGATGAGGAGAGAGCTGGGGCTGTTATTTTAGGAGATGCTGGGTCCCGCTCGGCATTGGATGCTGGATTTGCGGAGCTGGCTCTGTGTGACAGCTCCATCTGGCATACTGAGAAAAGTCCAAGTTAGCTAACATTGGCCACCAACAAGAGCAAGAACGGTTGCTCTCGTTTCAAATCCCAACTCGCTTGCAGGCTCTGACACTAGAAAAAGTGCCTTGAGCACTCAGGAGGGACGTCAGTCTCCTTCTCTGCTCAACGGAGAGGACGGCAAGTCAAAACCCAATGGCTAGCCCAGGTCCCCTGGCCAGCTGAAGCCCCGCTGCCTGTGCCCCTGCCCATCCAGGAGCTGTGC
Organism: Burhinus bistriatus; assembly: GCA_013397275.1. NCBI lineage: Eukaryota > Metazoa > Chordata > Aves > Charadriiformes > Burhinidae > Burhinus > Burhinus bistriatus. Next base: position 55,194 of record VYXH01010211.1, read on the forward strand.
AGCTCTTGCACTGCCCATCCCCAGCCCGCAAGGGCTGCACCCACATGCAGGAAAGCAAGCTTGTGTGCGGTGGTGAAAGGTCACAAATTCAAACGAGACCAAGAAAGGACATTTCTGTTGATGGTCAGGCCAAATATACACCCCAGTGCAGTGCAGCATCTTCTGTGCAATGGTATGCTTCCAGCCTCCAACACTTCAGAGCTCAGGAACCTCATGAGGTTGGCATGGCTTTCACGTAGTCTGTGATTTGGATTTCTCTTCCACAGAACTGTCCTGTCTCCTTGTGGACCAACATAAGCTTTTATTACCCACAAGGTCCTGTAGCAAGGAGCTCACAGCTTAAGGTTAGGTTTACGGTTGGACTCGATGATCTTAAAGGTCTTTTCCAACCTAAATGATTCTATCATTCTAAGTGTGTGCCCTGTGAAAGCCACCTCCCCTGGGCTGCTAGAGACCATGCCTGCTTCAAAGGCCATTTGCAGCTGAGACTTCAGATGACTGCACCTCCCTACCAGCCACCGACAGGCTAGGTGCTCCCTGTCACCCCAGGGCAGAAAACTCACCCCAAAAGAGCTCTCGGCATCACACTGAGAGCCCAGTACCTGCTCTGACATCCCAAGTGTTGCAACCAGTTCCTGTTTCTTCTCTCCTTCCAACTAAGTCATCTTCGCAGCCAGTTCCTACACTGGAGCATCCATATGAAGGTAAAAGAGAAGAGCAATAAGCCATGGCAGGAAAAGATGCTGTTCCCAGCTGTTCTGCTTGTACCCTTGAACGGATGAGGAGCAGCTGAAGTCATGTGCTTCTTCCTTTTAATTAAAACACAGGACCTACAGCCTTTGAATCTTGAGGCAAGCTTACTGCATGGGATGCCTGGCTAATTAAAATGGGATGTTTAATTAAAACTTGCATTCAGTCAGGAAGTTGATGAAGCTAAACTGCTGCTAATTGGCTTTCGGCTCTAGTCACGAGAGCCTGACTTTTGGATTCAACGCTGCCTAAGAAGAGAAACCGGGAGCTCTGCCTGGAGCTGCAGCCTGGGATGAAGTTGCCCCTTGAGGCAGGAGCCTACACTGCCGGGCGACGGGAGACCAGACCGGGCAGCACCATGTCCCGGGGTCCTGCAGGAGATGGTCCTCAGGGGAGACCAGCGATCGCAGGGAGCTGGCTGTGCCCTGTGCTGCGAAGGAGCTTGCTGATCCTGAGCCTGCTCCTAGCAGTGATAAACGTCCAAATGAAATCACACCCTCACCCCTCTCCTCGTTGCTCCTTTGCCCACCTGACAGTCACTCAGTCGCTTCTGCTGGGCCTGCCCATACCTGACTTACCATCGCTGCTACATGCCGACTGGTAAAGCCCCCGGCTGCTCTCCAGCAACAGCCCCATGCCCACTGGCCGTGCTGCCTCTGCTTCCACTGAACAGTCCAGATACCTTCCCCGTTTCCCTTGCACACATCCCCAAACTGTATCAGCCATCCCTGTGTACTTAGTCTGATGAAGACAAGTAAACAAGCCCAAAACCTGCTCAGAAACGGCTGTATTTGATCACTACTCACAGACAACAGCTTCTAGAGCTCCAGCAGCCCACCAGCTCCCAATGCGGACGATCTGATGTGACACCACGCAGGGCTAGGCACTTATTACCCGTGCGCACGTAAGGAGACCTCTTACCAAAAATACCTTACACTTCTGCAGCTATGGCTATCAAACCTGAACCTCCTCAAAGGTCCTCTTTCTCTTCCTCTCCCTTCTGCTCTGCTAAGCCCGGTCCCCTGAAATCACGCTGGAAACGCAGATGTGCAGTGGGTTACACCCTGAGCCAACATCATGCCAAAACAACCTCATCCCGAGCCTGTGCGCCCAAAAGGTTGGTGGAGAGCAGAGCTTTTGTTGCAGGCCACTTGCTCTCTGCCTGCTGAGCTCCTCAGCACCTTCGGAGAGCAATCAGGCAGCAAGCAGCCTTGAAAGCTGGAGACCAGCGCTTGCTCCCAGGCTCACCCTGGCACGCCGCTGGCAGGGATGCAGAGTAGACAGAGGTGACTGATGGTCCCTGTCTGCAGAGTGAGCAAAGCTGGACCTTCTTAGTTGCCAATGACTAACTCTGAGCCAAGGCAGGAGACAGGAACAGAGCGTGGGTCTGAATTACCCCTCTTCCAAACGCAGCACCATTCTGCTGCTGGGTGTTTGACATCGGTCCAGCTCAGGTTTTGCTGGCTTCCCATGAGAAGGATGTGCTCTCAGCCTGACATAAAGCTGCAAATAAAGTAACAGACGGAAGAGCCTACGCTTCCAGCAGGGGACACACACACACATACGTGCAGAAAGACAGAGCCAGGTTTGTGAGCAAAGCTCCTGGGTGCAAACGGCAGGCTGGAAACGAACCCTAGGAACGGCCCCCGCTCCCCCGCTGCAGACGAGGGATGGGAAGGCAACGATCACTACCTGTGCCTATCATGGACCTTGGTTCTCCTCCTTCACTGCAGTTATGCCCGGGAAACTGGGGTACGCAGGAGGGACATGAAATGTAAGCTGTTAAGATGTAGCAGCCCCTGGGAGAGGAGCTCCATGCGGGAAGCGTGCCTCAGAGCCGGGCTGCTCCTGCTGCCTCCGCAGCAGCCCAGAAGGCAGCTGGGGTCTGCAAAGCAGATGATCCTCCGCACATGCAAGGCGGGCTGGCTCTCGGGGACGGGGAGGCATCCGCAGAGCGGATTATCTCTAGGGCAATTTGTAGTGACATCAGAGTTAATTCCAGGGCCTGTGGAAGGGCCCCTGCGTCTCTGGAAGAGCCAGAGATGCCACTACACCCGCTACTATTAATCCAGGACCCTGGTGGGTCCTCCTGGGTGAAGCATGCAGCCCTTTGACACTGCAACGCTGTGAAAACCCCAGGCAGAACCTGCGGAGGGAGGACACCCGAGACGAGGACACTTTGTGGTGTGTCTAACCTCCATGGTGGTAGCATCCACGTGCAGCTCCACAAGGATTCCCAGTCCTGGCTGGAGCACGGGTGAGTTACAGCCTTTTCAGGGCAAATTGGAAGGGATGCAGTGGGTTTGGGATGCCCAAGGATCTAACCCGGCACAGCTGTATCAATCTACGTGGAGCAGCAGAGCACCCAGCCCTCGATCCCTCTGCAGTGCTGAGGGCACCCAGCACCCACAGAGAGCAGCAGGTGCTGAGGGTCCTCAGAATCCCCGAGGACACAGACTGTGTTTTGTGCACAGGGAATTTTCCTCCTGCAAGCCTTCTCCTTTCTCTCATGTTCTACCATTTTCCCCTGTCCCCATGCAGCAACACAGCAGACTCACCTGTGCCACCCAAGGCTGGCAGGGGGAAGCCCCGCTCCAGAAGGGACTGTGGACCAGCCCAGGATGGAGGCAGTGGAGAATTCAGCCTGGAAAAAAACCTCATGTCCCTTCTGCCAGGCAGACAGGCTGTCTGCAGCCCTCCCGTGAGCTGGGGGTGGTGATGCAGTGGGTTTTGCCCCATGCCAAGCCCCAAAGCTGGGCTGCCGCCAGCCAGCTGGTAGGATTTTGTTACAGCCACTTATTTTTTGATAGCACAGAGCAGAAATCACTGGCAATGCCAGCAGTGTCAGAGTTGGAGGCCTTATCGGCTCAGCCCAGGTTGGTTTTATTTATTGCCGCTCACCCTGAATCCCTGCGTATCAAGGTGAAATTTTGCACACGGACGCACATCTGTCCTCCCCTGCAACAAGGAGCTGCGGCAGGGTTATGGGTGTTCGCTGGGTCTGGGGAGAGTCGGGCATGGCAGGGTCCCCAGGGGCATGGCAGGGTCCCCAGGGGATGCCCCCGTGAAGGGTGAGCCCTGACAGCTCAGGTCGGACGCTGCGGACAGATGCCCACCCCTGCAAGCCTGGATGTCGCCAGGATGCCTGCCTGCTGCGGCGCTGTGCTGCCCTAACCGATCCCTTCGGTACACGGCTAAACCCGTGTGTGTGCCATTTCTGGGCTCAAACCCTGCGGGGCTGGGGGATTGCTTGCTTCTTCAGGATCCCCATCCTACCACATCACCTCCCCTATGCTCCCTGTGAGACGATGATTGCAATAACCAGCCGGGAGCCAAAGTCCCCAGTACCGATGTGCTGTCACTTGGGCGCACAGATGGCCCCAGCCACTGCCTTTGTTCACGCAGACACTAGGGCAGTGTATTTCCTCAGCAGGCAGAACTGATTCAAAGGCTCCAGCCTGGAAATAAAACAAGGATATATTCTTTTCAAGCATGACCTTGCTAAAACCCTTTCATTGCCTCCTGTGTGGCCCCGGGATTCCCTGGCCCCGGGCAGGCACGCTGCTCTGCCTCCTCCCAGCCTTGCTGTGGGCAACGCTGAATTCACGCTGAGTTTCTTGCACATTTTATTTAGCCTGGTCTGTGTTATAACCTGCAGCAGCACTGGCAATGTCGGCCCTCACCCTGCACATGCGGCAGAAAGGGACGGGGGTCTACGCCCTGACCAGCCCCAGGCTTCAGGGGTCCTCTCCGAAAGGAGACTTCCAATGTTTTGACAATGACCTGGTGTCACTTGGTCACCAAGCCCTGGAACTGCATATTAGCCAGCACTGGGGACACTGCTGGAAGCAAGAGACCTCGGGTAAAAACATCAATTATTCTCATTGCATGGATTTTAATGCATGTAATTGTTACGCCAAAGTTGCTGAAGAATAATTCTGGCCTCCAGACACCCTGCTAGGAGCAGCATGGATGACAGCGTAGCTGGGACGCCCAGGCTGTGGGTGCCTGGGAGGACAGGTCACACGCTGCTTCTTCCACTCTGAAACAGCAGAGCATTTTGCTCCTGCTGTGAATCCGTGTGCTCGCTTGAACCTGCTGCTTCCCGGTTCGCAGGACTTCAGTGGCCAGGACAGCTGGTGGTCTGCAGCCTGCAATGATTTCTCAGCAGGCTCTGGGAGAAGCCTGTACGAGGAGGAGGACCTGAACCCCCAACTTCAAGCATCCTTGCACTTTAACCCCAACTTCTTTAAGGGGCAAACAATCAGGCATGGAAAACTCTCCAGCAGAAGATATGGCTGCCAAGCGGCCTGTGAGATAATGCGCCGGTGACTTGCTTTCAAAAACATGGGGACACCAGATGGGGTTGTTAGATACCACTGGAGCCACGGTGACCGTGCTATGTCTCAAGCACTGCTGTGGGATCAATCTTGGTTTAGCTTAGCCCCTAGAAGAGGGTAGCCCTGGGACGATTCCTCGCAGCCTGACAAGGGCCAGCTTTGTACACAGGGACACTCAGTGTGGATCAGTTTGTGTGTCGAACTTGCTTGGCTGTCCCTAGTCCTTGGACTAAACAAATAGAAGAGGTACGTAACGTCCTGGGCTGCTCCTTGCTGACAGCTCCTTGCTGTGAGGATGTGTTGAAGATGCTCTGTCCTTGCTTTGATATAGGATATAGTCCTTGCTTTGATTTTTAGGGAGAAGAAATGGGAGCGCCAAGATCAGCGTAACAGCCCTTTGATATTGTCCAATTAATTCCTGTTTTCCTTCATTAACACTCAACAACAAATCATCTTTGCTTTTCATTGGCAAAACCTAACGCATGTCCGTTTGAAATCACACAGATAACTGCCAGCTCTATTACAGGGATGCTGAGAAAAACACAAGCTAAGCAAGGGTCTGCTGCCTGCCCAGGGGTACACAGAGGGGCAAACAAGGTAAGGGTGAAAAGCTATTTTAAAAAGGTCAAATCGGTGCACATCTGTAGGGTGAGTTGATCCTGAAGTTCACAGTCTGTGTATTTCAGGAGGAGAGACGCTTTGGACTCGCCCTCGCCTGGTCCTGCTTCAGCTGCACTGCATTAGGTGTGCTCCTGGAGAACATCTTCCAGGTAGTGTCCTTGAGAGGAGTCCAGGTCCTGCTGCAGCTCTGCACACAGACATCAGGGTGGAAACGCAGGCTGAGAGTACTGCAAATACATGTTGCAGCTGTTCACTGCAGGCTGCTTTTCTGAGCTGAATAATTTCCACATCCTGGCCGGGGTGACAGTCTCCCTTGGAGTCTTGTTACCAAGATGATACTGATTGAGTTTGGCTTCTTCTGGGATCTGAACCCCGGCAAGAAGGCCATGGACTTTGCTAGCGGCTGGTTCACACAAGCAAGACTAGAATAAATTCCTCCCCATCATCCCTCGTGGGGCAGCTCAGGGCACGGCAGGCAGCAAGAAACTCAGCTTCCAGCTCTAAGCCTATAGCTAGCTGAGATCCAAATGGGATCCTCAGGACACATCTCTTCCCCTCTGGAGAGCTCACAGGCAACCTCACAGACTGGTGGGGGGTGGAAATTAGCACAAGCTGGACCATGTATTCGTTCACAACCCTCCCTTTCCTTCCCTCAGCCAGATCTGCTGTAGATCCAAGGTCCCTCTCCCAGTACCAGTGCACCCAGGAGCACTGTCCTGCCAATGGTGAAGGGCAGTGAAGTTGCACGCTGGCCCTTGTTTCGTCTTCGTCCGTGCCTCTGCAACTCTGGGGTAGCTTCAGGGCTTCTACAACTGACAGCCACTGGGGTCCAGCAAGTCTGAAGTAGCCCAAAACAGGTATGGAGGGCAAAGCCACGGACCTTTGCTGTGAGATAGCAGTGCATTTGTAGAGCAATTAACAAGGTGGCATCAACTGAAAGCAGTCTTTGCCCAGCATCTTCATCAGATGAATGAACCCTATCACTGCTGGAGGCCAAGATGAGAGTTCAGGGAAGAGGGCTCCCCTCCTGTCTGCATTAGCGATGCCCAAGCCTTGACATAAGGCTGAATTCACTGCTGACTTCATGCATCTGCACAGCCTCTGACTGCCACAACAGCGAGAGCTCTGCGAGGGACATGCCCAACATCACCAACCTCCCAGCGCTGAGGAGATCCTCCTACAGCCTGGGCACAGCTCCCAGGTCCCAAGGGCGCAACACGGGGCTGGGCTGGTTTCCAGCCCCATAACTAAAGGAACACTCTTTGGGCTGAAGAGATGTGACGGATGCAGACACCAAAGTGACACGTGCCAGCAACAAAAGTACAGGCAGCTCCGTAGGGGTTGTAATGAGGCTGATGGGAGGATGCAAAGAGATGCTTTGCCGGAAAAGGCAAGGTGAAGATGCTGGTGCAAGCCAGTCCATCCAGGGCAAGAGCAGCACTTTAACGACTGTGCTGAGCCATGTCTTGAAGACTGCAATTGTAACGACGGCTGATTACCGTCACTGGTGACCCAGCTGGGAGCACACTGAACTATAGTTGCCATCATGCAGCCGGTGGCATTTCCAAACCACCCTGGAAGCACAGGGCTCATTTGCTGTGTCAGTGTTGTTATGTTTTGAGAGATGAATGAGGCTGGCGAGAGGCAGAGGACAGCTCGAAGCTGAGCAATGACTTCTCCAGGCTCCCTCCCCTCTCCTGCAAGGCACGGTCCAGCAACAACATGCAGTGTCCTGAGTAGGTGGAAATGCTCGTAGCTCTCCTCGACCAGCACTTACAGCCACGTCCCTGAGCAGACAGGCTGGTTCTTTGCTAGAGGTGCAATTTACAGGCAGAGTAAGCACACAACTACACCTACACCCCTCTCTGGAGAAGCTAGAAACACACCATCTTGTGCACACTCTTCCTGTTTTTGCGGAAAAAGGAGGTTTAAGCACCCTTTGCTGTACCCCAGCCCTAAAAGGGCTGAGCGCTGGAGCAAACCCCTGCGTGGCGAAGGACAACCTTGCAGGCACTGTCACTGCAGCCACTGGGGCTGTTCCACGGGCTCCAACCCCTGGGCAGACAGTGCCTAGGCCATCCCCTGCTCCTCGTGGGATGGTAAAGGTCCTCCTTGGACAGGAATCCATCAGGGGAGAGTATCAGAATATAGCTGTCGACCCAGGCTGCCTGCTGAAATTAGGCACATCAACAGATGTCCCTCTCCTAGGGCTGACAAAGGGCAGGACACGTTGCAGACATGCAGACTAAGAAAAAATACCCAGAAAATGTGTCTGTGCTGAAGGGAAACTGCAGAAAATTGGCTCCTTGGTGCTCTGGAAAGTCAGATGCATGTTACTCCGAGCTGCTGTTACATGCTGCTTTCCTTTGCTACCCTTACCGACGTAGAATCAGCCCTGAACGAGCATCCAGGAGGGAAACAGGGAGAGGTGGCTTATTGACAGGGAGTTACCCACCGGTCTGCTGCACAGCTGTTGAGGAACTCGGCGCACGGCAAATATTGAGAGTAATAATGTTCGGCAGTGCAAGGTAATCAAGACAACCGATCTAGTTATAATCAGCCTCGGCAAGCACAGAGTTCAGCTTCTGGAGGAGTAGTCTGCAGGTCAGAAGGCACTGGCTCATCAGGCAAGATCTTCCACATCTCAGGCAGCCACTGAAATAGCATTACTATTGTTTTAAAAAGTAATAAATCCATCGCACAGCCTTAATTAGAGACAAAGGCAGTTAAAATCAGACACTGCATTTCCTGAGAAGGCGGCTTAGCAGCTATTCTCTAGGGCAGCTGATCCCTCCTTAGATCACTGCTCCCTGTGGCATTTTCCCTTCACTCTGAATAAGCCTCCAAGCCCTGGATTCCCCTTCCCACAGTGTAGAAGGAGTAAGGGAACAGGTATTAAGCACTCAACTCGTGTCATGAGCTCCTGGGCCAGCTCCAAGCGCAGTCTCCCCTTGCCACTGGCCTGTTACCCCAAGCGCTGTCCCCTCAGAGGCAGTGGTCATGTCTCTAGGTCATCCTACCAGCAGCAGCAGCGCCTCGCAGCCAAGCGTTCACCTGGGCTGGTGAAGTGACACACACAAGAAACCCCAAGCAGCCAGCTCCAGGGACCATCCCAGGGCCCATCGGAGAGGCAGCTGCCTCTACAAGGGGTCTGGAATTAAACAAGGGGCAGTGGAAGAGGTTGAAGAAGATAAAAAGACAAATGGTTCAGAGGGAATGCACTGGTAAGAGCATGGACTCTTTTGAGGAACTTTCAGGCATGCTGCAAAAGTAGGAGAACCTGGAGAAAAACCCAGCATTTTTGTGAGTGATAAAGGAGTGTGCTGGTGTTGCATCCATCTAGCTCTCCAGTCCTTGATGTACACAGGGAAGAGCAGGTCACGGCAACTCCCCTGGCAATAGCACGGTGACACATGGTGTTACCCTTAACAGGAGTGCTCTTGCTTGGCCTCATGTCGGCAGGAGAACTGGACCAAACGTCACTTCCTTTCTCCATTAGGATCAAACAAATCCCCTGGCTGTTGCTGTTTGTCTCACCAAAGAAAATCCTCATTGTTCGGCACAGACAGAACCTGGGATACGTTCTTTAACTTGCCTAAAAATGAATTTACAAGAGCTAAAGTTGCTGCAAGGTAGAAGCCCAGCCATCAGGCCACCTTTTGACCCACAAGACTGCTGTGACCAAGAACAGCCTCCGTTCTCTGCGAAAGATACTTTGGGATGTGAAGGACTGCACCAATAACACCCTCCAAGAGAAGGTTCTGCTGCACCATCCCTCTCACAAGCTAGTGCAAGACCTCACAAGAAGCAACAGAGCTTCAGACGGAGGTGGAAGGCCCTACATCCATCATAGCACTGGAGGTATAGTCACCATATGACCAAGATCCCACTGTTGCTGTCCTGTGAGCATAGCACGGCTGGCCTTCTCTGGCAGTTGTATGTCAGGCACACATCCGAGCAAGGCCACATCACCTAGCTGCTCATGCAACTATGCCTTGTGCTAAAACCATTAGCTCTTGAACTGTGCAGGAGGGAATGGACTCATTCTAGCCGTGTGGCAAATGCAGTGCTGGTTGTGGGGGAGATAGAGCCTGCAGGGTGCTATCAATTCCCACCAAAGTTTTAGAGGCAGAGAAGTAGCCTCTCTGGTCAATGGCAAACATAAAAGCAAGCATCTCCATGATGTTCAGGGAACATCTAGCTATGGCCAAGCTTCTCAGCTCTTCCCAAGGACTCCCAGTGCCCATGACATGAAGAGTAGGATGTGAAACAGTGATGGTGTTATGGCCAGTGTTAATTATATACATGAAGCAGCAAAACCCTCTCCCTGCTTCAGCTCATTGCTGTAAAAGGCTCAAGGCTGTAATGTGTTGAGGATGGATCAATCACCAGGGCTGCATCCATACCGAGACAAATCTCTCAAGTTTTGGTCTACATTTTCCTGGAAAGTTCCCCTCATTAGGTTTCTTGAAGTATTCCTTAAACCCAGACTTGCATTGTGAAAATACTCAGCAAACAGCCCATTTCCCACAGGTCGGACTCAGGTTTGTTGGTAGAGCAATCAGGATAGAGGTTCGGTATCTCTTACAATGAAGGAAAAGCAACGCAGCAGCAACCTGCTGCCATCTACCTAGCAAACACTCCCCAGGCCACTGCTCCAGTTGACCTCCCTTCTCCTTCAGGTTCAAGGAGTGCCAGAGGGATTGAGTCCTTCCAGAAGAAAATGAGCTCCTCAGGGATTGCTATGAAATGCTCTTACTTATGCAGAACAAATGAGCACTAGGGGAAGGACTGCCAGAAAAGGTCAAGGAGCTTTAAACCACTTCCAGTCAGGTCAGTAATACGGCAAGGTTTGGGTCTGGCTAGGTTGGAACAGCACAAACTACTGCTGCATCTTTTTATTCAAAAAATCTGGGGGACATTCCTGTAAATGGTGAGGAATCACAGAGTAGTTTGGGTTGGAAGGGACCTTTAAAGGCCATCTAGTCACACCCNATTCATGTCATTCCTGTGCTGAGGGC
>VYXH01010212.1:0-12171 GCA_013397275.1 Burhinus bistriatus
ACTGAGGGGGATCTCATCGATGCTTACACGTACTTAAGGGGAGGATGGGACCAGTCTTTTTTCAGTGGTGCCCAGTGATAGGACAAGAGGTAACAGGCACAAACTTGAACCTAGGAAGTTCCATCTAAACACGAGGAGGAGCTTCTTTCCTTTGAGGGTGGCAGAGCACAGGAACAGGCTGCCCAGAGAGGTGGTGGAGTCTCCAACTCTGGAGACATTCCAAAACCCGCCTGGATGCCATCCTGTGCAACCTGCTCTAGGTGAACCTGTTCTGGCAAGGGGGGTTGGACTAGATGATCTCCAGAGGTCCCTTCCAACCCCTGTGATTCTGTGATTATTGCACACAGAAGCCAGATGAGGCCGTAACACTCATTTTTCATAATGAGGTTACAAAATTTTCCATGCTGTTTTCCACCCTGTTTATTATGCAAGTCTTACACAAGCTTATTTTCCCATTTTATCATAAATAATTTCAAACTGAGGAATAAGGAATATTTTTTGGATAGCTAAGAAGCAAACTTCCTTAAATCCCAGTTTCACAAATACTGTGAGCTGAGACCAAAATAAGCCATCAAAAGCCAGCAGCACTGCAAACAACATGAGAAGCTTAAATACAAAATGCTTGTATCACAAAAGTTGGTTAGTTGAGCTCTGGATTTATACATCATGCCAACAATTAAGCAGTGTTTTTCATAGATGGTGTGTTTTGTCGAACAATTTTTTTTTTAATTTGTGTATATATTAATTTATTCGGTAATTATATTAATATAGATTTGTTTATACATTTAAAAGGATTACAAATTTTAGTGATGAATGTGCAAACCAACAACAGTATGCCCACAATTAGCATACTGCACTCAGCTCTGGAATTACTGGAATGTCTCAAGGACGCTTATAAAAAGCGACTGAGCTGCTGAACAACGTAAGTTACGAACCGAATATTTATGATACCAAAGATCCACTTTATAACAGAGAATGTTTAAAATTATTCAGTCTGTGGATGTACGCACTCACATACATGAAAATCTTTGATTATAAAAGGCTTACCAGTCTTCCTGGAGCATAACAAGATCCAGTAGCTGGAGGTTAGAGTTACGTTGCCAAAATTGAGAAGTATTCAACAGTAAATGCTATTTTCTAGAAGTCAGGATTATTGAACTCTGAACTCACTCCCCAAGAGAGGTCACGGGCTTACTACTGGCTGGCAGTCATTAAGGTGAGACCATGGCTTTTTTTTTAAAGTTATGCTCTTATCCACTTTGAGAAAAAAAATAGTTTGTGTACACTGGAGCCCTATTTCCTCTGCTTCTTTCCTTCTTTTGCCCTAGGGAAACCTGGCTTGCTTGCTTGCAACACTTGTAACCCTGCACGGTGGCACCAGTCATAATAAAATATCATCCGTCATGGCTTCTGTTGGTTGCCTTTCAGAGTCCAGGAGCAATTGAAAACAAAAGTTTGGCTAAAGCTGTTTGTTCTTCCCGTTTCACTGAAGTAGGAGAGACTGGCATGTGATGAGGTAACTGATGACCACTGCTCTGAAGTAACGCAGGTTGTCTTTTTCAGAAACTAGCTTTTAACTTGACAGAGAGATCTTGGGTGACACTTCACGGTCTGAGTAAGCCAGGAAGTCAGACTGACCTATTTAATCTTCCCTTCTGCTTTTAATTTTAATCAGTTTTCTGGATCACAATTACACATTAACACATTGCACAGAGGTCCCCACTGAACTACCTGCAATGGTCCAGACCCCCTTCTCTATTGTTATAGCTTGTTATGACAGTTACATATTTTATGTGTTAGTCCTAATTTTTTAATGGTGGAATATTTCTCAGTTTAGCTTTCCTAACCCTCCTAATTCTTTTGCAGGCTGTTTTTAATAAACCTAAAGAATTGGTTTAGTTTTCTACTTTTGCCCACATGATCTTGAAAATCCATTCTCACCCTTCTAATATTCCCTTGAACACTGCTTACTGAAATTTACAGTCCTTACTATTTAGCTCACGAAAATTTTTCAACTTTCCATGTGTTTTTGTTTGAAAAGCGTTTTACACTTTAATGGTTAAGCATCCCATCTTACCTTTCCTTTCTACTCAATGGCACGCTGACTTCTAGGAAACTGCTGGTGTTCTCTTAAGTAACATCCATACCATGTGTCTACTTTTTTTTCTTTTTAATTTTTAACCTCAGGGTCTCTCTGACTAACTGTCTCATTTTATTGAAATCACTTCCTCTAAGGTTTCGTCTCCTGTGTTGCCTTTTGGTTCTGTATCTCCCCCTAGGATGTTGAATTTAATTATACTGCAACTATTATTAAATTGGTGGCTCAGCCTTTCCATCTCAAATTAACTTCAGTTCGCTATATAATATTAAATTGAGAATAATGCTGGCTCTCCAACTAACTGTTCTGAAGAAGTTCTTTAATGTGCTAAAAAGCACGCCTAAAGTTTTGTGCTAGTCAACCACCTTAATTCTGACTAACTGAAGGCCTGCATTAACACAATTTAGATTGCACAGACACTTCAGCCCTCTCTATTGTTAAACAAGTATCCTTTTCATGATTTATGTCTGATTATGGAGCATATTTAGCTTCTTTCAGTTGGGGATGAAAATCTGAAAACTAGTAGCTTTAAATCCATCAGCTAACAATGCCTGTGTAAAGGAATAAGTAAAATTTTAATAAAATAAGCATTGCTTGAGCTATACAATTGACTGCCACACGTCACTTTTCACTTCCACACACAAATGCACACCAAATCTGAAAATACGGCCAAAGCGCTGTATACTCTGGCAATCTTTGCTTTCAGGGGCTAATAAATTTCAGCCTGCCTTAGGGCTTTTTAAATTTGCAATGAGATCCCATGCCTATTATTACTTATCATTTGCATTTCAATAAAAAAGCCTCAGCCAATCAGAATTTGATTATAGGAGACACTGTATAAACAAAACCATAAATAACTTACAGTTTAAATAGAAGCAGGAGATCTGAGAGGAGGACAATTATGCCCAGTTTACAGATGAATAACTGAGGCAGAGAAATTACATTACCTTCACACAGGAATTCTGCCTCAAAATTGGGCATTTTCCTCAGTTCTCCCCACTTTATATAACTGTGTGGAGATATATATATATATATATTTTAGATACAAGATTATCCTTTCTTTCTGGATTGGAAGGGAAGGAATAAAAGGAAATCACTGAAAGTCCTCCCTCTACCTCTGTCTTTTGTACACTGAGTTGTTCAATGCTCCACGATAACCTGTCATAAAAAAGGAGTCACACTGGATTGCCTGGATGAAGAAGTTAGGCATGTTTACCTTCTCTGTTAAACAAGTGACAGTTGTTTGTGGTATTTCTACTACATTTTGCTAATATGCTGGGGATATTAGACAGAAAAAATTAAACCCCACTAAAAAAATATATATACCTAGTCATCAAACGGAATACAGGTATGCACAATATCTTGATGCGAGTGATTGATGTGTCTCTCACCAGCAGTTTACTGATGGAAAAGGAATCATTAACATATGTAACAACTGAAAACAACACATAGCAACAGCTGAATACCCTCCTTTATGGCTTACCATCCTTCACGGCTTTTAACATTTACTATCTTGCCATATGAAGAACTGAATGAAACTCTTATACCCAGTCTACTTGGAAAGACCAGTGACAACTTTCACTGCCTTTTTTTACTGTCTGGATTTATTTCTGCATTCTTTGATTAAACAAATCTTACAAATACAATCATACTTTGTGGTCTTTATTCTGTATGCTTTCTGACAATTATATGTTCCATAATATATGAAATACAGTGATGTTGATACTTAAAAGTCTGATCACGCATCACAAAGGAAAGCAGTCACACACAGTAGAGACGCTGATTTTGAAACTGGAAATCATTGTGTCACTGGCAATGCCAGGAATGCCTTCACAGAGGACATTATAAATTTCTGTATAATCCAGGTATCCCAGACAGGATGTGAATCAACAGTTATTCAATACAGATGTACCTCCCCATGAACTAATTATTGTAAAAGAAACAACTTTTCTGAAGTAGAAGAGTTTTACTTCAGTCTTGTAAAACTGGCACTGTTAAACTACACACTGCATTTAATTTATATCTGCACATTTATATAAGCTCATCTACTTGATATCCTCACCTCTTTGCTCTAAAAACATTAATAAATACCAGCTTTTACACATATATCTAAACTAGTGTGGAGAGATTTTAATTTGTGCCCTATATTCACATTAACTGCTGCCTCATTTAACGACTGAGACTTCAGTCCTACCAAAGTAACTGAAATGTTGCTTTACCACTGCTTTATTCTGTTGTATAACAATAATTAGAGGAATAACTGGAAGTTTATTATTTTCCTCTCCAGTGTAGCAAGAGAAAACTTGAGAGTTTTGTTACTACTCAGGTAGGTCTTGCCTTTGCAGAGGAGAGAGACATCTAGAAATGGCCACAGAAGTAGGAAATACACCTGAAATACATTGATAATATGGTATTACCTGAGGTCTACCATTTAGTTTATTCAATGAACATACTTTTTTATCAGACTGCTGATACTGTCTTTGACTTGACTACTTAATTCTTAAACAAGGTAAGCCTTAAGCTGTGCATGTTGTTGGAGGGACTAGAGAAGCATCCTA
The DNA here is from genome assembly GCA_013397275.1 of Burhinus bistriatus. Lineage (NCBI taxonomy): Eukaryota > Metazoa > Chordata > Aves > Charadriiformes > Burhinidae > Burhinus > Burhinus bistriatus. The sequence goes on from VYXH01010212.1 coordinate 4,657, forward strand.
CTTGTTTACATCCTCCTACTGATGTGCCCACCTCTAACGCTTAATAGAAAGCTCAAAATCTACTGCATTTTTTTTGCTTTGTTCATTAGAAAAGTTATTTGTCCACTCCTTTACAGTTTTGGAAAAAAGGGAATAAAAAGCTCAATTTGCTCTCCAACTGAGTATTTAGAAACTGCACACAACAGTTCTGCTTGGGATTCTTTTGCTGGCCTCAACATGTCAGGTTTGGCACTACTTACAACCGGATGATTTTCTAAATACCAAGGTCCCTTTGACCTCCCAGACACAGAACTGACTGCAACAGACTAACTGCTGCAACTGTGCACAGGGAGTCATGAGAAAAGATAAAATAAAATAAAAATACATGTTCAAGTCTCCCTTCCTGAAGAAGGGAAATCGCTTTGCTCGAGATCTTCTGTTCAGTGTGAAATTACCATCAAAGAGGATATGGAAATTGTCGCTTAGATATAGTAGTATTTTTGCAAGCGCAACTATCTGCTAGTTGAATCTCTGGGACAGAATTTACTTTCAGATTGTATCATGGTTAACTGAAGAGGTTAAAGCTAATTTCAAACAATCTTTCGTTTTGTTTTTTACAATATAAAAGTTTGGACTTTTCTATTATTACTGTGTTTCTATTCTACTCAGACAGGTATTCCAAATCTGCATAGAGAGGGATAAAACTTTTTTTTTTTAATGCTGCTGAGTGGAAAATATTTTCTCATTTGTTTATTCTTTTTTTCCTGTGCTGTACATGAGGATGAACATCCAGGGTATTAAAATAACTCAATCATTGTTTTAAAAAACAAACATGTACACCCTAGGGGAATAATCCTTCCTGAATTTCTTCCTTAGATCTACCCAGATCCGACCCTGAGAACTCTTTTTCTCCAACAGATGAGGGAGGAAGAGATGCACACACTCTTGCTTCTTTAGGGTTTTTTATTTTTCTTTGATCTTTCAACTTGTTGAGGAGGAGTTTCAAATTTAAAAATACTCTTTTCCAACTTCTCCTTAGAAGTAAGAGGGATTAATCTCCTTATCAATATCCTTGCTGGAAAATAAGGGCAAATCAAACTAACGTCAATGTTTTGTGGCACCTCTTCTTACTATGACACAGTGAAGTTTTGGACACACTGAAGTTGTATTTGAAGAGAGATGACAGAGGTTGGTTGGGGGTTTGTTTGCATTAAGGGATCACCTTGCTTCCTCTGCGTGGAATTGGTATAAAAGTGGCAGACAAAGACTTAGAAGCGAAAGATGGTTCGTTCCTCTAGAGTAAGACTGATTGTACTGATTTATGAGCAGAGTAGTTGCAGCTGCAAAGAATGAACTGAAAGAAGACTGCTGAACTCAAATGCAATAAATTTCAGGAAAAAATCCTAATACATTTAATAGTAATCTTTGTATTCTACAGTAACAATGTTAATGATGCTAACAAGACGTTCTCTGAAAAGTCTGAAAGTATTTAGCAACATTAAGAACAGAAAAGTGGTTAAATCACGAACAGAAATTAATCTAAAGTTTAAAACAATTTTGCTACCATATTCAAACCATGTAACATACAGCAGTGAATTGCTAAGCAAGTTCCTAACACAAACAGCATACTGAGTAATAGCTAAAATTGTTCAAACTGCAGTTATTTTACTTATGACAATACTCATAAAATCTTCTTCACTAGGGTTTGTGCCATTCTCTCAAATCTCTCCATACATGTTGAATTCTATCCCTGTAATTTATACTTTTGTTTGATTTGTACCTTTTTTTTAGAACTATTGTTTGCATGATTAAAGACAGTACTGATCACATCTCTACTTCTGAAGACCTGGTATTTGGGAATTCAGTATTTTTTCAAAAAACATACTAAAATAATGAGGTATGTCTTTGAATCCTCTGATTTATTTTAAAGCAACTTACAGGTATAGGCAGCATTGCTTCCTTCATCCATGTACCATCTTTGGTCACAAGGCCTTACTCATTCTCTAAGGAGCTGCGATATTAAACTCTAAAAATTCCTCTCAGGATTAGCAGCTTCCGCCCCCCCCAGTCTACCATCTATGACATTATCATTTGCTGAAAGAGTTGGGGTTGTTCAGCCTGGAGAACAAGAGGCTCCGGGGAGACCTTATAGCAGCCTTCCAGTATCTGAATGGGGCCTCCAAGAAAGCTGGAGAGGGACTTTTTGCAAGGGCATGTAGTGATAGGACGAGGGGTGATGGCTTTAAACTGAAAGAGGTTAGACTTAGATTAGATCTCAGGAAGAAATTTTTCACTCTGAGGGTGGTGAGGCACTGGAACAGGTTGCCCAGAGAAGCTGTGGAGGTCCCATCCCTGGAAGTGTTCAAGGCCAGGCTGGATGGGGCTTTGAGCAATCTGGTCTAGTGGGAGGTGTCCCTGACCATAGCACGGGGGTTAGAACTAGATGATCTTTAAGGTCCTTTCCAACCCAAACCATTCTATGATTCTATTTTCAAGGCCTGAATATTTGCAAGTAACAGAGCTATGTATATCTGCAAAAATACGTATTTTTCTGCATACATGGAGAATGGTATATACTATTCTGGATTAAATATAAAGAGCAATTTTGTTATCTATAAGTATGTCAAAAGGTTTAGGTCTTGCTATTGCTGCCTGACCCTACCCAAACAATGATAATTCTTTAGTTAATCAGTTTTTCTCAGTTGTTTATACATGTCTCTAACCTACATCTGACACATCTTAACAGTTAGGCAAGACTTTGGGGGCAGAGAATAGCTCAGATGTGAAAAATAAATAACTAAAATAGACTATTGCCTACACATAGCTACAGAATAGCCCTGAGGTTGCTATAACATTTCTGGCACCTAAATCTGACCTTGCTAGCCTTGTAATCAGTAGATACCAGGATATCATGTATGTGTGCGCAAGTCATCATGCATCTAATAGCAAACACTGGAATTGATGCTGGTATCAAATTTCTTAAATGTAATTCTATCTTTTTTCAGCTTGAGTAGAAAGAGAGAAAAATTACATTTAATAAATTAAACCACAGATGCTTAAAAAAAAAAACAACCCTTTGCCGATTTGTATGTATGAAGGAAAGAGAACAAAAGGAACATTTTTTTAGACTTTTCTATTGTGTCTCGCTCAGGCACTGCAGATGGCGAAATGAGGAGCACTTGGTATTTACTCTGCTTTTTGGGACACCACATATCCTAAGTCTCTTTGTCTTTCAAGTCCTGTCCCTCTCCACAGTATCCGTTTCTGACAGTAGGGAAGGTTAAGGTGTCTGTATAAGGCATGTCCCCGTGGGACAGAGCAGCAGCAGCTCAGATGCTGATGCGGAACAGAGTCTACTTACACTGGAAGTTCTGGGAAAAGAGTTCGTTCAAGCACGGCATGTCAAGTCATCCTCTATAATACCACATTAAGGCCAGAATTTTTTCTTGCTATGACAAATATAGAGAGGACTACGTTGCCCCAAACACAGCATAATCTTCCCATACAACTCTAAGTATGACTCTCTGAGGAAGTCCAAAATTGGTCTTTGTGAGATAAGGCAAAAATAATTACAAGGTCAGATAAATACCAATAGTACTAGGTTTTCAGCAACCGTAACAGCTAGGACTATAAACAGATGGATACACAGAACCAGGAGGACTCAAGGGAAAAATGAGACAATATTGACCACCACCAAGGCAGGAGACATACCAAATTAGCAGTACATTTCCCTGAGTTTTAATTTTAAGCAAAACAAAACAAAAACAGGTCTCACACTAAAACAAAGTTTTAGGGATTAATCTGACGAATGGTAAGCCTGAGGATATTCAGAGAGCTTCTCTTCAACAGAAAGGGAAAGCACTGGAGTGCTTGTTTGAAAATTTGTGCAGGAGGGGCAAAACCAGTACTATGGCAGGTGATGAACTTTTGATTAGTAAGTGGTAACAAAAGGGTGTGACCTCTGAAAGGAATGGAGACAAACACAGAATTGGCAACCAGCAGTGTGGAGAAAGAAGTGAGCAGCAAGTTAGAAAAAGGATCTTAGAGAAGTATTCTGGGTGAACACTGGTATAGCAAACTCAAAGTTTTCAAGGCCAGAGGAACACACAATTCCATAATCAAGATACTGGTTAAGCACAGAGACAACAGTTTTAGCTGTACAGAAAGACAAGAATGAGCATATATATGGTAACTGGAAAATACTTGCAGATTTCAAAGCGTATCTGGTTATGGTAAGAAGAACAAGGATAACAAGTTTATAAGTCTAAGGGCCGAGCAGAAAGTCTATTGCTCCATGCAGTCAAATAAGAAGATGGCAGAGAGAAACAGAGGATATTCTTAAGTCCCCATTTCAGTCAAAATTACCTTAAAGAGGTGCAAGAGAAAAGTTAGGATGTTGACTTAGGGGAAAAAAGGGTTTTGAAGAAATAAGTGCGTAGCATTATAAAGACAGTAGCTGAGTTTGTGTTTGGAAATGAAGTAAGAGTGAATATACCAAGAGGAAAAAGGGCTGAAAGCTGGTGAAAAGGAGAAAGAGGTGGCAAAAAGATGAGGAAAAACCATCACAGGAAACACCAAGAGTATTTGGCAAGACAGGAGATGAATGAGGGGAGTACGTAGCCAAGTAATTAACGGCACTGAAGGTGGGACAGGTTGAAATGAATCAAGAGCAGGTCAAGACTTCCACTTCACTTCAACATAACAGGTGAAATCCGGATTGGAGAAGGTCTCTCACACCTTCGAAGGAGAGGTACCCTACACACACAGTGAGAGATGAAAAGCTGGTGCCAGGCAGCAATATGGCTCAAGGAAAAGGGAATCAAGATTTTTTTTTTTGTGTTTTTAGAGATAACTGAGGGACTGAAAACCTTCAGTTAAAGATCAGGTGGGAATGGAGATTAACAAGAGAAATGTAAATTATGCAAAGGATGCAAGAGAATAGGACTGAAAGACTGGAACAGGAGAAGAATGAGGAGAGCTAAAACCCTTTCCTGAACCTGAGACAGAATACAGCTGGAGAAGGAAAAGGAGAAAGAAAGGCAAAAAAAGAAATCGAAAGATCACATTATGTGTTGTTATGCTATTATTTTATTACTTTTAAGAAGTCACTGAGATCACACATGGAGAAGGATGGGAGAAGCCAAAGACTTCAGCAGGGATCCAAAAGCAGAGAAGAGCCAACTGAGATGGCAAGTATGGGATCTGATTATGTCTGAGTGTAAAGCTGTTCAGTGACAAAGATGGCAGAGCTGGAAAAATACGAGATAAATCTATAGCAAAAGGAAGTGGGGCTGGTCACAGAGTTTCTGCTAGAGATACTGTGCTACATGAGAGCAGGACTGGAGGAAGTGGATGTTGGGAGACTGCCAGGGCCAGCAGTTGGGGGGGGGAAGAGGACAGCACAGTTTACCTAAGGGTTCTGTTCAAATATATGGTTAGAGGAAGACAAACTCAGGAGTCAGAACAAACAGAGGTCAGCGCCTGTAGTGTTTTACTCCTGCACAGCAGAATTTGCAGGGGATTTGACAGGCTTAGTCTTGCTCTAAGACAGAAAAGAAGGAAACGATGCGCGAGCATGCAAAAAACTGAAATGTTAATTACCTTAAAATATTAATTCTCTCCAGGAAATCTCACCTTTGACGCAGGGAATCCCAGCTTCCCAATGGCGTAGGGCATATATGTGCAGAACTGGAGGCTTAAAAGGTATTTCTGCATGCCTAAGCTACTGGTCCCTTGATCTAGAAATGGTTTTGATCCAGTAATCATTACAAGTTCTCAACAAGACTAGTGATTTTTTCAGTCTTCAGGTTTACATACCAGCATGTCAACATTCAAGCAGTTCCTGCTCATATCAACCACACAGTTGCAGGCTTAAATACACGCCTCCTCCTTCAGCAATCATTAGGAGCAGTAATGTAATACAAATTCTGCAACTTGTAATTGTTTTCAACACAAGTACTGCTGAAACATACAAGCTTGACATTATTTCACCAATTATATATTGAAATTACAGACAGCTCCATTTTGAGACAGATTGTAACGCCTGCATTTATCAGACATGTTTACATATATATGTTTATACATCTTACAAATCTAAATCAAATTTCTCTGTAGTGCAATGCAGCAGTCAATGCTATCATTATTGGGAGAGAAAAAAAAAAAAAACACAAAAAAACCAGAGGTTCTCCAGAACTACCTCCAAAAATTACTTTTTCAATAATCACCTTGAAAATTCAAGTTTGGGTGCAGCAATGCTGATTTTTTTGAAGAAGACTATACAATACCGTTACTTATCCTGTGGAAAAGATTCTCTTAGATCTCAATCAATTGTTCTGGGAGTCTAAACTGCAGTATTTCCTGAAGCTTCCCAATCCTCAAACAATCTTGCAGCAGACTCTCCAAATCCCCACTATAGTGGTATTAAATTAGCAGACATGCAAATTAACCAAATCCTGACAACTTAGGTCATTATTTACTCCCTAATCTTCCTGAAATCCCCAAGGATTTTGCCATACTACAGAAAATCAGATTTTGCTGGAGAGTAATGGATTTTTTCACACATAATATTTTTTTACATAGTAGATTTCATGTTAGGAGCACTGTTTTAAGACTATGTACATATACAGTACAACTTAATAAGCAAAAGGGGGTTCTATACTAAACAGTACATGTAAGCTTGGTTCCAGAACTCCGTACAAAAGTAATGCAGCATCTGAACTACTCAACATAATTCTTTTACTTTACATCTTAAAAAAATGTATTGTAGAGACACAGCATGTGCTAATTGCATATCTTCAGAAATAAAAGGGAAAAAAAAAAACAACACTGGAAGAACTCAAATACAGAAAAAAAATGTCAACTACTTTAAGCAGCAGATATAACTTTCTGGATATAATTGTCAATTGCTTATTTTTGGGGTTGTTGTTTAATTAAAAAGCTACCAAGGAGTCCACAGAAGAAAACAAGCTATGAGAATACGGTTGTACTAAATCTAAACCTAACATATAAATGAGAAGAAACAGTTTCCACAGGTTAACACTGGATATGGGGGCCATTTCTAAATTTCTTCCATTTCGTAACAAAGGTTTAACTTCAGCAGCTGCTGCCATACAAAAGCTCCTCAACAATATTCAGCTGCAAACTGCTGAGCAACCAGAACAAAGAATATTGACTGTTTAGGTGTTTAGGTCCCAAAAGAGTACATTCAGACAGCAAGTAACTGGAAACAAGACTTGGACCAATTCTATGGTTCATCAAACATGTGCAACAATATGTTGATTCTAGTGCAGTTACAGGCAATGAAACTGAATGCCTGTCAGGTCAGGATTAAAAATTAAAGCAGAGGTCTTGGTGTGTCAGGAATTGACAGTGTTTTCTGAACCAGTCAGTAATGCTAGAAGGAGTTTGGAGGGAAGGCATAATACACCACGAGGCTTCTCATGAAGAAATATGCAGGGCTGCATCTTTGCCTAGAGCAGTTGTGAACAAAAAGGGAATGTTAAAAGAAGCTCCAATTAAAAAAAAAAAAAAAAAAAA
>VYXH01010212.1:12181-36558 GCA_013397275.1 Burhinus bistriatus
GCTCCAATTAAAAAAAAAAAAAAAAATTAGAATGCAAAATCACTTAGCAGTGGGGGATTACCAGAACAATGGGGACAGTGGGTTGAGAAAAGGAGGGAGAGAAGAGACTAGCAAGAAAAATTTGCATATTCTGTCAAGACTGATAGCCCGTTTTGAGACAGACATTTGAGAATGCTTGAAAGAGCAATAATTCAGCTTTTTTTTACTACAGTGCGGTGGGTCCACCTGGCCCATTACCGTCACAGGCAAAACAGACTCAACTCAGGGAAATTAATTTATTAATTTAATTTATTGCCAATGAAATCAGAGTGTGGTAATGAGAAATAAAATCAAATCCTAAAACACCTTCCCCCCACCCCTGCTTCTTCCCACACTCAACTTCACTCCCCATTTCTCCACCTCCTCCCTGAGTGGCGCTGGGGGACGGGGAACGGGGGTTGTGGTCAGTTCATCACACCTTGTCTCTGGNACTGGTTGCTGTTCCCAGCAGGTTTTTTTCCCCTTCTTAATTGTGTTACCCCAGCGGTGCTACCACCATCGCTGATGGGCTTTGTCCTTGGCCCATGTCCACCTTGGAGCTGGCTGGCATTGGCTCTATCAGACGTTGGGGAAGCTTCTGGCAGCTTCTCACAGATTCCACCCCTGTAGGGCCCTCGCTACCAAAACCTCGCCACGCAAACCCAATACATTTTTATACAAGATACTAAATACCTCTACAAAAAGTGAAAATATGATTTTAAAAACAGAATCAGTGAGCTCAAGGGATTTACTCTGTTGTGCACAGACCCAAGAGCATAGGTTCGATCTGAGTAATGTTAGTTGTGCCGGCAAGCTGGTATCATCTCGCTGATACTAGATGGCTTACAAAAAAACCAGTTTGTTACATCACTCAACAGTATGATGAGACATCTGTCTGCACACTACCTTAAGATAGTTTCAGAGAAGTCAAGATTAATATCCCAAACAATGGTAAACAAATGCAGAGAGCTAACACTACTAAATATGCAAGGAAAACACAGGTAAAAGAAGAATCTATGCCTCGGCTTATTTATTATGTACACATATAAGAGTGCTCAGAGTTACCACCTCATCTGTGCATTCCAAAGCATTACTTAAGGTTTTTTTCACTGACCTGTAGAGGTAATCACTATGTTTCAGTACTTCACTAGAACTGGGGAGTGGGGGAGGGGAAACCAAAAGCAACTCATATAACTTGTCCTAGTTAGTCAAATCAGAACCACCAGCTTAATTCCTGAGCTTTACAAAACACTCTTCTTGCATAAACACTAGCATTAGTGGCTTTCACAGTATCATTAATACCAAGCAAAGTGTAATTTTGTTTTAGTCATCACTTTCTATTTATTTTTAAAACAAATAAAATAAGAAAGGAAAAATGTTGGGGGTTTTGTGATTAAGGAGCCTTCTTTTGTGTTCCTCCACTATACATTTCAAAGGAGATTTCAGTGAAAATGAATCTCTTAAAGTAAAATGGACCTGAAGCAGGACTGCTGAAATCTGGAACTACTTGTGTACCAACGCACATGAAAACTTTTGCTCAGTGCATTGCTCTTCTCAACATTTTTTAATAGGCAAATATGTTTGCAGGCTTACATTTATGTAATTTATCATACAATTATTTTTTCCCTAAGTAATACAATGAAAAGCTAAACCTAGCTAAAGTTAGTAGTTAGTGGAAAACTGTGCTAATGGACTGGCATTCCCAAATAATACATTCTCTTTCTCCACACGTGTACAGATCCAAAGTTGACAGATCCTAGGTTACTGGAAATCTTGTATTTTTTAAGCCTAAAGGTGAGAGTTAATTTCTACCACCTCCTGCTGCTTGATCCATGAAGAAACACAAAAAACGACGGCTCTAGGGATAGGTATTTGATTGATTTCCCAAAAATAAGCAAGATGTCAACATGACAGTAAAGGGTAGACTAGGAACTACACTGGGCCGCAATATGCAAGTCCAGCAGCTGAAGAATCGCCCCATCAGGGAGGAGTTCAGGGGTTAAATAACTGGGCTACGTGCTCAGTAATTCACAGAAGGAAAGGAAAGGTTAGACAATGAAACAATTCCAGGTCTACATTAATAGGTAACAATCAAAGAAACAGTTTTGTTTCAGAAATGTTTAAATGGTAAATTGCAGAAGTTTTCTCCTTGAGCTAGTGATGCTCCAGAGGGGTCCATGCTGGTTCCTCCTGAGATCCTCACAGCCCCTTTGGAACACGGAGGTGGTCTACGTGAGTCAGCTCCGCATGTACGCTTGGAATAAAGTCATAGTGAGATTCTGGCAAAGTTGCTCTAAGATATTGTAAACACACTGAAGACTTAAAAATCAGAACATGAAGTTTAGACATTCAACAATTAATGTTACTACGTTTTACTCTGGCAATTTGTGCAATACCAATTAACTAGTATGGAATTGCCTTTTTACAGAGCAGCCAAACGTTCTTCTAGAGTTCGTGAGCCACAGGGCTATCAACAGCATTATGTGCAAAACTTCCTTCTCTTTCATATTAATGCGCACTTTAAAATGCAAGAAGCACTAAAATTTCAGATAAAGTTATGGAGAAAACTTGAAAAGGCTTTAAGATACATCTGCTGTGACAATAAAACATCTTTTAAGAAACTCTGGTATTTTTTCTTCTCTAGAAATAAATACATTTGGCAGATTTTCAAGTCAATCACTTTTATTTACCACATGTTGGTGATCTGAAAACAAGACAAGCCACAAATGGCACTTTTAAAACATTGTCCTGTAACTATTTTTCCTTTGTACCTTCCTCAACTTCACCCCACTTTAATGGGATTCTATTAATTATATTAATTTTACAAAGATACCAAATATTGCAGTACACTTCCAACCGTATGCAATTTATCTTTTGAACAGCACCTGTACAGGTTTGCTAAGCCTTTGTATCTTCCATGGAAGCCACACTTTAGGAAGCAACTTCAACAGTATTTTATCTCTTGGGGCACCTGAATTTCTGCTGAAGACAACCAGAGGAATCAAATGTCACCACTGGGGCCTCAAAAAACTATGCAGACAATAAAATCAGGAATAGAAATCTGAGGATGAAATAAAAAGAGACTCAAAGATGCAAAGAATGTGACACAGGAGAACCAGAGCTCTAATAGCAGAGCCATGCAGTGTGAGCATGGGAATGGCTGAAGAAGAAAACTAGCTCTACATTAGGAAGAGAGCATATCCTCTGGATGGGTGGAGAAATCCCATGGAAGGCAAAGCATCCTCAACATCTGGAAAGCTCCAGGAAGATACTTAGCCAGGAGCATACAAGCTCATTATTTTTGTCTAGATATTCCTGGGCAAGCCAAAGGAGTTTGCATTCCAGAACCTACACAGAGTCCAAACACCGAGCGTCCACCCCCAAAGAGGCAAACCATAAACCAGAAAAAAAAAAGCTGTGCTTCTGACAGTGAAAATACAAATGTTTAGCATAAGAACAAAAGGCACCCTGCCTATAAGGCCTGACATCTGTGAAAGTGTAGAGTTGCAGGTGACATTCTTTTGGCCAAGGAAAGAGTTGGAGCTCATCCAAAAAGAATGTTTAAGGGTGGACAGGTTCACTGTTGTAGGAAATAAAATGAGCACCCAGCCTGGAGAACTGCACCATGGCTGTGCAACTGCATGTGTTTTAAAATATTCAAGTAAGATGTGTTATCTGCAATACAAAAATTAGTTTTAGTTTTGCAGCTTCATTAGCTCCATGGTTTGCTTATTCAGCAAAAACATAACACAGAAATTACTATTAAAAAGGCAATTTTCACTGACAGAATTCTTCTTCCAGGAGAAGATGTAATATACATGTTTAGGTGATGGTTGTGTGTAATTGCTTACAACACACGCAGAAACAATAAATCAGTTTCTGCTACTATCAGGGCAGTATCTCAACAACTGCAACATTTGCCAGGCCCCATTTAAAAAAGTTGGAACACATTTTCTGACACGGCTTCCAGTTGCTAATAAATAGGAAATCCAGTATGTAAATGTTTTACGATCCATTTCCTGAAATATTTTCTTTGATCTCAACCTGAAATTCTGAAAACTGTGAGTAGTCTATAAAAAGAAGAGAACAGGTATTTGAATTAGTATGTTTTACTGTAACTTTTTTAAAACAGAAAGTTCCTAACAGAACCAGGGTATACCATGTCTTTTAAATGACTGGTTTACGGAGTCCTTTTGGTTAATCCAGTATTACCCCTGTATCAACAAAATGCCTATTTGTTAAGAACAAAGATATTACTACAGACACATGAATCAACTGAGCCATAGCTTGAAACAATAAACCTCGAGATTTACAAGGATAAGTATCCTAATGCCTATACATGCACTCAGCCTCTTAAACAGGCAGCCTGATTTATGACACCTGAAGGACCTCTGGAGTTCATCTCACTTCAATAAAAGCTGCTGCATACTCCAGAGATCTTGAAGGGAAAAAAGAAAAAATGAAAAAAAACAATACCCCACCCAACCCCCCACCAAACAAAAAACAGACTACCTGTATTTGCAAGAACTTGTAGCCAGTCTTTAGGCACACATAGCTGAGATTTAATTCATAGTGTCAAAATCATCAAAGCCCGTATTATTAGCTCTTTCAGCTTCTGTTGTTTTTAAACATATTTTTAAGGCACATAACAAAAACATTGCGTTTAACCATCATTCAAAGCTAGGCTTGATGGTAATAACGTTAATAATGTTAACTAGGCCATTTCCAGTTAATGCTATTAACAAATCATCCTCTGCTCTTTCTGCCAGCGCTGTTTTTGAACCAGCAGGGGCCTCAGTTGCACAAAATCCCACTCCTCGAGAACAGGAGACGGGAACCTCGTTAACGTCAGTCCCCTACAGCTCACAACAACGGAATAGGTGGGATAGATGAAGTGCACTGCAATGCGCATACTGCCATTCAACTACCTTATCATTTATTTTTTTAAGATTGATTTATTTTGCATTTTGGTTAGCTAACATTAAGACAGTGCAAAATAAACACATCAAGGTGATAATTTTTTCCCTTTATTTTGAAGTTTTTAAGTCACAGGCTGCTCAACAGTAAATGAACCATTTGTTAGGGCTGTCTAATCCACAAAAATGTGGACTAACTCAAGTTGTCATTGATGAACGTTCTAAAGACTGTGGTAGAGTTGAAGTCGGTCTTCTGGAAGAACGTGAAAGTTTGTGTGCCTACTGTGGGATTAAAACACAACATAGCTAAAAATAGCTATTTAATAAAAAAAATATTTTAGAAAATCTCAGCTCTGCTACCATGTAGCTGTAGAGATGTCTGCCTGCTATCGCGGCCTCTTTTCTTAAAACCAAGTTTGTAGTTGTTTAACTTCCCTTTTTCCTCCCCAAAGTGACAGTTTTTCACGGCTCTGCAGTTCAGTGTTCGGACTGCAGTTTCTCTTGGTACAGCTCCAGAAACCAGCCATTCCCAGCAGAACTCCACTACACAAACCCTTGTACTCAGGATTGAGCTTTATGGGAAGGGTAGTGGTGACAATCATTTCCCTCAAACTACTGCTGGGGATGTCAAATCCCCACTCTTCCTTTAAAAATTGCCTGTAAGCATGGTGAATGACTTGGTAACTACATGATCATGCATAGGGTTTTCTTCTGTGGGACTCTTGCTCCACAGATGGACTGGGCTGCACATTCCTCCAACTTCATCTTGTAGCACAAGAGGGTGGTAAGGGAGAAGCATACTTCATGCAAGGATGCTATTTACAAATATAGTGTTTAGGTCACTTATAAAACAGTGATGCCAGCCTTTAATAATGCTTCAAGTATGCAGAGGCAACCTATCATCAAAGACTACTTTGGCCACGGTGAGTGAGCTACCTCACCCCTTCCTTTCTCCCTGAATACAACGCAATGGTTCCACCAAAAGGAACAGTGCTGTTCAATCACTCGTTCTTTCGTTCTATCCCCCCCATCCATCTAGAAATATGTCTATAAACCCTCAGAGAGCCATTTCTGCTGAAAAGTACTGGGAAAAAAAGAATTCAGCCTAAAGCAGACACCTTGGACAGACAATTCAGCTGGAACTTCTGACCAGGTGAAGTTTAAGAAAATTTTAAGTAACTAAAAATAGGCTTTTAAAAATAATCTTAAACTACACATTCCACTTCATCAAATTATTACACACGTTGTACAAAAACTGAGAGTTACATTTGTTTGTGTGTTTTAGCAGTAATAAAAAAATGTACATTTATTAATTATAAAGGTTCTACAACCACCACTATGGGGCAAGATGACATCTAGTAACAGGGTAAAGCATTAAAAACCTATTAAACCCTTCTTTCAAAATCACCCTCTTGGATACTCCTTCAATACCATTTTTTTGTGCTAATCTGGATTTCAGGAAACTGAATATAAGCAATATCAACTTTACTGAGGAAATTTCTTTTTTTGGTACCTAATCATTTCCCATCATTCATTCAGGTCATGTTTTCTAAGCAATCACGCAGGCTAAGAAAGATATTTTTAAAAAATAATGAAAGCTTAGTTTCTTGTACAATTTAAGAAACATGATCTAGGGAACAGAAGCTTCAACAAAACCCTCCACATACTGTGGTGCTGCAAAAAGAATTAACAAAACCCATTTTCTTCCAGGAAGATTCTGCAAATTATCAGGAAAGACAGCAGGGATGTAAAGGAGCTCCCTTTTTTCCTATTAAGAGTAAAACGAAATGGCAATTTTCCCTACGTTTCTCACTGTTGAAAAGGCATGGGATCAAACCTCAAACTTGAGAGAGCAGGGAGAAGCTTTGTATCAAAGGCTGGGCTCAAAATTCATGGGGGTACAGAGAACACACCATATTAACCATCCAAGAATTAATGGTATTCAGCTAGCTACCGGAAGTAGCCGAGCTCCAAGTGACCACCACAGCTGAGCATCAAGAAAGGCCACCAACACAGTGAATATAGAAACTGGGATGCTGACAGATCTGTAACTTCCTTCTTAATGCTAGAGGAAAAGGTCACCCGAAGACAGTGAAGGGAAGCCTTCTTTCTCTCCAGCATCAAGGAAGACAGAAGATCCCACAAACACTCAAGAGATGGCCATCACACAGTGTGAGACAGAACAGTTGGAAGGAAGCTGTTTATTTTTAATTTTGTTTATCTTTCAAGGGAGGAGGGCACTTACTGGAAATGTTAAATTAAGCTATCCAACTATCAGAAAGTAAACTATTCTAAATGAGTGAAAGCTAAGACAGCAGCTGGATCTGACTTAGGAGTGACAGAAGCTATACTCCTGTGATCCCTCAGTCCCCAACCCACCACATATCCTCCATATAATAATGGGGGGAAAGCAGCTGAAGCAAAAAAAATAAAGCAATTGGCAATGGGAGTCAGAAAATATCATGTTGCTGTACACAGAATAACGCAAAAGCATGAAAACAGCGGGAAAATAAACAAAATATAAATTAACTGCTAGGACTGAGTAAAAAAGCTTTCTGCAGTGATACATGGACAACTCTCATGTAGCTTCAACAGAGTTTTGTCCTTACAAACAGAAATCTAGAGCTTTTCTTCACAACAGAGGGAATCTGAAGAGGGTGTCTTTGCGCATGACTATTCAGGGAAAAGAAAACAATAAAGACCCAGTGTCTTCACACTGTTTCCTATGATCCTGATACTGCAAACGTATATGTGAGTTTAATGAGAATGTTCACACATACAATGCTACTCAACCATGAAACTGTTTGCCAGATTAGGTCAAAGTCCATGATCCTGCCATCAGATCTGTACAGGCAGATCACAACATCCGTGTATATCTGTGATAAAGTCAACGAGGTCATGCTCCACAGGCATTCCAGTGTCTGCCTTTACAAATCTCACTGCAAATCTTACTCATGTAAAACTTGGTTTATGAAGTGTAACACCATACTCCACTACATGATCATATGCTATCTGTATTTTATTATCTGTACTTTTCTCCCTCTCCCTCAAAAAGATACTAAAACTCACCTGATGGATTATATTCCCTTAACTCTTTTATAGTTAAGAACTTTGTACATTTCATAGGCTAAAATTTCAGTTTTGCAATACATTTATGGAAATTGGATCTGAAAGCAGAAATGGAAAATATTTTCCAGATTCTCTATGGCTCAGAACATAGTATTTATCACATACCTTATAATGAGCTTTGTCTTCCTCTTCCTGTGTTACAGTAAACTAGACAGGTCATGCACCTCTTCTGTTGTGAATCACACAGAATACTACTTTCTTGGCAGGGTATACAAGCCTCTGATGGGTTACAGACCGCTGCATTTCAGTTTTGTTATAGGAATCCTCGCTAACTGGTAAAAACCTAGTTTGTGGATGTTACTGTGACAGCACTATGGACATGTCCACTTAAGTTAAGGAGGGGTCACAATGAAACAGCCTATAATGACACAGTGCAAGGCACATTTTCACCTTAAGTCAAGCTTAATTTTGATTCTCCTTGATTATGCCACAATCTCCATTTTTCTCTAGGTACAGATGTATGCATGTATGTTTTTTTCTGCAATACTATACACAGGAATTAAATGCTTTATTTGTATACATTCCAGGTTTATGTATTTTCAGTGGTTAAGTTAACATGTTTAGAATGCAAAGATTTCAAATCAAGAAACAAGATTTCAAAACCTCATTTGCAAAACAGATATTCTGTAATATGGAGATCTGCACAACATTTCTGCTCAAATAAAACATTCTGTGCAAGCTTAAGAATCCATGGTAGCACAATTCCTTGTAATATTAAGGCATTCATTTTGTCGAAAAATCAAAAAGACCATTATCTGTTCCCTGTGACTTGTGTTATATAATGTGCATTTCATATTTAGTGTAATGTTTGGATGTGACAGTTCTAGTCAGCCATGGATATCCATGTTCCCTCAGAGGCTTGCTTGCCTTTCCTCCTCATTACTTCATTTTTCACCACCTCTCATAAGGTATTTGTTGTTCAGCTGTTCTTATTAAGAGCTGCATGTCTCCTGCAATTTGTGATCTTCAGGATTCATCTTTCATCATATTAGAGAGCAGATGGAAGTTATAAGTCTTTGGTTTTTCCAGGCATGTGTTAAGCGAGTCTGAAATGAGTCACTTAGACGTATTAACAGAGCAGTCGAGCTTATTACAAAATCAGTGTTCGGCATATTGCACAGAAATAAGAGTCTCACTTTCACTTTTACTTTTTATGAGGCTAAAGAAGAATACATTCAGGCAAAGTGCCTCAAATCTAGCCAAATACTGGTATCAGAAAAAGAAAAACGCTTTACGTCAATGTAGTACTGGCTTGCATCATATTCTCCTGGAGGAGATAAATGTATCGCTACATACAGATGTGCACACGGAGGCATGCACCTTTGCAGAGTTCTCAAAATACCTAGAGAGAAACCTCACTAGCTAAATTGGAACTGCTAAATGCAAACACTTAATAGAAGGCTACCTAAACCATTTAGCATTATAAACATCAGATGAAATCCTAACATGGAAAATAAAGCATCAGAAGAAAGGATACCGGTGGGGGGAGGAAGAGTGTGCAGAGGAAGTGAGTTGTTGCAAGGCTTTAATCCAACATTTGCTCTCTATTGATCAAATGTTTGTTCAGTACTTTATTGATGTAAAGCATTATGCACAATCAGTGTTAAATATTAATGTCAGAAGATCTTTAACTATAAATTCAGAGCATTTGTTACCCAATTTAATATTCCTGATGTTACTAAGCTACAACTCAGCCTCCTTTAATAACTTTCTGGAGCACTGTACTGTGTACACTATGCAATGAATAAGAATGATTGGTATGTCAACAGTGGTAAATATAATGTTTTTAAATACAACTACTAAAACAGAAGTTTAGAAATAGGATATTTCTCAATGTGTGCTACTTAAACTCACGGTAGCATGTTATCTTCTCATTCTTAAAAGCAAATTAAATTCAAAAGAAGCAAAGTTTCTACAATTTTTGAGGAACTATCTAAAATCCCCAAGGTTTACACTTTTATGTATTAAATTACTAAAATGCACATCATGAAGTGTGTATATGCATAAGAAGTACTTCAATTTGTAAAATAAAAAATATCCTCTCTCCATTGAAACCTTGATTTTGAGCTCACTCCGAAATATGAAGTTTAAAACTTAAACTGTAATAGAACTTTTGCTGTGATAGCATAAATAATCCATTATAGCAAATGAAAAAAAGAAAATTAAAATTTGAATCAGCAGAGTTCTATTCCAAATACATCAGGGGTATTGTATGAAATTCTACACTAAAATACATTTAATAACATCACTCTGAGAAATGGCTGAAGTTAACAATTGTTCATCAGGACAACGAAGCAGGAAAAAAAATTGCAGTATCCTGGGATTTCCATTGAACTGATCAAAAATTTTCAGTGGACCCTTCCTCCAGGCAACAATGTATGTCGTAACTTTAGAGCAGAAGTGCCTTGGTTTTATTTTAATTATAAAGAAAGCCCTAGACTTCAGAACCCAGAGAAGTGAACCTATGAAGACATCTATTATGGACTAAAGCATATAGTAATTTAACAGTGCGTCTACCAACATTTAACAAGAATAATCTTGCAACCAGATTTTACCTGTATATTGTGAAAACTACACTACTCTGGAAGGCTGCAAAGCAAGCTGACCATTCCAACCACTTCCCTTTGTCTTTTGATCTCTACCTCGTCCTATGCACTCCACATTATCTCTTAAACCACTGACTTCTCCCTTAACTTCTTGAATCTTCACATACTCCTCCCTTTCCTCCAAGCAAAAGAAAACAAAGTTTTGTCCCATGTCATAAATTTGGCATGGTTTTACACAGAGTGTATCTAAATCTTTTTACTGCTCTAGTCTAAGTAAATACTATTTTTTACACAGAACATTCTCAGAAAGCCTCCCCTCATTAGAAAGGCTGTTATCTCCCATTGTTTTCAATGAAAATGAAGCATAAAACGGTTCTTAGGAAAGAGGCACTCTTTCAACATGTCCACTGCCTCCCTCTGGGAGCCATGAAAACGGAGCTAAACTGCCTTCAGGGAAGGCGGTGGTTCCTTACACTGTCAGCAGCTTACACCTAACTCAAACTAATTAACCATTTTACTTCTAAATTCTGAGAAAATTAAATCTCCACTCAAAGGAGAAGTGTTGAAATTTTGGGGAGGAAATGTTGCTTTTCCTCTCTGAAACAAACAGCTTAGTCCTCACATTTAAAGAGACGCACAGCACAAATTTACCTGTGAAACTATGCCTATAAAGAGAAAAAATTACATGGATTGTAAGAAACAACACATTTCTGTACCAGAGCTTACAATTAACATTTGTGACACAGAGTAGTTCAAACCTAATCATTACATTGTCCAATAATTTATGGGAAGGAATGGTGAAGGAGAATTGCAGGTGAAGAACGAGCACATCTTCCTTCTTCATGGAAATGTGAGAATGAGAATTCTCTTGGGGGTTTTCTTAACAGGAAACAAAAAGAAAATAAATCCGTATTTTCCTGCAAAAGGGGTCTCTACAATCCAAGGAAAATACCAATTTCTCAACTTTGAAAATTTCTGAAAAACGAACAAAACCAGTTTCATAGTCTTGGAGGTAACAGTGCAACATTTTGAGATACACCTATAAATACGTAGATCAAATCCTGACACAAGTCAATGCAGTTTTGCAGAAAGTGATGCCTGATTTGGGGGCTGGAGCATGCTTTTAATTAATCCTTTCCACACAATTGCATTAAAGAACATCTACTAAGCAATAAAATTAAGGAGCTGAAGAGACTGAAAAAGTTAAGCTTGCCTCTGTACAATTCTGCCAGTACCATTGTACAAGATTCAGATTGTGAGCCACACCATCCTCTCCAAACCTTCCAATAAGTACTGTCCTCCCATGAAGACATTCACCTCATTTGATACTAGCGGTCCGACACAGTTAACAACTGAAGGAAGATAAGAATTCTGAACATTTATCATGTTTTTAAGTTTACAGCTTTTTGGTTGCACATACGAGAAAGTAAAGGACTTACCACCTTATGGGACATTAACACAGTATTCTGCACAAAATTATGATTTATTAATTGTTCATTTTGTGCAATCTTTAACCATATGGATTTACTTAATGTGTTCAGATATGGAATTTCAAAGCAAATGACAGACTTATACATTTTGTATACTTATACATTTTACTATACATGTAACTGAACACCGGGAAATGATACATGATCTCTGCAGAATGAAAAGAGCAGTAAAGAGAGGCATTTCATTCATACTTAAAAATAAACGCTATTTGCACAAAAAGCAAAGGATATCATTTTAACAATGACTGTATGGAAGGAGATCTTTTCATTTCCATATTACTCACGAAAAGAATGCTATGGCCACTTAAAATAAGTTTTTTCTAGTTTTAAGAAATAACCTGTTCTCCAGGTGGACACAGGTAGTATCTACATAGTAGGAAGAATCACATGTCTGAAGAACATATTCTGAAGGTAAAATTACAGATGCAGTGATGACCAGTAAACATGTAAATGACCTTCCACAAGTCTGCAGAACTCATACGGAATTAGTAGGTAACTCAGATCAGAAGCATTGCTTTTGCTACAATAGTCCTTGATCATTACTGACCAAAGCAGGCCAAGCACAAACTATGCAGGGTATTGCACATACTCCTCAGTCAAGGGAAATCACACCTATCCACAGAATTGTGCCTGGGAACCTCTGCTTTTAACAGCAGCCCATGGGACCATGGAGAACCTCAAAAAACAGAGAAGAAAGCAATGGAGAGAGGTTCTCCTGAGTTTACACGAAGGCTACCACTTGCTCAGAGATCTGAAATCTGTTGATCTCATTCATGGACTCATACGTTTCATGATCCCATGGCAATACATTTTGGCATTTGTCCCATGAGTAACACTGAATTCAGCATTTTGTAGATTATCTCCGATTCCTCCCTGCCCCCGCTCCCACCTCCGGTACTTGCATCTCTTGCTCTTCCACACTTGGGGATGATGGGGAGCTCTTGTTTTCATTTTTGTTTTAAGCAGAAGGAGTCAACATGCATTCTCCACAGCAACAGATAGCTGGAAACCAGATCTAGAATACCATTTTCGGACAGAAACCTGGGAGGACCTAGAAGCACAAGCTGCCCAAGCTAGACTGCTTGCAGAAGATGACAGTAGCAAGAGCTAGGGAAGGCAAGAAAAATCAAGACGTAAAACAAGTTCTTCCATCCCTGATAAACAAAAGGCAGAGAAGGAGGTCCCGTGACAGACTGCCTGGAAAAGATTGTAACTGCTGTTAAGCGTGAACTCAGACCACCCTGGGAATACAACATGAGAATACATGTTCAAAAATTATCCTGAAACAGAGTAAGCTTCCACGTGTTTAGATCAACAAAAATCTGCATTTAAAAGACAGTTCTGTGTGGGTTTTAGAAATAAAAAAAGGTAGTTTGATGAAACTAGAATAAAGTAGTCCTTGCAGAATACAGTTTCACTGTGCTATGGGAACATAAGGCTTGAGATTTATGGTCACTTCCAACAAACATTTAATGATGCCTTCAGAGAACAACTCACAGGCCTTTCATGGTAATCTTCAGGCCAAAAAAAAACATTAAAATGTTCTTAACTCCTCAAATTCTGAGTACTGCTAATGATAAATTAAGGGGGTTGGGGCATTTAGGGCAGGTGAGTGCCTTAGTTCTGCTGAAGGAAGATGGGTCCAGAGAAAAGAGTCATAATTTTTTTTCCCATAAAATATAGCAATAAACGCAGAGACCCAACTTGTTCTTATGAAAGACTCACAAAGAGACGGATCATCCACCTCAAATGTCCAAATATGATGTTCAATAACTTTTAGAAAAATTTGATTTACATCACTATGACCTTTAAAAGAAGTAATATGGACAGACCTGATTATAGCATAGTCTTTAATATAGCTACAACCTTCACGTAAAGCTAAGCTCCCTGTGATACAGTTCACTATTAAAACGCACTAACAAGTCAGGTGGAAATGTGATAACAGCTTATGAGACTGTAGAGTCTCTGGGGCAAAGAATGTGTCTTTTTTTCTTATCCTGTAAATTCCCTGGCATTCTTTTGGGAGCCATAAGAACAAACAAGAGACCCTTACTCACACTAAAAGTGATCTTTCAAAGAGCTGTGCAGAAGACACTAATCAAAGCTTACCTGGAAAATAATAAAGATTTTACTATAGCTGCTTGTGAGAATTAATAGATCCCTCTCTGTACCAACACCACATGGAAGAACTTCCATTGTAAGGAAGGTGAGAGTCGCACAGGAACTTCTGGACTGTAAAAAGATCTTAACTATTATGTACAGAAATCATCATGTAAGAAAGGACTTTTCAGGTACCACATCCCAGGATCCAGAGATGTGAATGAATGGCCAGACCTGAGGCACAGGAGAATGGTCACTTGTGGCAGTCAGAAGTTCACTGGTAGGGGTGCTGCTAAAAATCCATTCTTCTCCAAGGAATCACAAGGTTTATGTTTTATTTACCCTTTTGACCCAGCATGTTTTCAGCTTGTAAAGAAGTGGAAAGAAGGCAGGAGCAAGATGCACATTGGAACCCGCTTCTCTCAACAGACCTCAGTTCAAACCCAAAGAAACGAGATCTTAACTGGAGAGATTAAAAGATCTCCTTAGGACACTGTGAAGAAAGAAAAACCCATTCTACAATGATGACTAAATTTTGTCTCAGAGCATCCATGTAAACGATTTTTCAGAAGACTCCAAAGCACAGATAAGTTTTCCTCCAGGAAAAGTGATGGGTACCTGGAAAAGAAACATGGGGGCTCTTCTGCTTCAAATAGGGTGCTCCTACCGAAACGCCTGCAATATTGATAGGCTAGGTGAGCGAGCACCAGCTTTCTTTCCTGAGTTAGCTGAAATGTAAACAATTTTTAATTCTAAATTACTTATGTTGAAACTTCAAGGCCAGAACCTATCTCCCTGATCCAGCACACACATTCTCATGATATGCACCTGTCTTTCAAGCCTAAAATATATTACATAAATGTACCTAATGAGTTCAGAATGTTGTTCACTCAGAAGAAAACATTTCCAATTGCAAATCTCAATAGAAAATAAAAATAGACTCCCTTTTAGATTATATGGAGAAGCTGCTAATACTTAACCTCAGGATGAGCACAGAAAATCTTCTTTTTAAAGCCAGAATAGGCCTTTGCTTTTCTATTCATTGGATTTTTAGTAAGATTAGCATTGTCAGTACTGCAAGCAGTTACAGCCTCCACCTTGGGAGTCACTTCATGTTCCTGCTGTCAGACATGAAAGATTCTTCTCCTCTCACTAGCTCGATAAAAATCAGAAGTTGTATTAGTACAATCTGAACACAATGAAACAGTACTTCCAAACACTTTCTCTGCAGAATGGGGATGCTACTATATAAAGAAACCTCTACACACATATATATCAGAAAATTTAACTAAATTTAACAAAGAGTCAAGAACAGACTTTGTGGCACAGAGTGATAGGCACACACAGGTTAAGACTCCGTTTGCTTGATTAGGCAGTGTTCATACTAGAGGAAACTCCATGTGCGCTCTTTTTCAGGACAGCACTATAGACAGCGTAGAAGAAGGATCCTGCTCGTCTTCTCATCCAAGTATATTGCAAATGTATATCTGCAAATGCAGATATTTAATCGTATTCAACAACAAACCAATCACATGCTGAAATCTTATGGCAAACTAAATAATGAAATAAACCTCATCTCTCAAAAAAGCATTGTCCGAGAAGGGGGAGGGAGGGGGAAATCAAATGGCATTATTTTTGCAACTGCAGTTAAGATACTGTAAAACTTGAAGTAAACTTAAAAAACCCAGATCTTTCTCCATCTATTCATTTTACAAGTCAAGCTGTGTGTGTTCTGGACTGACTCTATGTTGACTGAGGCAGCAATATTTCACAAATCATTAAATCATCTGCAAGCACTTTCCTCCTCCATCAAACATTCTTAAACCTTTCTCTCTTCACAAAAGCAAAGACTGACAAGATATTGGTTCAGCTAATTCAGCCTACTTAGTGTTAAACATGACATGTATGGTGTAACCAGATCACTCACAACTTCAGCAAGAATGATTTTTCTTAGGTCAAGTAGAACACATACCTAATAAAAAATTCTGAATTGCTAGTATGAATTAATAAACAAGCCTTCTGTGCTTTTTGTACTTGACAATTACGGTTTCCAGATATGACAGTACAGCTACAAATGCTCTATTACTTGACCTGCAATTTAACAGCAGGATTTTGATTTACTAGACCCCTCGGCCTGACGGAAAAGCCAGAGTCCAGCCATTGGCTCTCTGATGGTCTTCACTGACAATGGAATTTTGACTCCTCTAGAGTCAATGGCAAAACACTCCACAGGTCAGGATTTCACTTAATAAACATTAAGCTTCCTCTGCTGTGAAATATGCTTAGCTGTATTTTCTAATGATTGGTCATGTTCTTTAATATGCGCATACAACACACATGAAATATTAAATACATGTAAGATTTCAAAAGCATGCACGATGCAGACTATCTTACTAAGCAAAAAGCACATGATGCTAAGGAACAGCATGAGTTTTGCTAGATATTATATGAGTTTATTTCAACTGTGACAAAAATAATGCAAAAGCTGGTTTTTCCTGTCACCTTAAAAGATTAAGAGAGAATGGGTTTTAGAAATATCTGGTGAATTAATTTCTAAAATAAACCAATTTAATTCTAAAATAAACATCCATCCTGTCTTAACACAGATTGATGTGCACACCATGATTTTATTTTTCCTTTATCAAACACTACTTTATACAGTAATTTAAACATTCCAACAATCACAAAATTGTATCACACAGAGAACCCGTTTAAGTTCTCTACTGTGCTCTCATGAGACTCCACCTGCAGTACTGCATCTGGCTCTGGGACCCTCAAATATAAGAAAGACATGGACCTGTTGGAGCAGGTCNCAATACCCATCATAACACAGACAGAACTGAGCAATAAGGCCGTGTAACATTCCAACACCTGTAGAAGTTAGAAACATTAGAATGATGATGCTAAGACAACATCTTTTAATTTGACATTTTGATTCACCTACTCAAATTCTTAGTACACCTCAACATTTAGATTCAATAGTGAACTAACCGACCAGTGAAACTCCCAGGAGTTTGAAGAACTGTGGACTCTACTCCTTTTTAGATTTCCAAGTACTTTTTCATTGAAAATTTCCTCTTGCTGATAATTTTATTTCAAAATCATTTCACAACAGCATGTACAGGTTTCAGATTTTTGGCTTTTGTTATACACATTATATTTTGAGAGCACAATGTCCCCCACTGAAGTCAACTGTCGTACTGTGGATGCTGATCTCCACAAATTTATTTCACTAATGTCATTCCCTGCAGTCATAAACTCTTCCGGTAAAATTATTTCTCAATTAGTGGGGAATTAAACCTTGCTCTAATAACAAGAATTCAAAATAACATCGAAATACTGTATTTTTCCAACAATTGTATATTTAAAACAGAACAGGTGAAAAAGATGACAGCAACTGTACTTGCAAGAGTTACTTTACTTTTAATTTGAGGAATATGCTTTACCAAGTTGGCTGACCTTAACATGACTGAGAGTTGAAAACTTCCTTATAACTTTGTTCCTCACTCTGGTAAGTTTTTTTCATTAATTATGACTAGTGACCCATGTAGCCTGAACACGACTGTGCAAAATTGTCTAAGCTCTGTTACCAGTTAGCTTCATAACCTAACCACCAACAACAGGGTATTAAAGTGGCATTGGTCTGTAATTAAAACATGCTGAATAGTTCTAACTCTGGTTGGTGGCGCATTTACAACCCAAGTCATTGTAAACTACAAATAAGGCGAGATCACTGTTAGCTCACATACTGTAGGATGCCAAGCCATTATCAGATTATGACAACAGAAAATGGAAAATGGTCACTTAGCTGATTAATTTCTATTTTTGAAATCTGTGTTTGTAAGACATTGGGCTGTGGCAGTCTAATTTTAATTTTATCTGTAGAAATATTTTTTTGCCAGTAACCAGACAGTACTTCTAAGACAGACCTGGAAAACACTCAAGGAAACAAGTTTCACAGTTGTACCATAAGAAAGTTATATCCCCTCTTTAGACTATATCAGTGGCCCAAAGGAATGCTAAACTCAGAGTGGTCAGCCTCCTAAGGATGTCGTCGGTGAAAATGAAATCACCAGATGGAGAAGAGGTGACATAGCAGAAGGAACTCAAATTCCATCCTAACTCTAAAATGCTGATCCAGATTTCTGGAGAGCTCCATTTACATTATGTGAATGGAGAAAATGGAATGAAACTGTTGCAATGTTTTGGACCCTAATTTCTATTATTATTGTTATTATTATTCCTTGCAGGCAAAACAGCATCAGACTCCCTGCTGTATTTTGAATTAAGTCTCAAAGGCATCAAAATTCACATAATACTTTTGCCATTTATTCCTCCCATTCTCTTGGAGCCGATGATTGTGCATTTAACTTGTTCTATGATGCTAAAGTGTTTATTACGCTGATGAAAAATACCTACTTCAGGATACAAAAATACCTGAAGAATGAACAATCACACTTTAAGTCAGTATGGTCCCAACAGAAGCCAGGTGAAATTCCATCTACTGAACAGCCTTTTCTTTAGCAACGACAGAGTATGGATATTTGGACAGGAAATATCTGTGCTTCCATTTGTCCTGCACCTTTGCAACCAGCCTGATGTGTCCACGGTTGGGGGGAAAGAAGGACATTCTTCTTCTGCATTAACATATGGGACAGCACTTTGACATCTGTCCAGGAGTTTTCCATATGGTGCTGGCTAATCATAGAATTAGGAAGTCCTAATTCTAAGGCATCCCCAGAAAACTGAGAATCACTTATATGTGACGGACATCTGCATTTTTGAGCTGCTGTACTGTAGAAGTATTTCTCTATCACATTTATACATACAATTAATGAAAGTGTGGTAAACATACACAAAACTTACATAGTCATGAAAGGCTTTTGCTTCACTTGAATGTTCACATGTTTCTCGTCTTTCTGGAGCTGCACAGTAGAGATCCCAAAATACACTGCAAGTTAAGAAGTTACAGAGATGGTAAGAAAATCATTGTAATACTCGTGTAGATTTTACGGTGTATGCACACCACACACGCATGTTCATATATAGAAACAGACATCACTTCCTTGCCAAGGGATGAGAACACTTACCTCATTGAAAGAATTTAGCTTTGTAAAACATCTATGAAGAATCAAGTCCTGCTATCCGATTCTCCAAGGCAAGCAGTGCTATATTCCTTTAATACCACTACAGTATAAACCAAGAAGCTAGTCTAATACACAAGATTTAAGGGTATAAAGCATATTACGGCAGCTCTGCATTTAACCTCGTTCCTCTGGCAACTGCTGCAATTAACTTCCACAAAGCATGGGAAGGGACAGATTTGAAATAATAGGAAAGAAACTGGAGAGAAAACTGGGAGTTCTTCCAACATCCAATACTGTGCTTTAAACAAAAGTTGCCAGAGAAACAGGTGTGTGGACAAGAGTAGGAAACAGACGAGTATGTTATTGGGTTACAAAGAGTGAGAGGAAATTATGGTACTCCCATCATCTTCCTCCCCATCCAACTTTAAATAGTTACACACAAATCAGTTCTGATACAAAGTTTCTGGAATGAAATTACGTGTATACTACAACAATTAAAAGAATAAAATTTGTTAAAAGTTTTAGTGCGTCTTTATTGTTTTAGACTTAATCCCCTGTAACTCAGTCCAGCACCATAATAAGGAATTGTGGAAAATTTGAGCACTCTGCTGAAGACAATCAAAATCAAGGATAATGCAGACATCAGACTTATAAGGAACACATTCTCCTTGATAGGCTTCCATCACATAGCTAAAAGCTATGAAAGAAAGGTCAATGAAGAATATGCTGTCTTCCATGAGCTGTACAAATCAGTCGGGTTTGAATGGGACCATTTTAAAACTTGTAAATTCTTGTACTCCTGACAGTTGGACATATTCTCTGTATTCTGTATTCTTTCAAACATAGGCATATTGGATATATTCAAATCATGTGACAACTAATAAAGAGCATGGCTAAATAGCAGCAACTATGTGCAGTCTTTTCTCCTTGGGAATTCTACATGCACACGTTTGTCTGCACACCAGTATATATAAGCAAACAGTATCGTGCATAAAAAACTACAAGTCAGCCCTGTGTCCACCCATATTACGAACTGAGAGAAACTGTGCAAATGCAGACACTGCAGCACCAAGCACATGCTAATGCATGCTGCTTCTCAAAAAGGCTGGTAGCTTGGGTTCAGCTAATTACTTTCATATGCTATTCCCGTGACCAGAACGTGAACTCAAGATTGATGAAGCTCACATCTATATGCAGTCTCTGTATATACTGTTTTTTTCAAGTGTAATTGTTCAGTATATGTAGAATGATCTGTTAAATGCACAATTTACTGGAACGTGGTGAAGAAAGAAATGCAAGTCCTCTTCTTTCAAAAATACTTTCTTATCAATGCACTATGCAATATTTCTTTTCCTGTATCTAACATCTGCATCTTTTTCTACATCTAATTTTCCGTTCTTTCATTTCTTAACAGAAAAATGGTTCTTAATCCTCACCTTCAGATTCCTTTTACAACGTTCACCTGGATTTCTTACCGCCAGCTGCTGGAACTAGCACTTGACATATTCTAAAGTTCAGAGGAAAAGAAAATTGGTACTTACCACCACCAGGAATGCAAGAATCCTGGGGGCTCCCCCAGTGTGATGTTTTTTTCCCATCTTATCTAAAACAAAACAGTAAAAATGGAGGTGTACATTTATGTGATCACTGTGACCAAAAACCATTACATAATTCATGCAGATAGCAAAAAGAGAAATAAGATTTCGTAGTTATGAAAGGCTTTTTCATCATCAATCTGCATGGCCATATTACTTACTTTATTACACTTATTAATATAGCTGATACTTAAAATAAGCTTTTCTTATTCTAGGAAACCATATTTTAGAATATTATTTTTAGATTCTGAATAGAATATTAACGATGTTATTTTGAATCACTCCACCACTGAGACGTGCATTATTTTAAGGTCAAAAATGCATGAAGTCCCCCCAGCATTAAAAAGTACCCTTAAAATGATCTAAAAGATTTTCCAGTTTGCACTAAGGAAAACATTGAAGACAGAACTAATGTTACTGATTCAGCAGGTGGCAGTCTTCCCTCCACATCCAAAGTGAGCCACTGTTTTACAATCCTCAAGGACTGCTTTACTGTTAGAGGTAATGTGGCAAATAGGAGCAGCATCAGAGTTCTAACTCAGCTTCCTACCACTCAGTGAAAATGGAAAGGTAGTTTGGCTTGTTTTGTGTGCGCTGGCAACCTCTTCTGAACAGAGAACTGGCTATGACTCCTCTCCTACCTAGGAAGCATTGTTTGTTAAACGCTGTTGTCAAAAGAAATGCAGTTTAAGAACTCTTACCCTTGCCTTCGCATTTTTCTTGTTGACCAGCGAACCCATCAGACAACACAACACACAGTGACAGCATTCTGTATCTCTGCAATACTTCGCAAATGTTGCATCTTAACTACGATCACACAACCATTTTATTAATGCCATAGTGATTAGTTTGTCCTTAACTACAAAGTTAAATAGTCTGGAGTAAAATAAAGCCCATGTAACTACTGAAGGAGCTCTGTTGCAAATAACTGGAGGTCCCGCGGAAATCCACACAATACTGTACAGAAGAATGTCTCATGTTAAAACTGTGTGAAACTAGGGCAACGCATGCACTCCAAATTCCTCCAGTTACAACTACACATAGCATTATTTCCTGTCCAATTTTTTAAAAAAAAATTGTTCAAACAGAAACCATATTCTGCTCTAGAGACAGAAGTAATGGCAGACAAAAGGAGGATTATTTTAATGAAATGCTTAAACAGCCTTAATATGAAAGGTATTTAAAGATATATATATATAAAAGTACATCAGAGCTTACTAAAAAGGTAGATACAGTGTTCATAATGCAAGAGGAACTGGTAAAGCTAGCACTTTCCAAAAGAGACTAAAACTTTGATTCTCAACTCCAACATCCAATTCTTAAGAAATTAAATACATACAAGTTCTGTCAATAGCCTGCAGGAGAAGAATATGTAGTTTGTACACCTAAAAATGTTCTTTACACTCATATGAAGTAATCTAGCGTAACTTTGGTATATTTTTTGAATACAACTATTGCTATTTAAAAATTATTTTTAGAAGGTAACCTTGAGGCACTATCACTTCTGTTTGTAAAGCTGGCAGAATGAACCACCTACACGGCGCTTAACCCCACCACCACCACATAACACTAGTTAATATATAAGAAGCATTTTTTAAAAAGCTCCTGCTTAAGTGCTGGCAGGAGCCAGCAGGATAAAAATATTAATAAAAGTGAAAAATATAAATAAAAGCCAAAGCTGCTCTGAAAGCATTACACACTCTTCAAATACACTCCTCTCAGGCATGATTGCTCCTCACGTGCACTGGGAATGGACTTGTGTTAATCACCAGGAAGATACAGTACTTCTGAGAAGTTTCAAAAGCAACATAATGAAGAGATGCAATGTACAAGCAAAGCAAAAAATCGTTCCTGAAGTTGAAAAAACATTCAGTTAAGAGTAAAAATTATGTCTGTGTGGAAAGCACTATGTCTAAGCAGCATTCATGATCTTCAAAGCAGGTCTTGATGAGGAAATTACTCAATTCACAGGTCTTATGCTGGTCCTTTTTAACAGGACATACATAATCTTGAGAAATTTATTCAGAGAAGGAGCCTGAAGAGAATATAGAAGTTTGAGACTTGTTTGAAGGGGTTTTGTTTTGTTTTTCAAAAAATACATGCTTTGGTCTCACATGGCAGATGTTAGTCTGCCTGA
The DNA here is from genome assembly GCA_013397275.1 of Burhinus bistriatus. NCBI lineage: Eukaryota > Metazoa > Chordata > Aves > Charadriiformes > Burhinidae > Burhinus > Burhinus bistriatus. The sequence continues at coordinate 35,200 of VYXH01010212.1, forward strand.
TGACCGAGGCTTTAAAGGATTTATGAAGAGTTATTAATTTTAGAAAAATACCCTCATTGTCAACTGTATCGATTAAAGTCATAACTGGTGATTGATGAACTGGGAAATACCCACCTTCCTGCTCCAGCCAAGCTAATGGGAATTATTCCTCCAAGGCTAGAACCTAACTTCAATGATAGAAAATACATGGGATAAGGATCAGCTCTTCAAGGAAAATGTAGCAGCTGGGACACCAAAGGAAAGATTCTGGAGCAGAACAGCTTCTTTTGTTTCAAAAATGTGTACGCTCTATCTGAATAGCTCTATACAGCCCTCATAAGAAATGACATGGTTTAGATGAAAGCTAGTTGTGCTAGCCCCTTGCCATTTTGCCAACTGTGTGATGAGCTGGTATAAAACAGCTGTTGAGTTACTTCAACTCAGTACTTCATGCCATGTCTCCTGAAAGGAATTAAATTTGCAGATCAAGATACAAGACTTATAGCCAACAAACTGAAGAGGTCTCTGCTATCAAGAGATCCCAGAAAATTCTAGATGAGCTTGAGGTCCTATGTTGTAGAGATGAAGGCAATAAAGCTTTGAAGGCTGTACTCATCAAGTACGACAGTTCACTTTCTAACTGAAAGATTAGTAGAGGACTTCTAGACCTTACTGACTCATAGAATCATAGAATCACAGAACAGCTGAGGTTGGAATGGACCTTGAAAGACCATCTGGTACAGCCCTTTGTGTGAAACAGCCTAGATGAGATTACCTAGCACCCTGTCCAGCTGCGTCTTGAAAACCTCCAGTGATGGGGACTCTACCACATCCCTGAGGAGGTTGTTCCAGTGAATGATTGTTCTCACTGTAAAAATAAAAAAGGTTTTTCTCATATCAAGATGAAATCCCTCCCTGTGCAACTTGTACCTGTTACCCCTTGTCTTCTCCATGTGGTTCCTTATGAAGGGAGAGCCTCTGTCCTCTTTGTAGCCACCCTTTAAGTATTGAAACACTGTGATGAGATTCTTCCTTGAGCCTTCTCTTTCTCAGGAAGAAAAGACCTAACTCCTTCAGTCTTTCTTTACAGGGGAGGTTCTCCAGCCCTTCGACTTGTGGATCAGTTCTATGACATTTAAACTAGACACAAAGCATTATAAAAATATAGGAATGCTTAGGACAACCATCTCTAAGTTGTCTACTAGCAGAGTGGATTCCATGATAGCCAACTTTTCCTTTTCTAATTTTGTTCCACTACTCTTAGCCACATTCCCTGGTAGATCTTTAAGGAAGCGGTCTTAATCTTTGTCATTTATACATATATAGATACCACTGACCGCTGTATAGCTCAGACAATCTATGTATGCTTACTTCTTTAAT
>VYXH01010214.1:0-15081 GCA_013397275.1 Burhinus bistriatus
TACCTCAAACCAGGACATATAGGCATTATATTATAGTTCATTCCAATAAGAACAGAATTACTTGTAGGTGCACTGCTATACAGAAATGCAAGGGTATTGATAACTGTAAGAGCACACATATTTAAAAGATTACAGATTGGATGTAAAAGAGTCTCCTTGTCAAACACAGGCAGAATAAAATACTGAGAAGCTAATCTGATTCCACATCTGTACTTTCTGAGCAAGAAGAAAGTACATCACGCTATCACCGATAAACAAACTTTTAATGTTATTTTCTGAAGCAATATTCTTCAAGAGAAGAATAATTCTTATTCTCTATTTTTCATTAGTCATATATGGTTTGGTGAACAGCTAGGCATCTGACTCTCATCTATATGCCATTACCGTATTAAATACAGCAGAAGAATCATTCAAAGTTCACCAGCCAGAATGAATGAGATAGAACTAAAAATACCTGCTGTATGCACAACAAAAGAACAGCTGTTTATACCCCTGTTTTTCTTCACTTTGAATGATTTACAATTCATTTACATTTACAATATGGTCTCTAAGTGGTCAAGTAGTATCTGGAACTGTGATGACAAGAAGAAGCCGAAACAAAACGTGTAACTACTCAAACTAATTTTTCAGTTCCTAAGTGGGGAGGGATGGAGGGAGAAAGAGTGGAAAGGAGAGGAGAGAAAGAGAAATAGGAAGGGAGAGGAAAAGAAAAAAAAGAAAAACCCCACCATTCTGAATTAGTCACTCCCCCTGCCTTTTCAAGGATTGGCAGATAGTAAACAGCTCCATGATCAATAGGATCAAGGGCAGACAATAGATAAAATCAGCCTAAATACCTGACCTTCACCCACCAACCTCATCTTCCTACAACAAGACCTCTCAACATTTTTCTTTTCTGCTATATTCCAGAGCATCAATCCGCTACATAATATTTTTTTATGTTTTCTGTATCCTATTTTCTCTTCCCCTGCGGAAGGGGAAAGTGTTTTACATGTTCTGCACTCACAAGTCCCTCTATAAAAAATGATGTGAATAGATATTGAAAATTGTCAAAGCTGAAACAAAGCCTAACAGTATACAGCAATGGATTCATTTTCAAGGTGTAACTTGTAGAAGACCAGAACAGCAGGAGGTTCAGTATTATTTAATAATGAACAGATAAAATGAGGAGGTCACAATGATAATGAAGCTCAGAAAGGGAGTGGCTTATCCAGGTTTTAACAAATACATGATTAAAATGGCCTGGGATAGGAGGAATTGCAAGTCTCCTTGGAAATGTACAACTTATTACACATGAAAAATGTTGTCAATGGAAAAAGACGTGATCTAAGATTTAATGCTGAGAGAGACCAGGAAGCAAGAACAAACTGTAAACCAGGAAAAGGGTTGCCCAATTGGAGATATTTATGCCTACTAAGAGATAACAAAGTTATTTACCTACTTTATAAAAAGAAAAAAAAAATGTATTTTTAAAATCTTATGTGTTTGGGAGGTTTGTGTAGAAAAAAGTTAGTGAATATTTTCAAATATGTAGCCTTTACAATTCTGCTACTCAAAATAGGTATTTTTTTCCATTTTTCCTACAGGAAACTGATTTAGCAAAGCTTTGGGAAAAAAACAAACCCTAAATTCTTAAATGTAAACAAACATAAACAGAAATTATAACTAAAAATAGTCTCTATGGCAACAAAAGAAACTCAAGTGAATGTGAAAAACGCCATGTATAAATGCTCAAACCCAGCACTTCCAATTTGTTTTCAATTTTATTACAACAGCACTTACAAGCTACATGCAAAATTAGCTTTGTTAGTACTAGAGACCACCCACATGCCCACACAGTATCAGTCAGTCTGTCTTGAAAGACTGTACATACCAAGCGAGGTAGGAAGGAACTGGGCAACAGAGCAGTATTACCCCCATTTTCCACACTGTGCATGGCACAGAGTGGTTACAAGTGCAAGAAGATAACCTCAAGAAAACCATGAAACGAACCTGGATCTCTTTTCATCTCAGTTACAATACTAGCTATGGCTCCCCATATGCTTGTGATTCATGTCCTTTATAGAAAAAAAATCTTTAAAATCCGACCCATTTGAAAATTTCACTTCTTGATCTTAAGTCAGACTTTGTTGAAAACTAAGGCTTAATTTTATTATCCCCTTTTCTTTATGGTTCTTTCAGTTTATATTGTGCAGCACTTGTTAAGAGCAGATACTAGCAAACATTTGGGAAAAAGATTATCCATGGTCCATATGGAATTCAGTCTAAATAAATAGACTCTATGGATACGGGATGTGTTAAATAGCTACATCTTATTTTAGGTATTATGCAGAATGAAAAATATAATCCTGTCCTGATCATGTTTCAAAGGGGGGGGGGACACGGGACGACAAGATAAAAACACTACCCTAATCTTGCTTTTTCCATTGTTTTGCTATTTGTGTGGATTTTACTTTTTTAATTCTTCATACAGTAGAGCATTATAATGATAACAATTCAAACTTTTATGAAGATCATCAGTCATATTTTAAGTTTAGAGAAGAAAGTGTTGTTCAAGACAATTTTGAAGAACATTACTGCTTAGCTACATGAAAATATAACTCTGACCTTTTTAGTCACAAAATTACAGTGATGAAGTTGTTGTGTAAGAGGAGATATAAAAGAAAATCAAAGATTTAAGGGTTTTGTACACCACAATTCAAGGTGTGACTGCAGCACGTGTAGGGCTACTTTTAACTATAGAGCAAGAGTAATTATAAAAACGAACACAATGTGGCATTCAGTTCACTGTCCTAAGCAAACTACAAAGTTTGTTGCACCCTCTTGGTACAGAAATAACATGACTACTGGAAACTCCAAAAGCCACCTTAAAGCTGCTTCAGGCTTCCATTATGCATACAGAAAATGTACCTCCAGCATATTCTTATGTTAAAAAGGAAAGAGAAACATAGAAAGTACTATAAAGAAATTATTTGGAATCTGTTTATGTATTTTTTGAACTGGACTACACTATACTTCCAAATTCAGAAACAAAAAAACCATTGCATCTTTAATATCCATTAAAGCAAAAAAGATTTAAGCTGGTGTTAGTCTGCTAAAACAAAGCTTTTGGAAGAATATAATGCCTTCATCCCATTAAAATTTGATTCCTAGAAGATGATTTGGCAGAAAGTGGCCATGCAATGTCAATACTGATCTGCAGATTAATGCAATGCAACTGTTATTAAACTGGAAGAACTTCAAGCAGATAGAAGTTAGCACAAAACCAAACTTGAAACACTCATTTCTAGTATCTTTGCATGGAAGATTACATCATGCAACATACTAGGAAAAGTACTCTTCCAGAAGAGGATTTGCATGTCTAGAAGCCATTCAGAAAGGAAGCACAAGTCCAGCTACAAAAGACAGTTTGTCTTTCTGCAAGGAGAAAATGAAAAGGTTTTTTACAGTATAAAATCACCATATGGAGGAATAATACTTTTTACAACTCCTTCTGTTAATATGCATCTCTGAGCCTGCTGGTTATTTTCTAAGAAATAATAAGTATTATTATGTGTATGTGAATGCCAAGGATATCTTTTATAGACAGACCACAATGACAAGCAACCAATATTTATAATAACTGATGAGAACTTTCTTAGGATAGGATAACATTTCTAGCTTCAGTGACAGAACTCTTGCCATTCTCTCTAACTTTAGATAAGTAAAATACATGCCATTTTCAGTTAATTACAAGTGGTATAAGCCTACCTGATCTTTCAGGCCTTATTCACACCAGAGACTTCACTGAAGTCAGATGAACAATCTTCTCACATTTGCGCACAATTTATCTTTACTCTGACCCTTCTATTTTTCCAAAGACAGACCATAAAAGCATATTAGAGCAGCCATAAGAGACTTATGTCCCAGGGCATGTGCAATACAGTAGCCTATTTCAAGTGAAACCACTTCCAAAAGACCCTTCCGCTAATCAAGTATAGCAGGTGTCCTTGAGGAGGACTAAGAGCAGGGCCCAGAGAACGATCACAGTCACAACTTAGGCCACTGAAAAGATGTTGTGGTCTTCAGAAACCTATTGGTATACTGATTTAGGCTTCATTCCCCAGTGCTGCCATCGTTCACCTTATTTCACATGTTAACTTACGATTTTATTTATTCACATACAATTTACTACGTATTTCACACATGAAGTTCAAGCTTTTATCACTAGATCTCCTGACATCTTTTTTTGCCTACCTTTAATATCAAAATCTTCTTATTAAGTATGGTTAACCCAAGATCAAGAAGCCTTACATGGAATCACCTGAAAAAGCTCCACAGTTGTAAAATGACAAGTGAGGTTTGAAACTCTTAAGTCACTCCAATATCCCTATTTTCAGGTAAGTTTCTGATTTGTCAACCTTTTTAAAACTACCCAAGGGAACTCTTTGTGGTGTTCCCAAGGGTCTTGGCAGTGCTGTAACAGACATGTATTCCTTTAACATAATTTGCTCAATCACAGCATCACATGAAAAGCTACTGTTTAGTGTGAAATCTAGCATGCCAGGTATGCTGCTTTCCACAACAGTCTTATCCTCAGTGATATTCAGGATCATGTTTCAGTAACAGATCAGTATTCAGCCAGACCTGTCACTTTATCTTTTTTGAAGCTTTAAGCCTTGCCAAACCATCCATAACATTCTTCCACATTCTTCAAATCCTTTGGAAATCACATATAGGCATATAGGATGGTTAGGAGAAATCAATGGTTAAAATCCATTTAGCACAATTTCGCTGTGCTCCTGGAGAGCAAGTGAACAGTATAAAATGAAATCAGACCCTTAGTCTTAGTAGCACACTTTGATGACAGCCCCGAGGGGACTGTCTTCAGTTTAGACAACGTGGTTTTGGTTTAAGATTCCGTGGCAGAACAAATAGTGACACACCTTAGTAGTGCTTTCTTGCCCAATACGGATATTGGAAGCCTTACTGTCCACAACAAATAAAGGCTGCTTCACTGATAATTTATCCTTGGTCAACTGTATGCTAGGTCAAGATATTTCATGAAAACCACTTTCCAGTCTCTTCACACCTTTCCAGAAGGTGTTCTAGATGCCTGTTATGGCTGAGTCTACATCCTCACTCGAACTTCTTGAGATGGAAGGTGGAACTATTAATTTCACAGGCACAGAACTGCATTTGTTAACTGTAGTTTGAACAAGTTCAATTCAAAGTTCACTTCACATCACGAGTTTCAAAGTAAGGAAGACATGAAATCCCAGGACTATTTACTATAAGAGGGAAAATGAAAAGGATTTTGCCCTAGTTACACTTGGAATCACTGTAGAATGACTTGAGTGTTAATCCCTATGTTGTATTTGTAAAAGAGCATTATATACTTTAAAATAGAAGAAAACTAGCAATTTCGATGAATTGAAGTTGTGCCTTATATTAAGGCACTGCTTTTTTCTAGGGCATAGCAGCAGGTTACTATACAGAACAGAACAGCTTTTATAAATAACCACATCTTGATACACATTTCATTTATAATTTTATGCCTAAGAATTCCAATGTGTTCCCAACACAAGGCATTTATCAACCATTTTGACACTAGTACTTAGAGCCAGTAATTCAGTTGCAAAACAAACAAGGTAGGAACATCAAACCCTCAAACTTATGCTCTCATGTAAATTAGCATGAACAAAACAATTAATATACACATAATCTAATCCAGCACCACAATTAACAGAGCGATTGAATCACTTGGTGATAAACGGTCTACAATAGCTAAACGTGCATATCTCAAGCACATGATGGCTGAAGAAGAAAGCATTTTTCATATCTAATCAGTTCCCTTCTGCAGAATTTCAGTAATATCAGTGTCTACAAACTTTGATGGTCGATAATTTTGTTTACCATAGCATTGCATGAAGAATTCTATATACACAAAATGTTTAAGACAAATCTGAAATTTGTTAATTCAGTGCTTATTAAAATTTCTATCCAAGTTAATCTTATCTTCTTATTTCTAGGCACCTTAGACGAAGTCTATTTTATGAAAATCTTGTGCAATTAAAAAAAAAAGGTCCAAAGTGCTATAGCAGCTGTTTGAAACGGAAGGCTTGAAGCTAAGATTTTAATATGCTGCAGGTAAAGTATTATCTGCACATCAAAGTCTCACCGCTGTAAAGAAATATGAAGTGCTGGATGCCAAATGTTGACTGCCTCCACTCTGAAGCTGAATAAGAAAGCAAAGATTCCTGAACAAAAATCAACTGAGAATATGGTTGTGGGGTTTTTTGGGGGGATGGGAGGGATTCTTGTTGGTTTTATTCTTTTTTGTTGTTGTTTTAATACCACATATTAATATTTAAAAAATATTTCAGTGAATAGTCTTGATCTTCTGCAAAAGCAGAGAAGCTAAATAATGTCCTTGGTAAACCTATCTTGATGACTGAAGATTTTACTGTTTGAGGACTCCCTCACTGACCGGATTTGAGGGAAGTAATTGATTTGACTCTTGCTGGTTGCAATAACACAATTTGTTTGTGTAGTGACAGAATGATGAAGTTAGCTTCTGACAACATTATTCTCTCAGAAGATGATTTTAAAACATGGGCATTACATGCAATTTTCCTGAGGATGCTAAAAAAAAAAAAAAATAAAATTCAAGCAAGGTTCGGAGTCAATTTTTAAATCCAGAGATGTCTTAAGTTCACCTCACTTAGCTGTAGGTCTTCAGTAAGCCTTAGGGCATGAGAGGGTGAAGAGTAGAAAGAAGATAATGATTGGTATTTCATGGTATTACCTATTTACGTAGAACTAAATGTTATTGAAATGGCTTATTCCACTGCAAGTGTAATAGTTCCTCTGTAGTGAGAAAAGTTTTCAAAATAACCTTTAAGTTGAGATGTCACTGTTAAAAGAAGAAAGGCTGGACCACAAGGGATGAAGAAATGTATTTCACTTTAAAACAGGACTTCTCTTTTAAAGCTAGTAAATACAGGCTTGCTAACAGATATACTTTCCTTCATATGGTACTAACTTTACTCAGACTCTGGTTTCAAATCCCATTTCCACCAAAACATTATTTTAGAGAGAACTAGAGTTAGGTGTCTATTAAAAGTAATTACACTAACTCTTTATGGACTATGCTGCGGGATGATACACATGCTGATACACAAAGAACTGATATTTTTTTATTATTATTAGAATCTACAAAATGCAAAAAAATCCCTACATACAGAACTTTCACCTAAACTATTTAAACATTCTTGGATGAAGAACGGGAGGCATTATGAGTTGCATTGCTGCAAAGACAAACCACGTGCATCCATATACCGTTGTTTATTGAAGAACTGATGAAAAAAAAAAATCTTTAAGTTCTTCCATCAGTTAAGAATATTTGTTACTTCACAGTTCAGCAGAAGTAGCTCTGTGGTCTGTAAAGTCTTTTCAGTTTTCACTCTGTGGTTTACAAAAAAAAAAAAGTATTCTTGGAATAGGATCTCATCCTAATCTTTTCAATTTTTATGGCATGTCTAATTACTACTAAGTGCTCTTCTGGAAGTAACATCAAATCTACTTGTAAGATCCAGGGAGTTCACAGCACAAGTGAAAGTGAGAAAGTAATTAAAAAGAACAACAACAAAATAAGTCATCATCTCATTTTGAAATTGGCCAAATCTGATGAAGGCTAAAGTGATCACACACTCTCAGCTCACAGGAACGCAGATTTGACTCTGGAAGATTCTTGGTTTCCCAAATTGGAAGAGGAGAGCAGAAACTGTTTCTGATATCTTTGAAGACCAGCTGCAGGCCTAAAACTAATAAAGATGAAAGACTCTGTGCCCACTTCAGAAGAGATGGATGTGAAATACATCAAATGTCAGAGGTATACAGGAAATCAACAATGCTAACAGCCGTGTTGAAATGAGTCCATACCATTAGAGTTCATTACTAGCAGAAAAACAAGGGTAGAAATTAAAAATGTGGCCAGATTCAGACTAGCACATTCCCCAGAATTTTTCAAGTTACAATCCATGGTTATCCTCAGATCAGCATTAACCTGTCTAATCGTTCCACTGCCTTAGTGTGGAAACATAAAAAAAACCCCATGCTGCAGTTCAGCAGGGACTTTGGGAGACTTTAAATGGATTTAAGTGACAAAAAGAACAGATTCAAATCTCACTGCCAGGAGACCAAGCAATTTCATTGATCATGAGCACAGAATGTGTCCCCCTCGCCTCTTGCAAGTTTAATTTCTCATTTGCTCCATCGTTCTACCAGGGTTTAGTGCAGTTCTGGCAATCCCACTGGTGGGGACCTTCCCCAGGGCCAATCCAGCCCAAACCATGACACCGAAGGAGGTGAGTCCACCACAGCACAGTGCTTCTGAGGCTGCCTTCTCATGTCTTCCTTATTAGGGTCAAGCCTGGCACCAGTCGCACTAGGGGACTTCTATCTTTAAAGTAGTTCCCATCTCTTTGTGATACCACAGATGCACACCATCAGAAACCCACAAATATTCTGGTCAACATCTTCCTTTTCATATGCTGGTAAAAAGTAATTTCTTTAAGTTTGCTGGTCAAAATACTGTAAACAGAACACTCTGTTTATACAGGTATTCATTTTCTCAAGCACGGAGAGAATCAGCTCTTCTGGGTGCAGTTTTCCTCAACCACATCATAACCATCTAATGTATTAGAAGAATGGTACCTAACTGTGAGATAACAGACAGAAGAATGAACGTATATTAGGGCATTTCAGACGTCTGCTGTACTGATAGGATTTCCTTTGGGAGACTTCCCACAAGGACTGGAAGTTTCCACAAGGGTCTGCATTTGCACTTTGTCCAGTATTGCTTATTACGCTTGCTGCTTCTAGAAATGGGTCTAGGAAAATGTTAGGCAAAAGCCCAATTGAAACAAAGTAACCTTTGCAAAGTAAAAATAGTAAAGATTAATAAAGGGGCTGGAAGCACAGTTTCTTTCTTTATTTTGGCAATTTTTCACATACAATTCCCTCCAACCCCCAACAGTCGGAAAATTGGGTTTCATTCCATTTTCTGGTACATCCTGCAGACGACAGTAAACCTGCTTTATCCATTTGCAAAATCACTTGCTTTCCTTGCAACTGCTGTTAAAATTCAAGCTGATAACAAAAACACTCCCTTACGCACAGACACGCACGCCATTCCCCCAGAACATACCCCTCAACCTCTAACGCCCAGTGCAGGACAGGATCACTAGGGATAAGAAGTCGGCAAAACTGGACATCTACTCACCACTCAGCGCAAAGTCGTTTATTAAGACAACATACTCGGACTCACCAAAGGCATTTAGTTCTATCCATTCAGGTTTCCTATTCTAATAATTTCCTTCACAGAACAACTTTTTTTTCCTGTTAGTGCTACTGGAAAATAATGCCACATAAATACTGAGCAACATTGATAGTTATCAGCAATTCCCAATTAAATAGCCCAGGGACTTCTTTAATTCATCTTCTAAAGTTACTATAAGAAGAGGAGACAAAAAGCCACTTCTTTATTTGTGTTAAAAATTTCATTTTAATAATATTTATTCAAATTCTGGTTACAAGCCAAAATAATTATGTCTAGATGTGAAAAGATAGGAGATAAAATAACAAGTTTAAAGGCATTTTGTATAAGTATAAATGAAAAAAGCAATTTATGATAAATACTTGCTATGTCTATCTACTCCTGGAGATAAATCCTGAAAGATGATGAGAACCATCCCCTTTTTCAACAGAGCATGCAATTATCTTTTCACCAGGCTCATATTACCAACCAGTCTGGGCTAGAAGACCGGTCTTATGTTGCTAACATAACAAAATCTTACACATTTAGTATAAAGAAATTTATCCTAAGTCAAAGCAAAAAATTAACCTAAAACATTTAATGACTTCCAAAGCTAAAGAAAACCCATTAAACAGCTTTTCTTAAAGTACACTAAACAGTTCACCATTAGTCTAGAATTTACCATTACCTTAACACCAGAAATTCATTAAATCTTCCTTTATTATTATTATTGTTAATATTATTATTATTATTGGGAGGTGAGAGCAGGTAGTTGTTTGCCTTATTTTTTTCCTCCTTTAAATTCAGAGTACTGTACCACTATTAATACCTGAATGTTTAAATTAGCCATAGTCATTTGATGACAGAGTCTACTGGAATCCTCATCTGCTCTTTCACTCTTTTATTCCATGTACATTACAGCTGGTAACGTGGATGCAATCCAGATGTTATGTAAAACAGCTGCAAACACATGCTTCTATCTAAAGCCTCCAGTGCTTTTACTCATACACGAAAATGCTTATACTGTCAATGTCTGTGAGATCAGCTCACTGAAAAAAATTGTCAGCTGCTATGCCTCATTAACAAAAAGTCAAAAAGAACCCTGAGCCAAACTCAGTTCTTGACTTAAATTTATCAAGTTATTAATTCAGTGGCAAAATATACTATTTTGTGTATCAGTTTCATGGCTTTTTTTCCTATTCATTATTCATTGCTTTTTACTTTTTCATTTTCATCCACACGTACATAACAGCACTATATAAGAGCTGATGATCTGTTCTCTTCCAAGGTTCATCTAAGTCTTATCTGAATCTGCAGTCCTAGTTCATTAATGAAAATAAAAGCCCTAGTTTTTCTCCCATTCTATTGCCTTAACACAGAATCATACTATTTATAGTCAGAACACACTTTTTAGGCAAAATAAATGGAAATATTGACTGATTACAGTAGAAAAAAAAACAAACCACACAAAAATAAATTGAAGTCAAGCACTAATATGTGCATAGAAAACCACCATATTAAGGACAGTTGGGGGCGGGGGGGAAGATGGGTTTTATTTTAGTATCATGCAAATACCAGATTTGTAAAGTTGAATATGAAGTGCAAATATCAGTGTTTGTATACATTTTATAATGAAAAAATTATATTTGCCCAACACTGAATTAGAAGGTAAACTGATGACAAATTATGGAATGATCCTGTTAAACCTGCTATATTAGACAATCTATATCCGAATAATAAAAAACTATTCCAATTTTTTTCTCCACACACACACAAAATGATACTGTCATAATTCTATTGCTGTCAAAGAAGATGGAAGAAAGTGAAACAATGTCCACTTTTGATTAAGCAATTTCATCTTGAAAGGCACTGTGGAATCCTCTTTTTAACTATCTACAAGGCAGCCAAATTTTAATCATTAGTCATCATACCAGCTTTTTTCCTAAGACTGGTGTCTTCTTAAGGAAAGGAGGGGAAGCAACCAGTAAACATTTTCTGCCATTTATGATGCAGAACCCAGTAAGTTTCTTTGGCCAAATTAAGAGATACTCTTTTTATTTTTATTTATGTATATCCATATACATACACAAATATACATATACACACACACAAAAGCATCCTATACATAATTCTAAATAATCGTGTTTGTGAGGGTGCCTGCAGAGACGTACTGTGTCCTAGGAAAAGCACACAGTTCTGTCTAAATTCTAGCTCAGGAAGGATCACCTACCTGCCTGCAGCACACTTAGCACCTAGGAGCAATTCTGAGCAAGATATTATGCAGGGGCTCTCCATAACACAACAATAACTAGCTGCCTTACTCTGTAACACCAGTTCCCATTTTTTACTGTGGGGTGGACTTTGAGAATTTTAGCATAAATATGCAGCTGAGCACAGTCTCACACAGCTGAATAATAAAGGTGTGAGCATGAATGCAAGGAACAGTAAAGCAGCTGCTTAGCATGAGGCTGCACGGAAGCTTTGAGTACTCAGAATTGGTCTGAGATTACAGGAAGAAAATACTGAAAACATTTCTACAAATGGAGTACTGCAGTATCCTACTATTGTAACAGTGACTAATATCAGGCAGAGCCTTAAAAAAAAAGCCTTTGATAGGTATATATCTCTTGCTTACTGGGGATGTAAGAAGAAAGGAATGCTTCCAATGAATTAAAAAGAATAATATGTGTCCCAGAGCACAAAAAGAGGCTGACAGTGCAGTGCTGAAACAGCCAGGGTAATAACCACCTATAGTTTCTCATTTCCATGGGTCTCCATGCAGTAGGACTGTGCAAGGAACACAGATGTAATTTGTCTCGAGTTATTTCTTTTTTCCTTTGTCAGATCATCATTTTACTGGGTTTGTAACAACAGCCGATTGCAAAGATCTTCTACTGGGAAAACTATTCCACGGATATTGAGAGTTCTCCATTTTCCCACCACAGCAGCAAAACTGGGTAGTGCTCTTCCAGGACACTGCTTAACAAGTACTAACTGAGCACTTAAAGTAATTCATTATAGACTGGATTATACCTTATACATTAAAGTAAAATATAAGCGAGGTTATCAAAATGGGTACCAGTTTAGTTTGTAAAGTAATGGTTTACTGATGACACTAATTCAGAAAAAACAGAAGTGTGAAAACATAACTCAACATTCACAAAATTCTGTATTCATGATTATTCATCATTTTTAGCTGGCAAAAATAACATCATTTTCATTCCATATCATTCTAGGCTTTTTGATTCTTCAGTTTTGACAACGAAATGCCATTTTACATGACATAACAATTCAGTATCGACTGCAGTCAGTCACTGACAGGAGTGCTAAGAAGTGGTGAAACTTTTCAGTATATGCATCCTAAATTAAAGGCCTTTTTTTCTCCCTAAATAATAGTCTTTCATATCCCATTACCTATACTTTCCACTTCCATTTCCAAAAGCAGGAATTTAAATTTCTTACATATCGGAGATGATGTTTACCCTTTCTTCTTATTTTATTATGTTTATTATTTTGCCTTCCCTTCCATTTTGAAAAATGTTGAAGTGAACGAGGAGGAAAATAAGTCAGTTCTGGAAAAAAGTCTCTGCTTCCTTTTTGGAAAAAAAAGGAAAATTTAAAAGAGATTTTCATCAATCAGTTTTCCTTCTTCTCTCCCTCCCCCAATGAATCAATAAGAAAATAAATACAAACCTTTTAATAAGTAGTTAATCATTTTTACAAGTGGAAACATTTCTGATTTGTAAGACTGCTTTAGAATTTATGTATAAATCTCATTACATTTGTTGTTTTCCACTTACATGGACAAATAAAAAGTTTTCTGCAGAAAGCATGGGGAAAACCAGATATTCTTAAATGAGCAGAGGTTAAAGGCCTTTTTTCTTCAAGCAACTTATGCAAACAAAGGGAGAGTTCTACTATCCTACCTTCTGCAGAGTAACGCTATTTTCCAAACTAAAAACGCCTCAAATTGCTTTCCATTCTTTTAGCAGATTCATTTAAGCTACTTTCATCTCTTTAGAAAGATAAAAATCTAGTCAACAGCAGAATATAGATGAAAAGCCTTTGCCTATCATAAACAACTTCAAATTATGGCTCATAAAACAGTAACACTCCAAAGTTTATTCACTGTCTCTTTGTTTCAGAAAGGTGTTTTTAGACATTTTTCCTACACGTTCACCTTCTTTCTTCCTATGTAACTACCACGATTACTGACAAGTCTAAAAATGTAGAGAAACAAAACTATTTCTAAGAATTAGAAATATTAGCATAGATGTCTTACAGTATCAGAATGGAGGATCACTACCTCCATGTTTACAGGTCTTTAATATTTCTTCATTTAACTTAATACTTTCTGGGTGCTCCTGCAGCCACCAAGCAGGTGCTGTGGGTGCCTTTCGAAGAGATACAAAGATGCAACGTTTTGGTACCAGGTGCCTCCTTCCAGAAGGACAGGCTACCCTGTGTGTGTGGTTAGCTAACAGCCAAGCTAAACAAACTATTTTTAAAGCTTATTCTTGCAGCTGTCTTCATTCTCTTCGTACAGCTGTGCAAGCTATGAAAAGTCTACGTCATAATTAACTATTTTGTTTTCACTTTCCATCTCCTCTATAAAAGACATATAATCAGTCACTTTTATGCTGAAGCTTGTAATATACGTAATTACTACTATAGTAATTAAACCAAACTTAAAAAGAGCTATTTAGTCAGAATCATAGTGGCACTTACAGCGTTAACTAACGTCTATTGCTAGTGACAAATTACTCTCAGTAGATACTTCATACAGCTAATGTCATCTCTCTTTTGGCTGCATTACTATCAGATAAAGAGGTTGCTTGTATTTTTTCTTTTTTTTTAAAAATAGTTCCCAGCAGAAAAAAACCCGAACTCCCAAACTGTCAAGATTAATTATAGGATACTTATGTCCTGTTCTGCATTAGTGCTGTTCCTATGCTCTAACGGGGTAACCTAGTAGGATTCTAACATCTTGCTGTTACCTCCTTTTTTCTGTCAGACTATATGTAAATATTCATAATTTTTGATAGCTTTATTATGTAAATACACTCTTTAAAAAATCTGTATAAAATATCTGAGAGCTTTTCCAGTCTAAATACTACCTCAGTATTTATTCTCACTACTATTTGTGAGGTCTCTGATTTCTGTAATCACTCTTGCAACTTATAACTCCCACCAAGATCTAAATGGCGCACGAAGAGACAGCTTCTGCCATCTCCCTGGGGACTACTCTCAGAATAACACATTATTCATAATGATTTAGTCTAGTGGGTTGTGTTCCTCAGGAATATCAGAGAGGTTGAATTAGCAGCATCTTCAAAGAAAAAAAGTCTTCAGATTAAAACTATTTTTTCAGACTACATCTGCCTGAAGCCCAGCATAAGTCTAACAAAATAAAATAATTCTATGTTTGCATGGCTCACAAATGGTAAGAGTCAACTTTTGTCTCACAGAATCCAAGTTACAGTCAGGAAAGTTATTATGAGCACATTTGCCATCTGTACTCAAATGCTAATGGTGCAACTGGATTGACTGTATATGGACAGAAATGGTCTCAAAGATTTGGATTACAAAATAGATAAAATATAACAGATGTGCCCATCAGCAGGCAGGCTGGCATTCGCTTTGCAGCAGCTGAAGCTTCCAAGAGTAAGCTTCATACTGGAGTAATTCATCTGTTTTGAGCTTTCAAGTCACAAAAAAAGCACAAGTTTAAAAGTACCCTAAATGTGAGGAGAGAAGGGGCGGGGGGGGGGGCTGGGGAGGGG
>VYXH01010214.1:16940-45627 GCA_013397275.1 Burhinus bistriatus
AAAAAAAAAAAAAAGACCACCAGTTAATAATGGTAATAATGGTGCTGGCTACTACCACCCCATCCTAAGGACTGACATCATTCTGGATACTATCTTTGAGAATCAGTATATAAATACACAGAATAAGAATTCGAATGCACCTGATTTGCAAAAGTCATTAATTAGCAATTATTTTTTAATGAGCCTGTTATACAAAGAGAGGGGAACACAAAGAAAGGTTAATGACAACACTCTGGCTGTGAAAGAGTTCTCCTCCTATTCCTCCTCCTCTTTCCCCTTCAACTCCAGTGAAGTTTAGTTTGACCTTCCAGCAACTATGCTCTCATTGCTACAAAATCTGCTGATCTTTTTTCAACATTCCTAATTCTATTTTGCTCAGTTTCCTGGTGGGCATTTATAAAACAGCACAGACTAACAGTCAAGATCAGAATTAGCAAGCTAGCTGGACAACATGAAAGTATCTTCTAACATATGGTCTCCAGGAGGCTGCACGAGAGCACAACTGCCATTTCCCAAAATGGCCATGGTACACAAGGCAAACTGCGCTTTCACCAGCAGCCCAACACCAGACGCTTTAGAGGCAAATCAGTAATGTAACGTCTCCAGTATGGGATAACGATTAAGAGGAGACCAAAACACAAAGAACAGTTAGACCAAAATATCAAACATTACTGGAAATGTTTCACTTATTTATATAGAACACCCAACAATGTCTTTGAAAGGTACTGAAATAAATTAATATTGAGGTTGTGGCAGCTGGGGAAAGTCTGGTATTTAGTAGGGGATCCTCATTTGTAGGTCTTATTTCTCTAAAGTCGGCATGAGCCAAAGGCAGTGCAGGTTTTTGTTCTTTGAAGATTATTTGACGCTTTTAATTTTTATCATTCTGAAATAAGAAAACAGTGTTGCAATGCCTTGGTATGTTAATGGCAACTTTAATAAGTTATTTATGTGAACTGTAAATTTACAAAATCCCTCAAAACAAACAAACAAAAAAACCACATCAATGAGACACATTTCTCCCTGTGAAACACCTTATTATTTACAACCTCAATTTTGAAAACACTTATTCACATGCTTAATATTAAAGACTGCAGTTAGTACCACAAAGGTCAATGAAATCATACAAGTAAATTTATATCTACACAAAAAGCATGCACATAAATGAGTAAAGTGTTTTTAATGGAAATTTTTGTTTTAATAGAATTTATATAAAAACCTTTATTTTTTTATTCTTTTTAGATGAGATTTACAAGAGTGCCTTAGGCCAGAAGTGGTTTTCCCAAAGATTCATAACTAGCAAAATACAGAAAATGAAGTGCAGGTATGTACTCTGGGGGTGTTTTTGTTTTGTTTGGGTTTTTTTGCTGGTGTTTTTGTTGGGTTTTGTTGTTGTTTGGGTTTTTTGGGTTTTGGTTTTTTTTGTTTTTTTTTGGTTTTTTTTAATTAAGAGACAATAAATGTAGTCCCTCAAGAAAGAGTGCTGGGACTACTGTTGCTGGTGTATTAGTGATTTTAGAAAGTAGCAGAAAAGTGAAAAAACAAAGTGGTTAATTAGAATGGTCAGCTCTCAAAAAAAAAAAAAACAACCCAAACCATGAGAAGCTGAGCAAAGAGTTCACAATAGCAACAGATAAAACCGCATCTGCAATAAGCACCAAGGCACATTCAGGAAAACAAAGCATTGGTATCAGTACAGAGACCCTTTGAAACTATCACGTCAAACTTCAGCTGTGATCAGAAACAGAACATTGTTATGCCAAAAGAATAGGCAAGGAGGAAGATCTAGGGAACAGCACACCGTCTCAGTTCAAGTCCCAGACAGCAAACAGAGCAAGTCCTAACAGAAACTGCCTCCAGGCATAAGAGCAGCAAGGAGGTGACATACAGAAGCCACAACTTACTTGCTCTTGAGCAAACCATCTTCTATGATGAGATGGCTGACTCTGTGGATGAGCGGATAGCAGCCCATTTCATCTACCTTGACTTCAGCAAGGCTTTCAACACTCCCCAACATCAAACATCCCATCACTTCTCCTCATAGCCAAGCTGAGAAGACATGGACTGGATGAGTGGACTACAAGGTAGGTGAAAAACTGGCTGGACCATGAGGCTCAAAAGGTAGCAGTTAATGGTTTGAAGGAGTTCGTATCGGGGCTGATGCTATCTAATATTTTTACCAGTAACCTAGGCAAAAGGAAGCAGTGCAAACTCAACATGTCCGAAAATGAGAAGAAAAAAGGGGACACTGTGGACAGGCTGGAGGCCAAGGCTGCTGTGCAGAGGAACCTCTGCAGGCTACAGGATTGGCCCCTCAGGAGCCTGCCGAGGGTCAGCCCAAGGAAATGCCATGGCCTGCAGGGACCAGCGCAGGTGGGGACGGCCGCTGATAAGGTGGCAGCTCTGTGGGGAAGGTCCTGGGGGTCCTGGTGGGCAGCAAAATGAACGAGTCAGCAGTGCACCCTTGCGGCAACGAGGGCTAAACACACATCCGGGTGCACTCCTGAGGCTGCATATAGAGACCCGTGCCCAGCACAAGAGACATGGACAAACTGGAGGCAGTTCAGTGGAGGGCCACCCAGAGTGCTCAAGTGCTTGCATCAAATGATGCAGGAGGAAAGACTGAAGGACCTGGGTTTGTTTAGCCTGGAGAAGAGAAAGCTAAGGATGCATCTCCTAGCAGTGTTCCACCAGCTCTAAAGGGAGGTCACAGGAGAGACAGTTTGACTCAGGGCACAAGTAACAGGACAAAAGCCAGCAATTGCAAGCTGCAGCAAGCAAGGTCTGATGAACACAGGGATGATGACCCTTCACACAGAGCAGTCAAGTACCAGGACAGGCTCCTAGGCAGGCTGCCAATCTCCATCCTAAGAGACCTTCGAAACTCAGCTGGGTAAGACCCCAAGCAGCCTCACCTGACTTAGCCTTGCTGAGAGGAGGAGGCCAGATGAGGTGACCTCCAGCATTCCCCTCCAGACTAAGTTCCTGTATGACTCCAGGGTAAGTGGCATGCAACAGCTTCTTTACGATTCAGTGAAGCCAGAAAGCAGTTGACTTGCAAGTCCAAAGACTACAAATGGACTTGTCACACTCATTAATAAAACATAGCTGATTTCTTCAGACTCCAAATACTCCAAACACAGAACCTCAAGTGTGGTTGCACTTGAAGTCTGTTTTTGATCTGCATTCTGCAGTACATCTTACCATTACCTCCAGGCAGATGCAGGCTGGCTGCTAACAAACTCAGTGCTCTAAGCACAAGGACAAAGATCTGCAACGTTTAGTGGTTAAGTGTGCTTTTCCTGTGTCCTCTTTTATGATAACCACCTGGAGAGCTGAGGGTAATCCAGAATACAAAGAACCATTCAGAAATGCTACTGTTTTGTGTGTGTAGAACTAGTGAGAAAACTATGTTTAAGATGAATATAGATTACCTTTGACATTAATCCCATGAAGTTTAAAATGGTTTCAACTTCAAATTATATAATTGCTTCATGCAAAACAATACAACAAAAAATAACACTTGTTGATAACTTTGGTGTTATCCTAAAATATTAGGGTAACCTCACTACAAGAACAAGACACATTTTCTAACACGTGAATCTAAAATCCACATACAAGGAATTCAAGTAGTAAATCCCAAAAGTCAAGGTTCTGAAAAGGCCACGTACTGATTCTTTTATCCCTATTAGCAATAAAAAGTTGCAAATGCTCTATATACATAGAAAATGTATGCCTATGTCTTAATGATATACACTTGCAACAATCAAATGCAGTTTCTTTTCAGGAATGGGGTGGAGGGTTCCCACTTCTCACTCCACAGGCAGACTGAGTGGAAAGGAAAGCAAAGCATTTTCTAATGCATGGAATAGCATTACTACATTAAAAAAAAATTACAAAATCTTACAACTTTTACCCATACTAAGGACAATCTGCTGGAACTATTACATGTTCATGAAAGAAATCCTGTATAATCTTTAGCAGAACTATACTTCTCAAAAACCCTCAAGTCCAGTGTTCCCAAAATAAAGGTGTGTGTTTGTTGTTTTTTTTTTTTTCTAAAAGTAATAAAACAACACTTTAAGCAAAAAATTTAGGGCCACTTTCTTTTAAAAGTTGCAAGCAAACTCTCTCTCATGCTCTATAACTACACAACAACATTGATTCAGCTTTTGCAAATAAACTAAGGACATGAAAGTTGCTTTTAATAAAGCATGCACACGTGTACCATACACAAAATGTTAACATCAGCATGGATGTTATAACTAGCCTTCATTCAGCTTGATCCCTTCTACTAAGAACATTGAGTATTTACATCTAAAAAATTTATAAAACTTACTCTTAAAGTTTAAAGACTCCTTAAGGAAAAAAAACCCCAAATGTATAAGTACTTTTTAAAAATCTCAGTAATGATGACATTTTAAAAAATTAACTATAAGGGTTTTTACTCTAAATTGAAGTTTTTGTCAGTCCCAACAAAGATTAGAGCTGAATTTTTTCCCTAAATCCCTTCCTCAAACTTACTGAGAGGGAAAGACTTGACTTTCATATTTTAGGGGGATACTGTATAACCCTCTATGTGAAGGAATTAATAAATTTACCTGCCCCTCTGATAAGAAAGGCAGGTGTTGCTTATGATATGTGAATGACAGTGGAATGGTATTTCCTGTATTAACATCATTCTGCTTAATTTTGCACAAACAGGATTTACAATAGGACCAAATACTGAGAAAGTTAGAAGATAGTGTGTCATAGAAAGCCAACTTTTTAAACTGCAATTACAAGACAGTCATTCCCATTTAAGATGATGCTATCTCATTCAGCAACATGCATGGACGTCCTGCAAGATATTCCATAACGTTCTCCTAAACAGTAAAGAAACTTAAAAAATAATTATTGAAATGCAACAGCTTTGAAATGATCAAATCTGCTTCACAAATTTAACTAGATAGAAGAGAATTTATACACAGTGAAGAAAGAGAAGTGTAAGAAAATGTGTACCCACAGAATTTCTCCTTTATAAACTCAGGAATACATTTCTGGAATTTCAAACACAGGTTTTGCTACGTACATTCAACATAAAAGTGAACAGAAGCCTCAAGATTAAACCTCACAGAATTTTTAAATAAACAACATGCTTTTATTAGAATTGTGACCAGTTCTGCCAACCGACATACTCATCAGTGTTATAAAGTTATTCTGAAAGTGTGCCAAAAAGATACCCTCTAAAAATACAACTCTTTCTCTGGAAACGATACTGCAAGTTGCACGCAAGGAAGTGTTCCCTGCCCTGACAATGTCCCAGAGCATGTCGCTTAAAACTGATGCAGATTTGATTCATCAAACATTTGCAGCTAGGACAAAGAGGACAAGTTCTACATTGTATGGGATTCATAAATATGTGTGCTATAGAAATGTTTCAATGAAACAAAACGACGACTGTATCTGTTCCACCAGCCAAAAGACTCCTACCTACATAACAATACTAAGACATTCCCTAAAGGCTGGTTGTATAAATGGGTGTTCACTAAGACTGCAGAAGAAATTAATATACCTAACTTGTCCTTTCCTGCCAACACTCCAATTCCACTCAAAAGAATAAATATATTAGTGAATTTTAGAATCATAGAATCACGTAGGTTGGAAAGGACCTTTAAGATCATCGAGTCCAACCATAAACACTGCCAAAACCACCACTAATCCATGTCCCTCAGCACCATGTCTATCCGTCTTCTAAATACGTCCAGCAATTCCACCACTTCCCTGGGCAGCCTGTTCCAATGTTTGATAACCGTTTCAGTGAAGAAATTTTTCCTAATATCTAATCTAAACCTCCCCTAGTGCAACTTGAGGCCATTTCCTCTCGTCCTATCACTTGTTCCTTGGGAGAGGAGATTGACCCCCACCTCTCTACAACCTCCTTTGAGGTAGCTGTAGAGAGCAGTAAGGTTTCCCCTAAGCCTCCTCTTCTCCAGGCTAAACAACCCCAGTTCCCTCAGCCACTCCCCATAAGACTTGTTCTCTAGGCCCTTCACCAGCTTCATTGCCCTTCGTTGCCCTTTTGTTTAATGTAATGTGATCTAACTATGCTTTTCCTTTTTTTTTTTTTTTACATTATTATATTTTTCTGCTCATTCTCTACATGGCTTTTGCATTTAACTGGGCCTGAGTACAAAGAGAGATCATTTGGTTGCATATGAAAGCATATGAAAGGAGATAGACGAGCTCTATTTCTCTCTGTTGTCTCATTAGGTGTGCAGCTTCTTGAGCTGAAATGGGGAAAAAAACCCCTCTTAGTTTGACAAGCTGTCATCTTTTATGCTTATATTTGTGTTGAGAAATTGGAAAAAGACATTACAGGCAGATATTAACTTATTATTTCATATAGCCTCTAGCAATGACCAAAGTGTCTGTGCAAATCCAGTAGATTCTAAGTTAAACATCTACAAAACTCGATGGCTCAATCAGTTTTTTGAACTTATCTTCTCTGTCTCATTCCATTTACCTTATTTCCTCCAATTACTTGTATCATGTCTAAGTTAATGCCTATTACCACAAACATTTACTGCCAGCAATTATTAAAACACTAGTCTCATAGGTTAATGTCTACAAGAATGGGTCCTTAGATAATAATGATAAATTGTAAAATAATTGTATGGTGCCACGAACTTTACAATTCTCTATGCAATGTTAGGAATAATCAATAAACCAGTAATCATGCGACTTCTCAGAGGCACTGAAAATAAGGAAAACAGGGCCGAAGAAAAATTAAAACACCAATCAAAGTATAAGGTAACAAAGATTCTCTTTGCTAATTTGGAGGACTTGATGGTAGTGGTTGGAGAAGTCCTCTAGACTGACCATACTAAATTAACTCCTGTGCATTGCCAACCAGAAATAGTATTACACTTTGGACTCCTCTCTTTTCCTACACTGTGCCCAGCTAGCTGGCAGTAAAGCAGATTTATAGAATAAAAACAAATCGGTATTATTTCTTCCTGACTCTTGTTTTCTTCTGATTATCTTCTGAAAGCTTTGTAATAGAGCCAAAGGTAATTTATAGCCAAAGTTAAACAAAATGAATAACAGGAAACTGCAAAGTGTTAGATTTCTTTACAGGGTAGCACTCCAAAGGGTAGACAAAACAAACTGGCTTAGGGAGGCAGCTATAGTAAACTACGCTTCATTAAACCCATGAAGAGTTTAATTCTGTTCAATAAGCTTTTGTTAAATTTCTGCTTCCTTGAAATCAAATTGGTCATAAAAAAGAAAAAGTGAGGTAACTTTAAAGGATTATAGCAGGAAGGCATCTGTCATCCCACAGACATTCAATGCATTCATACAGTATTAGTGAAAGGGCTGCGAAAAGTGACGGAAACTCCAATTTCGCAGCACTACAAAGTATAGTGCTATTCAATCCGTCCTTCAGTGGGATGGCCAAATGAGGTCAATGATTCTAACTTTGAACATGCTTCCCCAAAACCCATGCTGTGATCATTGCTCCTGGGACCAGCACTGCAGGAAAAGCAAAGAGTTTTCTGTTATGGATGACTGAAGAAACTGACCAGCCAACATATCCACACAACAGGTCACACAAACCATTCACAACTCCACTTTTTAATACGTGTCCGGTGAACACAAGAATTTCCCTCTGCAAAATTACCACTACAGTGCCGTTCCCACCCAAGGTGAGCAGGAAGCTTTCAAGGGTCTTTACTCCTACATTTGCTCTTCACAGTGCCTCCACTTGGTGTTCCACAAATAAAATGTCTTAAATTAACATATACTTTCACTGACCTCACATTCCTTCCCAACAAGCCACAAAAACCCATTCACTTATATCTGCATGTCCAACCAGATTGACAAATAAGTCTGTAGAAAAAAAATTCCTATGAATGCCTTTTTTTTTCTCCTCTCAAGGGCCACACTAGGTTAGTCCCTTCTAAGATTAAGCTCTAAGTGACCAAAATTCTGCAGAGCAGAGCCAGATACAGGAACACCACATTGTCAGCCAAGAGGATGGCAGGGTTCATGTCCTTCAAGTACTCCCATTTCTACAGCCACAGTCCTTACTGGGTTTGCATGGCAAGGTTTTGGTGGCAGGGGGGGCGGCAGGGGTGGCTTCTGTGAGAAGCTGCTAGATGCTTCCCCCATGTCCAATAGAGCCAATGCCAGTTGGCTCCAAGACAGACCTGCCACTGGCCAAGGCCAAGCCCATCTGCAACAGCGAGAAGATATGCCTCTGTGAGAACATACTTAAGAAGGGCGAAAAAAAACTTCACATGAGCAGCTGGAGAGAGGAGTGAGAATATGTGAAAGAAACAATTCTGCAAACACCTAGGTCAGTGAAGAAGGAGGGGGAGGAGGTGCTCCAGGTGCCAGAGCAGTGATTCCCCTGCAGCCCCTGGTGAAGCCCATGGTGAGGCAGGCTGTCCCCCTGCAGCTCATGGAGGTCCATGGTGGAGCAGACATCCACCTGCAGCCCATGGAGGACCCCACGCCGGAGCAGGTGGATGTCCAAAGGAGGCTGTGACCCCGTGGGAAGCCCATGCTGGAACAGGCTCCTGGCAGGACCTGTGGACCCATGAAGAGAGGGGCCCACACTGGAGCAGGTTTGCCTGCAGGACTTCTGACCCCGTGGGGGACCCACACCGGAGCATTCTGTTCCTGAAGGACTGCACCCTGTGGAAGGGACTCATGCTGGAGCAGTTAGTGAAGAACTGCAGCCCGTGGGAAGGACACATGTCGGAGAAGTTTGTGGAGGACTGTCTCCGATGGGATGGACCCCATGCTGGAGCAGGGGAAGAGTGTGAGGAGGAAGGAGCGGCAGAGACAATGTGTGATGAACTGACCACAACCCTCATTCCCCACCCCCCTGCACCACTCGGGCAGAGGAGGTAGAAAAATCAGGAGCAAAGTTGAGCCCAGGAAGAAAGAAGGGGTGGGTGGAAGGTGTTTTAAGATTTGGGTTTATTTCTTATTATCCTACTCTGATTTTGATTGGCAATAAATTAAATTAATTTCCACAAGTCAAGTCTGTTTTGGTCATGACAGTAATTGGTGAGTGATCTCCCAGTCCTTTTCTCGACCCATGAGCCTTTTGTTCTATTTTTCTCTCCCCTGGCCAGCTGAGAAGGGGGAGTGAAAGAGTGGCTTGGTGGACACCTGGCATCCAGCCAAGGCGAACTCACAACACCAGTATAAGGGCTACAGTCAGCTCACATGAGGAGGATACAAGGTGGCCTGTCCTGATGCTCTAGACCCCCAGCTGGGAGCCAGAGTCCACTATGGCTCTTGTCTTACCAGTGTGCTTCAATGTCACAAAAAGTTTCAGAAAAGGCAAGAAGAATGACAAAGCTAGGCAACAGCTTCTATTCAAGGCAAAGTAAACAACCTACAATTCTTCAGCCTGGAAAAGGCAGGACAAAGGGGTAGTTTCACAGGCCTCTGTCATAGCACAGGTTCACAGAGGAAGTCGAGTGGAGAGAGGTCCAACTGCTGAGGAAACCACAAGTGCAATCAGCAGGTAGTGGGGCTGAAAACAAAGGAAAGCAATTCTTTACAAAAATACACGGCTAACCTGTAAACATTTTTACAACAGAGTACTGTCAATGCAGAAAATATACACAGATTGAAGGGGAAAGCTGGACATGTTACCAGAATAGAAGTCCACTGTGCACAGAAACTGCCTCTGCCTCATGAAATCTCTGAATAACAGATGACTGCAGCCTAGGGGGGGATTCATGGATAGTATATGCTTACTCTCATACATTTACCAATCTCTTTACCTTTGGCCACTGCTCAGACAGGGAACCCTGGCTTATACAGACCTCTGAACGTGCCTATACTCATGTTTTACAGAAAAGGAAGTTACACGCCCTTTTGCAGGTTTCTCTTTTAATTTCTTCCAATATTCCACATTTCCATCATGAAAAACATTATCCTAAATGACAGGCTAACATAATGGATAGGAATGATACTGATTTTTACATTAGTAATTGCTTCAAATCAATTGTAATTAAAGAGTACCTTGTCCTGATTATTCAGGATAATTTGGTACAATAACATAGGAAAATTCAGAAAAAGGACAAATATCAAGTTAGTAAATAACATCTTCTAAACTGCATCACAGTTAGAGACATAGCTGTCTAGTCATGCTGCAGTTCCTCCAAGGCACACAAATCACTCTAGTCTTGAATTATCAAAAATCTCTGATTTGCTCAACCTGCACGCTATGATTAAAAAACAATGAATGCAGTGAAGTCATTGAAATATTTAAAACACGACAAAATACTATGTTGCTAGCAGTAATAAATCAAGAATTTGCATTTTGATACTCTGGCACAGGCTGCAGCTTAGTTCACCCAACCTGTTTGACCAGACACTCTCCAAGAAAGAAATATCTTGCAATTTAAGATTTCTAAGATGAACACAGGGTGTTTAAACACAAAAGTTAGAAGCCTACTAAGTTTTTAATACAAATACCCTAAACACTCCCTTCAAAGAGTGCTTTCTTTACCCTTGCTCAGGACCACCTTCCATACTTGGTCACAGCAGAGTTCCTTCTTCTCTACTCTCCCTCCAGGTCCTGTGATGTTGCATTTTTTATTGCCTGTAGCACATTCTCAGGATGAGGAGTGCTCCTATTCCCATTTGTATGTAGTCTGGTATCTCCCGGGATGCAAAAGCAGCTGAGGAGGGCTCAGAAGTACCTCCCTCATTCTTGGATGAATACTCTGAATAGTAGGCTACCATGGCAAAAAATGAGAGGCAGGACCACCACTTCTTCCAGCCTTCTCCCTTTCAGGAAGAAATAAGGTCACTTGCATATAAGACTGCCTCACATGCCAAAGCAGGCATCCAACCATTGCTAAGTTTTATATAGGATATCATCCTTGGAAGGTCAAGGCACTAAGTTTTTTTCCTCTGGTGAGAAAGGAGATCAGGAACAGTAAAGAAATAATTAATTGGTCCTATTTTTACCCAGGCAGGGCAGACATAGTGCCTGTTCTTTTTCAGTTTGATGCAGATAACTAACTACATATTTCCTGCTGCCTATGATAAAAAACCACATTACTTAACCACAAAAATACATCCAGTGTTGACAAGAAATTGAGATACAGTTTACAAACAAAATGCGATACACATGACTTTGGCTTCCTTCGCTGCCATTTAGCTGCCAGTATATGAAAAGGTCCTGAAAACTAACTAGAGAGACTGTAGGCTAAGAAACATCTGTTTAGAAAACCACTTTATTTATAGTCTATTAATTTCAGGCAGATGGTCCTGGATCAATATTTACAGTATTTTTAACCAAGAGTTGTTTAAAATAATTTATTGAATTCAAAACCTATTAAAAATAAATCCCACAGGCTTGCAACCTCTGCAGTCTTACTACGGCAGCACTGAGCAATTGGTAGCAACATGAGGAATGCAGGTATTGAAAAGAGTGCAGATGGAAATACAGTCCTTCAGAGAGTTTGCCTCGAATCTGTTCCAAGCTTTGAAGATAAGGATATTTCAAACGTCCTCCAAATGGGGGAAGGGAGACAACAAACAATCTTAACTCCTCTCTTTCAACAAGTGTTTGACTAATAGGAGTGGTGGTCTCCTGTGCAAACTTAATATTTGAGCCTGGGTTCAAAGTATTCTCAGGAATACACGAGCTCCTTTTATACAGAACAGACTAGGTCTGCTCTGGTAGTTGAGCATGCAGAGGCCTGTATTAACTTCTCAGAGGGGCAAACTAGCAATGCAGAAAATCCTGGTCCCGAGACTCCCAGATACCACTGCACAGGGTGAAAATAAGGCTCCTGTAAGCCTACTGAAGCACTCCATAGATTCATGTTGCTTTAAAGAAAACAAAACACCCCAAGCACCCCAAAAACTCCACCCAACTACACTGAAGTGACTTAATTTTGCCAACACGCATGGGAAACAGTGCTTTCTCATTTTTTCGTGTCTCCTTAAAAGGACATTTTTCTTCTTAAAGAACGTTATCTACATGTCCCTAAGAAGTCACAGAAACCAGAGTCTGAAGAAAGCAAATGTTATTTTGGATGTTAATGTATTCTTTTACTTTCTAATTTAAACAGTTATAAGAAGCACCAAGTTCAGACTTGGTATAAACACATCCAATACCATTGAATATAAACATCTTCCTTACAGCCAGTAAGGATCAGCATGCCGTTTTCAAATGGATCAAGCCTGTGCACCCTGACCACAAACATGCACTCTTAGCCTAAACTATTGAAGTCCTTCTTTCCGCCATAAGCAATGACTACATTACCGCACACTCTTCAAGCAATAAACTCACCCATCTCAGATACTAATTAGAGGATGAACCTAAGCTGCTGTCTAAATTTAACAGGGAGGGCCACAGTTTGGGATTGTAAGTCTCGCCTCAGGGGCATTCCAGTCACATCCACCGCCTCCAGTCAGAGCCCACAACTCTCCCATCCTCCAGCTAAGTTGGTAACATAGCTTCAGAAATCTCTCCCTCTTCTGTCTGCAAGGCACCACTCTGCAGAAAAACTCTTCCCATTAGCTCTTCAAAAGACAGGCAATAGAAAGCCAAGTCACTAGACCATGTATTTGCAATTTTCCTCATCACCCCCAAATATCTGTAAATTCCTAAAAGAACCCCAGAAGAAAGAAGTCTGAAGAAGTATGCCTTGTTCTAGCCACCATATACATACATGTAATTCAGAAAACATTGAATGTTGAGTATTGTGTTTTCCCTCCCCCACTCCCCTTTATCCTCAGTTACAGAAAAAAAAAAAAAAAAAAAAACGGGGGAACTTGGGGAAGGGGGGGGGGGGGGGGGAAAAGGAAAGAAAAAAGTTCCGTCACAAAAAAAATGCATTTAGTGGCAATCACTGCATCTTATTTTAGATGGTTTGTAACCTACCTGAAAAGCAGTT
This sequence comes from Burhinus bistriatus, assembly GCA_013397275.1. Taxonomy (NCBI): domain Eukaryota; kingdom Metazoa; phylum Chordata; class Aves; order Charadriiformes; family Burhinidae; genus Burhinus; species Burhinus bistriatus. Next base: position 29,864 of record VYXH01010214.1, read on the forward strand.
TTCAAATTTCTCAGGAAGAGCTGCTTGTGAGTGTATGCTAAAACATGTGCTTATTCCCCTAATAAAACCCATCAGCATGATTTGTGATATACAACTTTTAATTTAAGAGCTGCGGCCTCACTGCTGCTGTGCCACTTACCACATATCAGACAAAGAAAGCATTATGTAAAAAACTGAATTTATATCACAGAACTTTCCAAAATAAGAAATAAAGAGCATATCTACAAAACACTTAAGTCTGAAAGGAAAACAAATACGCAGGTAAAAGTGTCTGACTGCTTCAGTCAGGTGTGGTAGCTGAAATACAGTTGTTACAGAAAAATCAAAGAACAGAAATACAGTATCATGGAAGGTTTAGAGTTGCATTGTCAGTTTTGAACTATATAGCATCACATAAAGTCCTTAATACAATGCCTTTCAAACCGCTTGTTTCCACATTGAGTGCTTGACTGATCTTCTTATAGCCCAGACTCATTTTGTTATCAGTCACATTGTTTATTCATTTTATTTCATCTACATTTGAAGAAATGCTCCTCCTTAAAGGATGCAATTTCTCAAGGGGGAGAGGTGTGTTTCACACACTCTCAGCCTGGACACATGCCTCAAGTTCCCTGAGGCCACCAATCTTTCGGTCATACTCACTGGTCAAATGGATGTAACTTCCAGCGTTACAAAGTACAGTATCTTAAGCTGTATCTGAAGTCTGTTACCTCCTATGCTTAGCTTAGCATCTATAAATATATTCAGGAATTAGCTGTAAAACCTACATTAAAATCATAAAGCCCAAAAATTTACAGGAAATTTTATAAAACCAAATAGTCTTGCGGGAAGCTGAAAACGCTTCCTCACACCCCCCCAAACAACTTGAACAGTTTAAAAATGACTGCCAGTCTCATGCACAGAAAGAAAAATACAGTTGTTCCGTAGACTTATCAATTATGACGATTACAGCGTTACTGGGAGAATTAAGTACCAAGAAGACCGAGTGTTTCTGTTTTCACAGACAAGTATCAGCTCATCCCTCTAATACATTTGTATTAAAAAAATCTGCAAGAATACAAAATTTTTCCTTAGGATCACAAATATATTTAGAGAGAGAGAGAGACTAAAAATTTTGTATTTTAAGTGTTACATTTATATTTCAAAATATTTTCTGAAATTCTATGTATTCTAAAATGGAAGGAGCCATTGACAACAATCCAGGTTTTACCCAAACTGCACACAACCATCACACATTTCTAAATGGAAAACGTAAGAAGCAAGGTAAATTCCTCAAAACTCAGCTGCATGATAGTTAAATATGGTGAGGAGTTGCGAGAAAAGTATAGGAAAGATGGGTTGGTTTAGTTATTAGATCTTGAGAGGAGGACAAAGGTTTTTCTTTGAAGTTTAAGGAACGCAGATGTCACTTCAATGTTGACTTCAGTAACTCTTGCTTTGCTATAAGCAGTCATATTTGTCTCACAAGTCAGTCTTAGCACATCTAAGCATGTTACTGATAAAAGGTAGGTTAACCTGAAATTGTTCAGATTAAATTTGAATGGTCCACTGAACCCTTAATGACATCTAATCCCTTCCTTTTTGAGATTGTGGATGTATTTTCCAAAATGCTGTTGAAAAGACTATCTTCAAATAAGCCTGAGAAGCTTCTTAAGTCTAAAGGGTATTCAGAACAAGAGAGTAACCAGATTCAACTTCAAAACAGGAAAAAACTGTAGTGAATAATTCCACTTAAAGTTAGTGTAAAACACACAAAAACTTAAGTCTTGAAAATGAAACAGTATTGTTTATACACGTGAAGTTTGTGTCATGAGTTAAATATCTATTTCACAAAACATTCCCTTGCAATAACATCTTTATAATTATTAATTAGCATTACCAGAATCTGAGCATCTGGTAAAAGTACTAAAAAAGCTTTCTGATTGAAAACCTTCTGAATACTTTCGCTGACTGCAATGTCAAAATAGTCACCAAAACCTCATAGTTCTAGTCACAAACTATCTTAGCGTTAATTGTTAACCACCTTGTTTAGAAAACTTCACATTTCAAAAATAGAGAACCATTAATTTGTAGATAGGTTTGAATCCACCTATGTGCTTGCACATGTAGCATAAGAAATAACCTAAACTACATACAGCTTTAAAAGCAAAATTAAATGTCTTTTCTCCACCAGTTAACAGCTCATAAGACTGAAAAGCACACAACTAAATTAATCCAACACATGTATTTTACTAACTTAATATTACTTGATAGCATCCAAGAAACTCTTATTTTAATGAAATAATAAAACAACCACATCAGAATTTATTCTAAATGACCATGAACTCAACTACTCTTGAAAAAGAGAAAAAAAGAAAAAAAAAATCTGAATATTGACAGTTGCTATTACAGGCATAGGCTTTGCAATGAGGTTTCCTACACAGGGAATCTTCACTAGGATACTGACACATTTCTTTATTGAAAGCTACATCTTACTTAGCAGACAGTAAGAGAATCATATTATACTACAGATAATGCACTCTAAATTCTAATGCACACCTACTTTAGTTTTTTATGCTAACTATATTACTTAACTAATTTTTTTCTTTTTAAGGATTGTGCTTTTAATAGCTGTATATAACATTTTATATAAAATAATTCATATATTTATAATTCTAAAGTATTTTTGCAGTAGAAAAAGGGGCTAAGCCCTTCTTAACCAGATTTTAAATGTGCAGCAATTTATCCTATCACTTTTGAAAAACACGTTTGTACACATCAGTTTGGCTACTGCTGAGCTTTCACAAAGTAAGTTATATGAATTGAGATTTCAAACATTCTGAAATCATCTTACAGGCTAGAAAATCGGATCGTCAGTAGCCAGTTTCACTAAGGCAAGATTTCTCGTGATGTGAATTTTAGCGTAACTACATTCAACAAGTGGTTCAAATGCCCCTTATACCTGGTTCGGTGAACATTGGGAGAGGTTGAACATCATTAAGTTCTCTGCTGCTGTTTTCCCATGAAAAAAACAACGTCCTGCTCGCTCACATCATGCATAGTCCCAGCACTATCAGCTGACGACTACTGAAATTGCAGTGACCACTAATAATGGCTCAATCTTATGTTATTTTTATGAAAATTTGATGAGTCTTATCATGAAACAAGGACGAATACCAAGAGCAGCAGTACAGTACTTTGCATTTTTCTAATTAACTGTACCTTAACATTAAGAGTGACATAAGCTTAAAGTAAACAGAAAGTTGTAATTTTTTCATAGTGCCTTAGGGACAAAGGCCTCAACAGATGTGACTTTTACTGCAAGGAAAGCTGTTGGTTCTTCAGATACCGTGTCTTGCAAATGATTTTTTATTTTTTTTAAATATTTGGCCATCTTATATTCTGCAGCATCTTTTACCAAATCTCTGAACGGGACTGGTTAACAGATGATCAGCTGCCTGTATTGCCTAAACTGTACATGCAAGTACCATTCTGAACTCCATTTAATAAATGTGGTATAATTTAGATTTTCCCCACTCTGCTTCCTTTAGGAAGATAATGATTAAAACATTTGTCTTTGAATAGATGCTGTAATATGGTATTCAGAGGACTCAGCATAATAGCGTATGGGTTTGCTTTCATGAAGACTGTCTCACACTCTGCGTTTCTAAAATTTACACCAATGTAGAAAGCTACTTCATGCTGACTATTAACGAGAATCCCAAGGGAAGCACATAAACCAGTAACCTCTCAGATTACATATCCCTGTCCTACTATGAGATCCTTAAATGATTATCAGCAACTTCACTGAAAGCAACAGTTGATAAAGAGAAAGCTCATTTATATTCCACTACTTTACAACCTTAAAGATCATCTAGTTCCAACCCCCCTGCCATGGGCAGGAACACTTCCCACTAGACCTGGCTGCTCAAAGCCCCATCCAGCCTGGCCTTGAACAAAGGGGGATAAATTACAAGGGGAATAAATTCTCTGTAAGGTCACATTATAGTATTGATGTTAAATCACTCTTGGGGGGGAGGGGGGGGGCGCGGCAGGGAAGGCATTCACAACTTTCACCATCTGCTTAATATTCTTTAAAATTAGTTTTACAAAAAAGTCAATAGTGCAGGACTTCCTTAACCTCCAAAGAGTAAGAGGCAGCCCTGACAAAAAAGGTCATTTTCCCCCATTTAAAAATATGTTTGTGTTAGCTTTTCTGCTTGTTTGTGACTCCCTTAATTATCATTCTCCTACTGCAGCTCCCCAGAAACGTTCAACAGCCAAACCTTGCAATGCTAATCAAAAGGGTTAAAAATAAACATGCATTAGAAAACTAAACTAAGAATGGTCTGTTGATCTGCTAGCTGACTTGGGACCAATTCTGAGCTGCACATGCAGCAGGAGAAAGCAAGGTTGTGGGAACAAACATGCAGGTAGGGAAGCTTAAAGCTTTCATGCAGCTACTGCGCAAGTTAAAATCACTCACAGTTACCAGTTCCATTTTTCCCTAAACAGAGAGAACATTGACGTGCGCTCATGTATATTAGCCTGAATTTTAGTGACTAAAAACTGTTTTGAAATCAATGGGATTGGGAGATGAAATCAATCCATTTTTAAGGTCAAGCAAGGCCACTGAACCCAGACAGCTCAATGCCTGACATGCATCTTCAGTCTGGCACTCACCAATGTCTGTACTGCCCAAGTGGACTCAGCAGATGAACCAGATAAGCTGCCCCTTTTCAAGCTGCTGAACAGATAGCGTGAACTACATTTGTTTAAGATCTCTTAAGTTCTCTGGGCCTTTTTAAATAGGCAAAATGGAAGCAAGGAGGAAAAAGAAGAAGATGAAAAGCATGTGCAGCTACAAATTCCTCCAGTAAATAGTTTTTCCACTTCACTCAGAAAACTACCATATAATTTCACATATTTTTTCAAATTGCACTTTATTCCTCATAATCAGATTTTTCTCTTTTTTTTTTTTCTTTGAATGCCTGCCTGTCTAGCTACCATTTCTTCTCACACCCACCTAAATAAATTTTCTTTTCTTAAGCAATTTTGATTGTTTTAAGGTTTATTACATTTGCCTTAGGTATTGCTTAGCTAAAATACACATATTCAGCTCATAATTCCCTATAAATAACTCTGCAACTTTCCTTTGAGCTTTATCCAAGTCATAACAGTTTCTAGCTCCAAAACCAAGGTCATTGGAGTCCTATACTTTAGAGGAGGGAAGTTACAACTGCTCAGCATCTCTGGTTTTCACACAATAAGTTCAAAGACTCTGTCTTTGCTACCACACAGCCTCACAGGTTTTCACTTCACTCCTCACAGTCCTCTGTGACACCACTATTTTCACTAGTTTTTCCTTGGATTGAATTTCCATTTCCAGTGGTATCAAAGTAACGATGTTATCTTCTGTCCATATTTCTTGGTTCTTGGCTTTTCAATATTCTTTTTTTTTTTTTCTCTGCCTATGAACAAATATTCAGAGGAATTCTTTATTTTTTATTCTAGTGTAAGTTTTGTTTTCTCGGTCTTCATAATTTGCAGCACACATTTTCCACCTCTTTTTCTGACAAAGACAACAATATCAAGAAAACATAATACAATGTTACCACTGTGCTTCAGCCTTGCCCTTCTCAAATTCAAGTGAACTGAAATCAGGACTTCCAAATTTGGATTGCCTCCTAATTCAAATATTGCATGAAGTAAACTCAGCAGCAAACTTTTACTGTACTTCCTTATGCCCTACTCACCTCCTTTATACTTTCCATCTCCTTCTAGTCTTCTAATAGGAATTTCAGAGACAAAAAACCACAAACAAACAAAAAACTGATGCCTTTAAAGATGGAGCTTGATCGATTTATGAAACAGATTGTTCCTTCTAAACTGCGCGATCTGGGGCAAATTCCTCACTTCTACATAAATAAGCTACTTTTGAACCACAAAAATTTACAGCTGTAGAGCATTCAGTACTGAGATACAAAATGTCCCACCCCAGAAACAGTGAGGAGCTGTCTGACTAGAAATACTTTATCTGCCGCTCTATGCCACAATGAGAAGGGGGATCCATTCTGAAAGGCATCATGGACAATCCCTGCCCCAAACAAGCTATAACTTCAGGTAAAGGCTCTAAGAATACATGTGGAGACTGCACATTTGAAACCAAAGAATCCACAATACAAAGAAAAATCACTTATTTTATTCCCTTTTGCCCTACTGGTATTCTTGCTATTCCAGTCATCTTACCTAAAATTAATGAAAACTTGTAAGGGGTACAGATTTGTGGGGCTGTTTGAGTTATCCTTCCATTAGAGACCCACTGCAAAACAAAGTGAACATGCACAGAGTTCTGTTCTGGATACAAGTTGTACATAGTTGACATCCTACAGTGGACAACAGGAATTCCCCAGACAGTACTCAAAAAAACCCCAAAACAAAACAAAAAAAACCCACCCAACCAAAAAACAACTCCACAAAATCAACACAGAAATAAACGCCGAACTACAACTAAAGACAGTTACTCTGAATCCTGGCTTAGCCATACAGATATTTTGAATCTTTCCACATAGCCACGCTGCACACACAGTTTCTAACAAAGAGTTGAGAATTTGACCTAGGAAGGGGCAAATATCCAGAGGACACATCAGATTTCTTGCTGTGAAAGCTATTCTTTCTCCCCTTGTCCTGCCAGATAGGTATATGTTTATTTCTATACACACATACACGTGAATGCACTTCCACTTAACCCACAAGCTCCCAAGTTTGCTTCTGTTACCTTCAGCAATAAGAGGGAAAACTGTCATTTTATAGTGGAAAGTTGCATTAGTTCTTACAAAGTGGTATAGATTTTTATTTCAGGACCACCACTTTAATATGACCGTGGGAAGCATAAACCACCCTCCTATGTAGATGAGGAATGGGTATAAATATCTCAAGTGGGAGGTTACACAATGAATTATTAAATAATCTGGGTCATATGAACATGAGTCATGTTGGAATAAAATCCTGAACGATTCTAAAAATATATTTCCATTTAAAAGTACAGATTATCTACCAGATCCAGGCATTAAAAGATAAATTTAAAAATGTAATATTATCCTACAAAAAAACCCCAAACACCTGAGTTGATCATTAACAGAGTGCTATACTTCAGTTAAAAAGAAAAAACAGCCTTGCAGATGCCTAACCTATCAGTGTTTTGCTCAAAGGAAAAAGACCTAATTCATGAAAATTGCTAACTATGAAACCTTATCAGTGTTACTGTTCTAAGCAGCATCTAACAGGACTAAACACGAACTTTTCTTGCCACCATCCCAAGATTCAATCCTGCACTCACTGAATTCAGTCACTGTTTTGAATTTGCTTTTAAAGCAAGTAACTTGCCTTTTCAAGAATTAACAAAAAAAACCCCAAACAATAAATATGCATTTTTCTTACCTATGGTTAAAAAAAGAGTTAAAAAAAAAAAAAAAAGTATCACAAAACATCATTATCTCATTCATATGTCCATAACTATGCAAATAAAATTTATCAGTTCACTTCACATAGGACTGTATGGCATTAGGCCTGAGCAATACTTCAATGGTCACAGTTTTAAAACTGTCTATTTAAAATTCTGTTATGATTGACAATGTTCCACCAGAAAAGCTGGCAGAAGGCACCACAATTGCCTGTATTTGCAGGTTATCAAATTTCTTCTCAAACATACTGTGGGCTCCACAGAAAAAAGTCCAACAGTATAAATATATAGCAACAACATGGCATCCTCAATAGCAACTAGTGCTTTGAAAGAAAAAGTCATCCTATGGAAACATAACTTTTTTTAAGGAATTTTTTTGATGTTTTATGTATCTCCCAAATCCTTCTCTTCCATATAAATCCTTCAGCTAAATGTTTTGCCCTAGTGTAGATGAATAGTTTACGTTAGTTGAACTCTGGAGCTTTTCAGGACTGCAAACACATGTGAGTCCACTCCGAGGTAACATTTTGCCATAATCCCAAGATTAGGACTTGCAACTGGAACATACAATCTTGACTGCCCCAGAAGTCAGCTCAAGTCTCCACGTTCTTGCTTTACAGCAGTGTTCATTATCCTTGTCCTACAGTAGTTACTTTTGTGATCTCTGGACTGTAGACCTAACCCACAGAAAGAAAAATAATTGTTAACATGGTAGAGAAAAATTAAATCGCACAAATCGCCCCCAGTGTAGTCATATTTATAGAGTTTCCAAAAGAAAAAAGACAATTTTGTTAAAATAATGGGAGCACTGGACAAGAGCAGCTGATCTCACAAAAAATATCACTGCTACTTCAGGTGTGTTTCCCAGCATCCCATGTTTGTGGAGATGTCAGAAAAATACAGATTCATTCAAATGTTGCCATGAATCTCAATTGGCAGTTTTGAAAGGAATTTCAAGTTTATAATGTCACGCAACACTGCACAAGCACATTTCCTCCACATACCAGGTGTATCTAGCAAAAATACAGATACATTGCAATAGCAGGTGGTCTCCCTTAGAGAAAGTTTAACAGACATGTTCCAGTGCCAAAAAAACATTTTCTTACTGCTGAGTATAACTGGCTTATATTTGACGTTCTGAGGAAATTATAAACTGTATGCCATTTTTAAAATCTGTGTTATTCAGAAAATTTCTACAGATGTACCACAATACACAGAAAATTACATATTGTTTAAAAATACCAAATAACACAATAATAATAATAATATAATAACTGAAGTACATGTCAAACTGCTCATAGTTCTTGGCTGGTCTTTTGTTTCTGCAAATAGGTATAAACAAAAGAGAAAAAGCAGGCTTAATAGGATTTGCAATATGAAGACGTTGAAGTATTAAGCAATATGTAAAATGCCTTTTTAGCACAGCACAGTCTATTTTATCTTCTCAAAATGGGCCCTCACAACGGGCTGCTTCGCAGTATAGCAGCATACCTGCTTTTTCCAGACTAAATGTTTTGGCTTACACTAACCACAGGCTTAGGCTGAATGACACCAAATTATTTCAATCAGTTGCAGTCTTATCCTAGCCATCCCAGTTTATCTAGTATTTTGCTTTTCTCAAGCAGAGGTATTTATCATGTTCTGCACCTGCCTTTCTGTATCTGCCATTTCTTTCATTTTTCCCTTCCTCTACAGGAGAGGAACTGATAACCCTTCTCTTTCATTTCCACATCCTCTCTGATCAGTTCTTACATTCCTTTCCATCTCAGTTTCTTACTTATTCCTTATCTATCTATATCCTTCTACATACGAAGGCATAGGAACCACACTCAACCACCACAGTACCACTTGCTAATACACTTTCCTTTAGAAATTTTTCCTGCTGTCAATTCAGCTTAGTCGTCTTAAGCATTTTGGGATTCAGAACCACAGCTCTAGTAAGCAACCTCACAAAATTCTTCTATCCACTACCCTACTGGACACCAAAACTTCCCAATATATTATTTGGGAAAATTACTTTTTTTATAATTTGTTTTAAACCTTCATCTAGTGTAACAAAGAGACAAAGATGTCCTTCAAATCCTGTGCTATTGGCTGTTGGAAATGAGTAATGAGCAACAGGAACGAGGATGGATAAGAATACAGTGTTATAAAGTAACAAAACAAATTAAATTATTCAGCAGCTTAACATTGGACCTGTGGCCACACTAATGAGGAACACCACAAACACACACCTCATGAAGCAGAGTGAGAGAATCCTGTTTGCACAAGGACAGTGCAGAGTTGGAGTTTAACACACTCTTTAGCTGAAATGTTTACCTACAGAACTTCAGATTTATGCAGAGATTAAATCCACTCTTTAAGAACACTCAACCACTGCTTCTCCACAGGAGGCCTGTTATTAAGATGTATGTGGTGGGTCCTTGCTGTGGAAACAGCCGATTACAATAACTGGGTCAAAGAAGTCAACACCAACACGCTACCAAGAGGAGCTGAGGGCCACTATCTACCTAAGACTAGCCAATACATCTGGAGATTAAATGCCAACTTCTATCCTTCCAGCTTTGTTTAATTAAAAAGATCCCTTGGGATCTTCAAGGGGAAAATGTTTTCAAGAAACATTTTCTGTGTCTCTGTTGCCCATACGATACACTAGTAGGGACTCCTCAGTCAAAGCCATATTCTGAGAAGAGGTCCAAAGTAGTATAAGCAGGATCACTGGGGTCAAGGAAAAGATTCCCAATGATTTCAGCAGGCACCAAGATGGGTTCTCTGTATCCATAATCATTGGACACAGCTGACAACTTGATCAGTCTTTTCTTTTTTATTTCTTTGGAGTTTTTTTAAACTACTTGCTTGAGGTTATTTATAGCTTTTTTAAAAAATGTGGTCTTTCAGATACACAACTAAGGAAGCAAATAAAAGACACACAGCCCAGTGAAGTAAAATATGCTTTTCCAGTCCAACTAAGACCACAACCTTGTGTTACCACATCTTCCAAAGAGAGAATTAACTCCAATTTCACATGCACATGTGAACTACTAGGTGAACTACAGCCTAAAATCAAGAGAGATACATTTCAGAAGTTTCTCATTAATAAAATACTCAAGTATACGCAATTCGGAGCATTTTATCATTAGCAGGTGATATAGTACAGGCACCATTACAGTGGGCGGTGACACTGAAATTATCATGCCTGTTACTTTCAGAAGAAAGTAAAGTAATGAAATTTTTAAAAAAAAAGAAAACCAAAACACTGCAACTTTGTCCTTGTAACAAGCCTGAAATCATGTTGAAACACCAGGTTTAACTCTAAAATGACAAAATAAAAAAGCATCAAACCAAGACATTCATTCCATCTTTTATTTTGCAAAGGTGACAAGGACCCTGTTTGTTCACTATGAGTTGCTGAGACAGCAAGGTTAAGCCAGGTGTCCTCAACACTGCTTCTGGCTTTTGTCATTTAAACCCTTCAGGGAAGGGCTGCTTAGGAGGTAGAGCAGGGTACAATAGTACCAGCTCAAAAAATATAATCCCCATTATTGTAACTGTCGTGCTTTGCAGATTTGTGTCACAGACATTAATTACAAGGTCTGTACCTTTCAGGGCCCCTCATGAAGCCTGAAACTTAACATAGTCCACCATGATGATTATCTGATGCTGGCACAGCTGTTCTGAAGTCATTAGGATGATTTTGATGCTATAAAGAAATCCTCACACAGAATGTGCGTGTGGAATGCAACTGCAGCCACTAAACAGAGTGAAAGAACTCATCTTTGCAGCAGTTGGCAAGAGAATTGGCTTTATGAATACCTGGCACAGACCTGCACCTCTTTTTTACTTACCATGGCTCATGAGACTACTTATGTCAGACCCAACACAGTCATAGAGCTACAGGATTTGGCTAGGTAAATGGTGAAACTGCTGCTTTGTGGACAGAGCAATCTTACACAAGTAGAGCAGCACATGAGAAAAAAACCCTACCCTTTTATTTCCTGGGAAAGAGTTACCTCTACATTTTCCACATCAAATCAGTATCAGATCTAAATCCCAAGTAATGGAGTACATATTGCAACAACAGCACTTTACTGAAAGCTGAGATTAATGTAGACACAAAAATTTAAAACTAGTTCAAAATATTCTTAACAAACCTTTCACTATTTTGCTGGATTTTGCAGGTTTGGGGTTTTTTTTCTTTTTCTTCCCTAACAAAAAACAAACAAACAAAAAAACAAACAAACAAAAAAAAGGCGAAGAAAAGAAAAGCAGTAAGGCTTCTCATATTAGCTTTTGGGAAAAGTGTTTATGGGGTTCAATGTTTTCAGTCCAATGTGAAGTTCTGAATACAGCAACGTTAAGCTGGTAAATGTGTGACTAATTCACAGATTATTTAAATAGCATGCACAATATTACACGGACACTGCTCAGATTTCTAGTGCTAAAGATTTTTCCATGTTCTTTCAGTAAATTCCTGCTTTTACAGGGACAGAGATTGATATTTTGTAACCAATCTGGAATGGAATGGTTTACAATGTTTAATTTCAAAAGCATTACTAGTTTTGTATGTGTTTACATATTTCTAGGGCTAAAGATTCAACCATATGCATAAATTTAAATTTATGTGACCCAAAACTTGTAGTACATTACAAATCACCTGTCACTTCACTACATTTGTTATTTCTGAAAACTTCGCTTGGTTCCAGGCGTGTTTAAAGGTTTTCCTTCAAAACCATCAGCTAAACCTCAAGTTTTGCTGTTACAGCATTTTCCATAAAAATATTTTATATACATACATATCTATGCTTTATTTTTTTTTTTTTATATACACACAGATATGCATATACACACACACATGCACTCTCAAAGAAAAAATAAACCAGGCCTTGTTTTATTACCTTTTTGTCCAAAACTAAAATACTGCTTCCTAAAAACAAACTAAAAATTGATTGTTTTATTATTTTTTTTTCAGGTTAGTTAAGCTTCAGAACACCTCTTGCTTTATTTTCTGTTGGGTGTCAGCTTCAAAACTAATCTACATCTCTCAGGCTCCACCACAGTCAGGCAACTGCAACAGTACATCCTGATGTACCTACAATCAAGACAAGACACTGCATAAAAGCAAAGTAGCAAGGTCTGCTAATGTTACCAGTTTCATGGACTTTCAGTATTTGCAGACTGCCATCCTTGTTTTTTCAGTCATCCAAGCTATTCCACATCGCAACATCACTCCATCAGCACAGTTTCTTAATATCCCATTATTTTCAGCATTTATGAAGAACAGTTTCCAGAACTCATCCAGTAGCTTCTTCCACAATGCATCAATTTTTAAAAATATAAACTTCACTCAGAGTAAAAATGTAGGAACACAAAAACACGTTTTTAACACAAACTCTTGGGCCACAGAATATACATATTATAAGTTAAGCATGTTATTAATTAAAGCAACAGCTTAAAGTGAACGTGTCGGACAGAAATGTCTATCTCCACAAGTTTCAAATTTTACTTTTAAGCCAGGAAAGCTGTTACGGCTGGAAATGGAACTTCATCAGCCACTGGTTACATGATCCTGGGGACCACTCAATAAGCTTTACCCAAAGAAATAATATGTAAAGTAAACTATCGTCATTATTAAAGGGTAAACAGCAAAGATTGATGAAGCAATTTGCCAGATACCTTAGAAACATACCCCTCATGGGAAAATTTGTGCTGCTGACTGATCTTGTATCCCATGCGTATACCAGAATGTTTTACAAGTTACGTGTAATTTATTGCTCTCTTGCATACATCCTATCTGTGGGTTTCTAAGCAAGATCAGCCCTAAATGTAAAAACCAGCATTATTCAGGCAGTCTCCTCACATTGCTCGAACAATCGCTTTTATAGCCTGACAGGACCACCTGTGTGAGCTTAACTTTAGTAATAAAACTAGCATTAAAAAAATACAGGGAAAGAAAGATAGGAAGCATGGGGCAGGGGGAGGTGTGGGGCAGGACGACAGACAAAGGAGGGAAGAAGAGAGTCCTACAATTAATTTTTTAGATGCAAAAATATCATCTAATTTGTAATCAGGTCTAATTATTCAATGACTTCTCACCAGCAAAAGATAGTGTTTCAGGACTCTGGTCATATTATAAAGCCTATTGACTTAGAAAAGGTAATAATAATGTCAACAAGAAGCACTAAACATAATAGTTCAGTGTATTCACCTTCCTGGAGAGAAAAAGAAACTCATCTCACATGTAACATCAGACCTCTTAAGATCTGCAGATGTCTTGAAGTGTTTCTTCACTTACTACCTAAACTTGTAGGGTAGACACGATCTTACAAAAGCACAGCAGACATGAGATATCTTCTGGATACATAGATATAGAACCTGACCACAATTTACCAGTTTAGCAATTAAATGTTAAGACTGATCCTATAAGCTCTTAGCCAGACATTTCATTGGAATCGACTCCATAGGCTGTGAATGATCCCACTGCTTGTGTAAAGCTGTAAGCAAAAGATCAGAGGCTGGTTCTGCCTAAATATGCATGCCCAACAGGGTCTCATTCCTGTTTTATTATAGAGAAGAACAAAGGTTGAATGGAACAGTGCTTCACTGCTTCACATGCAGGGGACAACACTCACCCTTCTCTCATGTCAACACAATATTTTAGCGCTGACAGCACATCTTTGATGATAAACTAAAAGGCTTTTCAATTCTACATCTCTGTTTTTATCTCTCTGGTTTAACATCTCCTCAATTTAAAGCAAGAAAACCTCTCCTTTTATGGTATGATACAACAGATTTATGTAATAGACGGCTTCCATGAGAACTTGGCTATAATGGCCTTCAACAAGCTGCTTACAGGAAAATCCGATTTTTCATATACTTGTCATGCAATTAGAGTTTTGTGGTCACTGAAGATCTACATATTTATCTATACTCCAGTACTTAATAGTATGCACACTAACATTAAGATATAATGCTGTTTATCCACATTTACATTTGTGAGTTTACAAGGTTCACGTATTATATTTCTGTTCATACAACAGAAAAACAAGACTACATTTGCCGCTTTATCCCCAGAAGATGTCTAAACAAGAGGGGGGGGCTTCATTATTTTACATTCTCATTTATGATACCTCTTAAAAAGGTGTCATATGCATCCTAATATTAAGTACAGAATTATTTCATACTTACAGTAGTATCCAAACTGTTATAAATACACTTACTGTACTTCATAGATTTATTTTGCTTGCCTGTTTGTAGAAACCAAGGCTGTATCAAATTCTCTTGCAAATTTGATGAATTCTTGAGACAAATACAGAGTTTCTGAAGATAATAAATAAACTTTAAGTGTTAAGTAGTGTTTATATGTATTACCTGTTGCACAGGCAAATTTCTCTAAGTTTTGTACTTTAGCTTTGTTCTTAATAAAGCACAAAGGATCAGCTGTAAAATCAACTTCTGGAAATCTCCCAGTCAATGGGCCTCAGGTTACAGTTAACTGTAGGTTTTATTCAAACAAGAAAGAAAAAAGGGGGCTGGAGGGAAGAGAAATAATGGTGAAATGAGGAATTCAAGAAGCTGAATCGAATTAACAATCTCTGACTAGAGTATAGCTATTTTCTTAAATTTGAATTTATCAGGTGGAATAAGATGATAAAAAATGCAGCCCATCAACAGCAATACTATCTATCGATACTGAAATGTGAATTATCAAAGTCTAAAATTTTAAATACAATAAACTCTACTGTGTATTTTCACAAGCTCCTTGAAAAACAAGATCTTAAAGCCGTGTTCCACAGATCTGCACTTTTCCTTTCCTCAGTACAGACTGTTCTTTCAACTGCTTAGCATTCACTTACAGAGCAATATAAATGAAATGAGTAGATTTTCATTTTACCCAAAATAATGTCAGACAAGTATGTGTTTCGGGTGTTTTGTGTCTTTTTGTTATTTTGGGGGTGTTTGTTTGTTTGTTTTTTAATTTATCAATTTTTAGATGAACCATACAAAAATCAGAATTTCACAGTATGAAAATATAAAAGGAAAGTTAAAAAAAAAAAAAATCCATCCCATGGGTGCTGCCATACCTAAATGTTGGGTGCATGGTTTCCAAGTGAATCTAGAAACCTGTATTAGGCTCCTGGAAAGAAAAATGGGATTTAAACAACAACAAAGAAACACAACCTTACCAGTTCAAATCTGTATGTGTACCACGGAAAGACTTAAAGCAGACTTGAGAAAATAAAACAAGGAAGATGCTTTTTTGGTGGGGTCTGGGTTTTGGTTTGTGGGTTTTTTTTTTTTTTGGGGGGGGGGGGTGGTGGGTTGG
>VYXH01010214.1:50498-71227 GCA_013397275.1 Burhinus bistriatus
AAAAACCACACACACAAAATCAATAATTCTAAGAATATTATTGCTCGAGTATGTTGATCCATTACGATCAACTGACACTGAATATCCAGAAAGTGTTCTGGATAAGTTCTGGATATCCTAATAAGCAGTTATCAACTGAATCTCTCTTGATAAACAGACATTTTGAAAAGAAGAAACATAGTCATGAGAGCTTGTTATTTTTAGAAGTAAAGCTGAATGAGCCAATTCAGCTTAGCAAGAACACAGACTTAAAAACCTGTTTGTTTATCCTAAAGTATATTTCTACTGGAAAAAGAGAAAAATTACTTTTTTTGCCTTTAATCCCCTGAACTTCTTTATTTAAACTCAAGTTTACAAAGTATTATCTGTAAATTTCTGAACTGCATACTTGGAAATGCGTAGTCCTCTGGGTAGCTCACAGACGGAGGGAAACACCCCTTCCTGACCATAAAAGGTCTGAGTGCATGTTCTCAAGCGGAAAATGTGTGGGATCTTATTTACAAATGTATAAATACATGCCATTCCTTTGCGCTCACAGGCACAGTTGAAAGCAAGCCAGAAAAGGAAGTACTAGCAACTTGATCGGAGATTTCTATTGCATTTCACCTAGCGTGGTATCACTTAGCCTGTTTTTTCATAAAATTCTAATTATTTTAGTGAATAAAACCACACAATATTCTCCAAATAAAGAAAAATATGAAATTTATTTATAAGCATTTTTCAGTTCGCACACCAAACATCCATTTTTCTTTTTTCCTCTCCCAATACCTTTAGCTCCTCCTAAGGCAGATACAGGAGACTGAGGAAAAAGGCCCAGGTGACCAGTACTGGATCCAGCAGCAACCAAGAAAGAGATCTCACAGCAAGCACCTTTTCCCTCAGACAGGGTTTCCCGCAGACAAGAATGGCTGGCGAGCAGCGTGCCACTGACACCGTCCTTAGGGACACCAGTCCCTGCTGTTAATGCTGCCCCTGAAGAGCCAGGCTTGAACTACTGCAGGCTTTACTTAACAGGGTCATCCAATAATACTGAAGACAAAGAAAAAATTTCAGCAGACTATGTATTAGGCTGTTCATGCTAGACTATCTTTAAACATAGAAGGTAATCTTGAAAATTATTTCTTGTAAGTCATCTTAAACACAAAAATGCTTACCAAATAACTTCCCAGGGTAAATTCAAAGTTGACTTTCAATTCTACAATTGAAATGTAATAGTGCCATGTCATCAACATTAACTCTGGAACTGCAGAATTCAAAAATACTACCAGAAAACAAGTAGCTGCTACTATCTAGTGCTTCTCTTGTCACCTCTACCTGATGAAGTTAATGAGGATTATCAACTAACTAGGTGTCATTTATTGTGTGTATAATAACCAGAACTTTAGAGCACAAAAGCCATCAGAGGTACACAAGTTCTCTCTTTAATATACTTTTCTAAGAAAAAATATTCTTTATTTTGGTTGCAGTCAAAAAACATTCCTAAACGCAGAATGGCATCCAAATGCTGACTCGAGAAAACTAGAAAGATACATTCAGGCGAAGCATCTGGTACTCTGAAGGATATGTTTTTCTTCATTTAAAAATAACCAAAAAATCCTAGAAAATATTTTGTTTAAAAAGAGGGGGGAGGGGAAATCAATCACCATCATACACAAGGTAGGCAAAGATATGGCGTTACTGTGAAACTTTGGTAAACTTTCTTACAAATAAAATTCGGGTCGGAAAGAAGGTAGGGAAAAGGATGGGAGACTAGCAACTCCTTTGCAAGATCTAAATCTTGTTGGCTACACTGAAGAACCTACTTACTTCTAGGGCAGGTTCCCCTTCAACTGGGGAGCTGAAATAATTGTTAAAGACAATTTACTGTCATTATGATGTTCAAACTTCTCTAGATCTAATGCAAAACAAACTTTCATACACATACATGTCCTTCCCTCACATGAATGGCAAACGGATCACAGTTTTCACTGCCTACATGCTGCCTTCAGAAAGCTGCAATTTGCCGATGACAGTACTGAAAAAGGGCTCTTCATATAAATCAGTAACTAGACCTGTTCCTTTTGCAGGCTGGTAAGGTAGACGAATTAGTCTCTGCTCCTCTTAGAGGCCTAACGGAGGAGTAGATTCTGGTCCTGCAGGTTTACAAAACAAAAAAAAAAGTCTATGGGAAGAGAACCAAGGCCAAAACAAACAGAACACCACTTGACACCATAACCTAATGCTCAGGAAAGAACACTTAAGAAAGTTTACTTCCCATTTTTACAGTCACCACCTGAATGACAACATCTTTTACCCATATTAACAATGATATACTTGAAGTGGAACACGGAAACAGCTTGCTCCTGTGAAATTTATGGCTTCATCTCACTGCGGTTCCCATAACTCCCAGATCTGAGCGCAACACAAAGTAATCTCTCAGCATCTTTCCCATGTGCAGAGCTGCTGTCTGTCCTAGTGGGACAGAATTACACTGCTAAGAGGAAAACCTGAATATTAAGAACCTGCGGCAAAAGCACATACAACACATCACTGTATAATCATAGAATGGCTTAGGTTGAAAGGGACCTTAAAGATCATCTAGTTCCAATCCCTTGCCATAGGCAGGGACACCTCTCACTAGACCTGGTTGCTCAAAGCCCCATCCAACCTGACCTTGAACACTTCCACGGACGGGGCCTCCACAACTCACAACTTCCCTGGGCAACCTGTTCCAGTGCCATGGTGTACTCATATCTCTAATACTGCTTGCCAATACTTTTTGATACTTGGAATACCAGCAGATACATACTTTATATGCATTTTTATTCATATCTCCTATACCCACACACATACATATGTGCATATTTACTATAGACATACACACAAACACTGTACAAGAGAACAACACGGCAGATCCAAAGCCTGGAGCTGGTCTCAGATGAGTCTCCACAACAGCACATCAAATCTAAAAAATCATAGGCAAAACCAAAGTACTAGATGATATTGAATAAAATGATCCAATACTGCATGTGAAGCAACCAAAAGAAGATACTTATTTGGTACATGGTTAAACTTTCTCACCACTTAGAAACCATAGATAGATTATAAGGTTTCAAAAAGCTATTGGGCTACCAATCCCCAAATTTATGCCTGCATCTTAAAAAAATTTCTGACTACTAAAATGCTAGAAGGCAAGAGAATAGGTCAGGGAATCAGCATGACATTCCTTAACAGGTACTGTCAGACAAAACACATTGAGCTAACTAGACCTTTCATTTGGCCTGGAATGGCTGCTATTACCTTCTAGATATTTCTCAGGTAGCTGCCTTGGCACAGAGGCTTCATTACTACTGCTTTCTTTTAATCTACAGTATTGTAGATCACAGCATTACACTTAACCTTATCTCTTCCTTTTGGCCTCATTACCATTGATGATATTCAAAACGCACATATTATTCCATATCTTTAATTACCTCTCCTTGCCTACCTTTAATAAAATTGTTTCATCTCAAATACAAAGCCCTTCTTTTTGAGTACAGTACAGAATAATTTTCTTGAATTCTCCTCAGCCTAATATTTAATAAGCTAATTAACCCTTAAAGATGTAAAGTTTTACATTTTAAAAAATTTCCAGATTTAGAAGGTAATTTGGTAATTCTTAACTGAAATTTTCTTGATAAACAGGAGTCAAGTCTGAGTGAGCTTTGCAATTATTCCACCCACACCTCTGTTCTGTTTCTCTTCTGTTTAAAGATTTCAGCTGTGCTTTCAAACCCCAGTGCCACAACTGCTACAGCTTCTCTTCTACAGCATCCACAATTCAAAAATGACACAGACATTTAATCACGTTTCTCATGTAAAGAACCCAAACAATACTAAAATATATCCAAAGTTGTGTAAAACTGAGCAACAGAATGACAACTACGTTCTTACAGATCCAAATGGGAGATAATCAACTCAAAAAGTAGTTAATTAGTGGCTGCTCTAAACCGAAGGCATTATCGTAGAGCAAGAAAATTAAGTGTTTAGGAAGGAATTTATGGGGACCAAGAGCAATTCTCCAATTTGAATTTGGTCAAAACAGTCTGTTATTCATGCAGCAAGTGATAGGTGATCTCAGTCACCATCTCAACCCTCCAGTATGAGTAGGGGGAGAAGAAGAAAAGATAGAACAAAACGAATAGCAAAAAACTCACAAACAATTACAGGAGCAACATCATGTCACATTCAGTACCAATACAGATGGAAGACTACCACACTGTCTCCATACCCCTTCATCTAACACTCTGTATTTCTTTGGAAGCCTACTCATGTAGTGGTTAAACCTAATTTCAGGTAAATTAAAAGAACAGAACAGGATAAGTAGCTAGACCTTATGCTTTCAATTGCTCCTGCTTTATTACTACCTGAATGATGCCATGATACTAAGAAATATAACTTAAGTGTTACACTGATAGACTGTCATTAAGTGAAGTCCCTGGCAGTATTTTTGCATCAAGGAAGCAATAAAAAGGTCTTCTGGCTTCATGATCCTGGAAGATTTCTGCAGGTACTTCAAGAAAGTTGTTAACACTGTCTAAAGCTTAATATGCAGCTACAGCTTGAAGAGTTATAAAACAAATTGTTGCAGGTGGCACTATCATCATTAAGTAACCCTCTGTAGTTACATTAAGATGTTAAAATTTTAAAATGCGGTCTTCAAGTAATTCATGTGTATATGAGAAAGCTATGGAGAGAAAGCAAAAAATCACACCAAGCCTGAGAAATTAACAACATAGAAACATTTTTTTTCACTGTAAGAAAGATGATGAGGTATCTGAAGCTATTTAGAGAGTTATTTTCTGGACACAATCTCTTTGAATGTAATATTGCTTATTTGAACTGATATTTGTAAATAGACATTTGAAGAAGAAAGGAAAAAAACGTGCCCAGAATCAATGAACTGGGTACTCTTTTTATAAAAGAAAGAAAATTCAGGAAAGCTGAATTACATACAGAAGACTTTAGTTCTGGAAGAGAATGAAATTCCAGAGCAGCAAGAATTTTAAGACCAGGGCACCCATCTTAAAAGAAAAACACAAACATAATTGTCAGAGAATAAAAGCAGATTCTTTGAGTTGGATCTCATTTGCTTAAAGACATTCTTAAATTTTGTATATTATTATTACTTTTGCCTTGCTTCTGTCACTTCCATTTCAAGACATTTGTGGAAATGCAGAAAACAGCATCTTAGTAGCATCTCTTCTACACTGCAGAGAAAGTACTTTTTTATATTACCTAGGTGAAAACCATCAATATCTTTCATGGAAAAGATCCAGAGAAAAATTATTTGCCAAATATGGCAAACATTTGATATCAGACACTTTTTTTTTGTTTTAGACCATGTTCTAGTTTTGATCCGATCATTGTAATTCTTTTCTAACAAGCTTTCCAAAGGAGTTTCTCTACTGTTTGTTATAAAAGGTAGCAGTAACATCAAAAGCTTGGTCCTTTGAGCAAATGATCCCATTATGTCTACAGTGTGTTCTTTGTAATCAAGTGATCTTGAAGTCAAGGACTGATTTGGTTCTGGTTGGATTTTTTTTTCTTTTTTTGGTTCAGTTTTCAGGAGCTGCACCACAGACCACTGTACATGCAAGATCCTTCCCTCTAGCCCTTCTCTAACTGTGACAGAAAGCAGATGCTGAGCACTGAAAGCCTCATGTTGACCATTATAACTTTTATTTCTGCAAACAATGATTCCAGGGGCTCCAGGGCTGTTCACAGACAGAGAAATTACCAAATCTCCTCTTCCTCCTGCTTTCCCCATCCATAGGTAAATCCACATCTAACCATTTCTGACTGAAATCTTTTTGGCAGGTGCAAGCTGCTGACCTTTCTGCTCAAAAATCAACACTGTAACCACTGTCTGGATCACACCCTTTTCCCTTAGGGCTCAGTTTCTTTAAAAAACCCCAACCCCCTCCCCCACAAAAAAAACCCCAAAACGCAGAATTCATTAAGACTAAAGCCACTGTTTTTCCAACAGCCTCAAAATGGTTCCCCTTGCATTTCTTTCACTTCCATTTTCCTTCTCCCATCATCATACCACAGGAATGCACTTGTTTTCCACTACTCCCTCTTTAACCAAACCACCCACTGACTTTAAAGTCATTTTGCACATCACAACCGGGACACAGCTTTCAATCACAAATGAAGTCAGGCTCAAATTTGCCATTCTTTTGAGAGATCCTAATTTAAATTAAAAAAAAAAAAAAAAAAAAAACAAACCACCTTTCTATTAGATACTCTTGTTACTCTCAAAAAACGCCACTTTTAAGATATAATACAGGGAGTTGGATCAACTGGCTGTCTGTGTATCTAGAAACTCCAGTGTACTGTGTCTATCAGGATACCAATGCAATGGACACTCAATACTCACTTTGACAAAACAGCTATTATTAAAATTTTCAGTAAGTAATTAGTTTGGTTTACCTTCTCATGAGCTTTTCTGCACCCTACAAATAGAAATTATTTATTTCCATGAAGACTGCCTGCCCATGGTTTATAAACATAGGCACTATTAACTGTAAATACAACTCTTGAAAGAGGGCATAACATTATGTTCCTCCTATCTGGGGTGGTTTAAAGTACACACAGGAGAAAAAAAAAAAATTACTACTTACCAGTATGATGTACAACATTAGCTCTAAGCAGAGTTCCTCAACCCATATGAATACTTAAAAGTAGGGAGAAAGGGAGAAAGGGAGAGAGGGAGAGATCTTAGTGGCAATCTTGTTTCTGAGGAAAAACATTTCAGGCATTATGAAATCATTCTTTCCAAAAGTGCCAGGAATAACAACAACAAAATATGGTTGCACTGAATCTGTCTTGGCACCAAGGTGCCATTGTGCAGTTTGTTACGTTCTCTCCTCTTGCTTTAAGGATCAAGTTCCTAGTGGCAACATAAGCACATACCAGAAAAGAAAGTATATTGAGAATTTTCAGAAAGAGACATATGATTTTTCCATTGTCATTAAGTTTCTTTTTTCTTAAATACTTGGATCTTGATTTTTAAAAGTATTATCATTCGGTCTCATTTAAAGTAATGAAAATTATTGGTATAAAGCTGTCTCTTGAAACCACACTTACTAGCCACACAACAGAGAAGAAATTCAAAAACAATGTCTGACGTTTTGATTTTGGTGCATAAGAAGAAAACAGAGAAAAACAGAGATTGCTTATCTTGAGAATCCAATACTGATAAAAGGCCTAAGAAGCTGCTTCTTTTATCTGTACTTCATCGGACCTATAAATACTTATATGACATTGAAGAATGTTCTAGCACGAAGAGCTATCATGGCTGAAATTATTGTTTTCTCTCTTCACTCCCTGGATATGAACTCTGATTAACGTAAAATGAGAGAGAAAATGGCACAGTATTCATGTCTTTCTCTGAAAAAGCAAACCTCCAC
Organism: Burhinus bistriatus; assembly: GCA_013397275.1. Lineage (NCBI taxonomy): Eukaryota > Metazoa > Chordata > Aves > Charadriiformes > Burhinidae > Burhinus > Burhinus bistriatus. The sequence continues at coordinate 57,932 of VYXH01010214.1, forward strand.
TCACATTGATCATTATGGGCTAACAACATAAATAAAAAGCCAATGACTTACCAATATTGCTTTGTAACAAGGCAGCCTCAGGAACATAGTCAATGACGCACTAGAAGCTTGCCTAGCAGAAGTCAGCTGAATGACAATAAAGACCTACCTGTTTGAACAACCACCACCACCAGCACCACACACATCCTGTATTTTGTGGAACAGCACCTCAAAAAGAGCTCTCAGTCATGCTGTAGAAGGACAAACCGAGCCAGTATATTGCAGTGTTTATGAAAACAAGATTGCAGTCTTCGCTATTTACAGCTTCATGTCCTGATTGTCACAGTGAAAAAATCTTCCAGACCCCGCTTCTCAATATATTTACATGATGTAATAATCAGGTGATATCTACCTAGCAGACTTATAAAACAAGATACTCATGCACAACAGTATGAAAAAAAATTTACCGCATTTGGTAACCATCAAAGGAGAGTTACTGTGCTGGAGCCCTTTTGTTCAGCCTTCTACTACAGAAAGAAAAAAGATGCACAGAAAGACAGCTTCTGTGCAGTGTGCTTTACTGCTAACATCTTTTTTTTTTTTCCCTATAGATGGCTTTCAATACTGATTTCCTTTTTGTATTTCTGTCTTTACCTCTCAGCATACTCCTCTTCTCTATATTATAATACATCCAACTTCATTCAACTGTTCTGCAAACTGTGGAAAAGACCATTTCTCCCTTAGCATAAAGGCAGAAGCATTTTTTTGATTACAGGTCTTATCAAATTATTTTTAAAGTCTTATGAACAGCACAGATTCTCATATCTGACCATCAATATCTTATCGTAAATGGGGTTGAAGTCCTGTTGTTCTACATACAGCTTGGATTTCTCAGCTTAGGAAAGGCACTGAATGAAGGACAACTGTAAAAGAAAACAATACTCGAAATATGAAAGTATGATTAGCTTTTATAGATATACTACTTTCCATAAATAAACTTTATTACACTTCAACCATTATTAATTTTTTTTTTTCAGATAAGAAAGCAATTCACATGCAGTAAATGATTTTTATAGCTAGACAGGCACAACAACGATAGCAAACGTGAATACAATTGCTGAACTTAATTTCACATTTTATGGACATAATCAAAAGTCTGAAAAAGAAGTCATCTTGCTAGATATTTCCTTTTTCCAACCTTTGAATTAATGACAGTGGCTTGGTCTTGCAAATGTGCATCATGTAATTTTTTCCTAGTAACTAGATCCAATCACTTCTCAACTTCAGTGGAATTCCACATACACAGTGAAAACTTTTTATGTACCTCAGTGAACAACTCCTCAATATAACTTTGCTTCTTTTACACCTATCCAAAATACTGTCAGTGGGGAAGTTTAGGGATTAGACCTAGTCAGCTAGTAACATGCTATTTATAAGGAAGTATTCATACTTAAGGGAACAGTAAATACAATAAATTGCTAGTACATAGAATACCATGCATTACAGTAAGCAGCAAGTTTAGAACTGCCTTTATATTAAGGATTTGACTAAAGCAGGGGCAGGAGTTAACTAAATGCAATCTATTACCACAAATATTAAGTATTTTAAAAATGTCTTTTAGGGTAGACTTGCTTCAAAGCAATGAATATCCTGCAAAATTATGATGGAAAGGAGCAGATATAGCTGAAAAAACAGCTACTTGTGACTAAAAACTAATATGACTGTATTGTAGCTGTCCCTGAAGCCTTAAGCCAACCAAGGGAATGTAGTAGAGAGAATAATAATTTAAAAAAAAAGAGAAAGAAAGAAAGAAAGAAGATTGGTGCAACTCATTTATAACACCATTCACTTAAAAAAACCAAAACATATTCCAGAGTCGTCTTCTAAGATCCTGAAGAAGGGCTGGGGTGACAGGACTCAGAAATCAATAGATACCCTATTCTGTACTCAGTAGCAACATCTGGGTGCACATGCACATTCCAAAACCAGATGGCATGAACCAGTTGCAGCCACACAGATTATCCCTCTGTGGAGTGTATTGGCCACATCCAAGCTGCATGTTAGGCTATGATCCACATGTTCAACAGCCCCTATTGCCTGGAATTAAATGAATGTAAGAACAGCTGACATGTAGAAGAGCAGGGAAAACTATTTTCTTCTAAAACCCGAGAAAATGAAAGTGAAATGTAAGTACTATTTGTTATGTTACCTAGCATTATTTGATCTTCATACATACATACAAGATTACTATTTAAACTATACACTATTTCATTTATTGAATGTTTGGGGACCTGTTTAACACACTGCTAATGCACTTTTAATACAGTCGAAATAGTTTTTGCTCCAATATTCACCACTGCTTGCCCAAGCCAACTCAACAGAGTCTTATTTTTTAAAAAGTTACAGAGAACATATTCTCATCTGAAAATGCAAATACTACACATAAAGTTTGCAAAGTACTTCCTGAAAGTGAAAAAGCTGAACAAGTTAATCTAGCCCAAGAATATACCTCAATAAACAGAATTAGAACAAACATACATTAAGCATCCACATACATAAAAGTGTCAGAATAAACCACATACAAGTGCACGTAACTATAAATTTGAGTAATTAAAGACCATCTATTAAGCAACTGCTGCTAGGAATAAATGTTGTGCTGTTAAAATTGTCCATAAGAAAACTAAGCCTCTATCCTATGGTGAGATATTTTAAACTGTTTCAGATGAATCAGAACCATTAACGACATTTGGGTTTTTTTTTTCAATAACAAGCAAGAGAAACCAGCTTTATGCAAGGGCATTGATGCAGCCTTGAAACAGAATTCTTAACAATAATGTTGTACATTCTCAAACTTAATCTCAAAGAGAAACTAGAAATCCTGTAAAACAGTGTTAGATATACTACAGGCACATCATGGCTTTCTTTCCTTAATACAAAGAACTAACCAGGTCCAAATTTTTGTAATTACATTAAAAGTAGTAACAATACAGAAACATATCACAACTGTTTCATTATCTATTATCACTACACAGTACCTTCACATGCATCTTGACTAAAGATGCCAATCAGAGCTTTGCAAGAGTCTCACTGATAAGGCAAGCACGCACTTTAGGAACATGTTTATATTTCTACTTGACAACTATACAAAACCATCTTTTCCCCTACAAGCAGTAAGATAATTTTGCAAATCAGGTAGATATTTAAGTTACAGAGCTCTCTCTACTGGTACACTCACTTTATCAAGGTGTGGCACTCGAGGTCTTAGGTAAGATAGAAGATGATTTCAATGGTCTCTCTTCAGATGTTAGTGAGCTTCAAAAACTCTCTGCCAGCCCTGTTTGGACTCAGCCTATGACACTCACTTCCGTACACACATACTACTTCTTTCAGGTACTGAGAACAGATATAAAATAAAGATCCCCAATGAAGAAACCAAAAAGATGACTGTTCTCAACATCTTATGACAACCTTTATAAAGGATTTTATAAGAACAAGTAAAGATCACTGAAAGACTCTACTGGCAAAGCCCACAGCAGTAATGATATCGTTCATTCGATCTTCACTTCAGAAGAAATAACTACAAGGCTGCATTAGCACTAAAGATAAGTACTTTGTGAATTCCTATACCAGCAAGTACTATGAGAAATCCAGTGAGTGCTTAGCAGAAATTTTTAGAGTATTTCAATTCAAGTTTTAGACTCTAGCCTGACTATAGATATGCAGTGCTTCCGGGGGCTGGATATTTTTGAATGACACAAAGAAAAGAAAGCAGGCCGAACAAGAATCCTTAGCCATATTTTTAAAAGGTAAGGCCATATACAAAGGTTTCATCTCCTTGTCTAGAAATCATGTTTGTTTTGGAGCCATTACTTGTTAGCTCTCAATTATGAGACTTTCAGGTCCACTGTAGTTACACAAGCAACAGAAATGTTTGCAGGTATGGGTCTCCCTGTGTACCAACAGACACACTAAGCAGTGAGACACTGAAGCCTTGAGATAATAAGACAGACCACTTCCCAAAACTGTATTTATAAAATATAAATTTCTGATAATATAAAGACAAACCTTTTACAATCAACACTGTACAATGCAACATTAATTTGAATCACTTTCTAAAGGACTTCTTCAAATACTGTATAATCACACATACAAACTTCCCAAGTAACAACTATTATTTTCACAGGCACAGTATCAAGCATCTAAAAGATAAGTCAACAGCTCATTATTTAGCACTGTATACACAAATAGGTAGCTTCACCCATGCACAGTTAATTACAACTAACTCAAAACCTGAGCTGAGTAAAGTTATTTTCATTCTGAAGTGATCTGCAGATTTTAGTGTATGATGAGTTATGAAAGGTAGTTGAAATTGCACTGGTAATAGCAAAGCTGAGCAACCATATCTCGTAAGACAAGCGCTCCACAGTAGCTAACACCAATATCCCTTCCCCAAACTTAAGAAAATTGCCTGTACATAAGCTTACATTTACATTGAAGCATATAAATAACCCTGCAGAATGTATTTTAACTTGCAAAATTATTAGTTATCCCCTTTTCCATTCCACGCTTTCAGTACTCTCCGACAAATGATGAAATGAGTCACAAGAGTCTTGTGAGTTGACGCACCATAGATATAACGTTCAATGCTTCAGTTTGGTCCGACAGAGGTTTCTGTGACTAGCGCAGTTTAACTTGGATCACAGTCACTGCTGTTCTGTGCAAACCTATTTATATGAACAGAGCAGAGAGCCAAAACAGTTGCTTTGTAATTACTTCAAGCATGTTTGAATCCAGAAGGGAAACTCTTTTAGTTTATTTTCCCCTGGAATGCTACAAAGTTCCGCTACAGCTTTACAGGGTAACTGTGCAGATTAAGAAAGGCCCCCCATTCACCTAGAGAAAGATCAAATTATATTCCTGAATTGTTCTCCTCTTTCTCAGCTTTGCTCTGAATGCACTGAAATGTTTGAAAACACCGTTTCGGAGTATTTGTCATCTGTAGTGTCAAAGGCATTCCTGGCAGAAAAAGAAAGTCTCGTTGAGGGCAAAATTCAGTCAAGATGACTGTAAAACCTAATCCACGCCTTTGAATTTGGACTGAATATCCATCACTTAAACATCTTGTAAATGACCCAATTTGTTTACACGGCCCTGTAGCTTTTTATGACTTTTCCATAAAGAAGTTATTACATCCATTCCTTTTATTTTGTTTTAGAGCATTTGAATGAGCCCCAGAACCACAAGCAAATGAAACAGACTCTCTGCAGATGGAAGTGGCCTCATATAACTCACCACTACCGGTGAAAGAGTCAGAACAACACTTTCAGTTTGGAAATGCCATACCTTCACACACAGCAAAAGAATTTCCTGCACCATATGTCTTTTTTAATGTTTAACTATTGTATAAAATGAGTGCTGGTTTCCTCTCAATCAGAGGAGGAACCTGGAACCCCTCGGACTCGTGCCTCTGATTGTTATGAACAAGTGGGAAGGCAGTCAGATGGTTACGCAGTGAAGTACACCAAGGGAAAAAAATAATTTAAGAATAAAAAAACTCCAACTCTTCAGATACTCTAGTTGCTAACATGCAATGACTCATCCAACAACACTCCCCAAATAGCAGTTTTTTAAAAGACTGGACAACTGAATTTTCTGGAAAAGACTATAGCTATAAGATATTTAAAATAAGCAATATTATCCGTTATTTCACTAATCTCTTCCAGCAAAGTGATTTTCCCACTTCATGTGCTTTTAAACAAATGATGCTTTAAAAGTGGCATAGAGAGATTAACAGCTGTGAATTGACATGGAAGCTGTGGTGAAAGTGTCACCAAAATAATTTTTCCAGTGTAAGCTACTCTTCAAATATAACATTCCCTGGTATTTTACACCTGGACTTTTCCTTCACAGAAAATTACAACATTGCTGATATGTGCCAAACTGGTTTAAAGATGTAGAATGTCAAAACTAAAAAAAGCGCACCACTCCTTTACCTTTTACTGCCTGAACCTAATTTGAAGCCCATTTATCAGATTACAGGTCCGATTCCCTAATTAACTGCAGCATCTAACCTCCTGCTTCCCCACCTTCTTACATAATTTATTGCCAATTGATAATGAGAATATTACAGCAAAAGCAATGCAAAAAGGAATTAAATGTACAGGAAACACAAGCAACATTGTTTCCTTTTCCCAAGACATTCTTCGCTTTTTCTGAGACAGATTTAATATTTCAAGAAAAGCCACGTAAGGGCAATAAGGGAATTTAAATCCAGCACTCAAAGTTATCATCAGCTATGCCAGACATTTGCTGAAAGCTTGGAAGACCTCCCTTGCTTTCCTTCAGGAGAATTGTAGTATCATAGGGAACGTAAAACGATAGCTATCCAACTAACACCTCTGTTCATCTACAAAACAGAGTACTAAAAAATTCAAACCAAAGATTTCTACTTCCAGCCACAGTGCTGGCAAGGTGTGTGACCAGAGGAAAGCATCTGCCTCCCTGCCGCCACCTGGTCCATCACCTGGCTTTAGTCAGAACCAGCGCGTACCTTGCACTTCACTTGAAGAAATCAATACAACTGTGCTCAAACTGATCCATGCCTACATACTATTTTAAAACAATTAATAATCAGTTTTAACAAACTTAAGGAGGAATTTCAGTGTTTAGGTCTTTCATGGAGTAGAGGAATAGAGTTGCTCTTTGCCCTAGAAAAATCTCCTTAAAACATCTGTGTTTATAATGATACCTTGCATGAATTTACCATAAAGCACAAGATTAATGAATAATTTATGAGGATTAATTCAGAAAAAGGCACATTGCCACTGAAAAAAACCACAGATAAGGTCTTACTGGTTACTCCCTTGCAACTATCCCATTCTCACTGCTATAAAATGATGCCACTACATGGTAAACAGCCTTTGAACATTTTCTTATTTCATGTGCAAATACTTCTTCTGCCTGGATCGTGTTGGACTGCAGTACATGGGAGGTTAATTCATATTGTCTTTCCCCAGCCCCAAACACCTGCATATGAAAACAGCAGTAAGAAGAAGAAAAAAAAAAAAAAAAAAAAAGAGGCAGCGACTAGCACTGTGAACATCTTCACTGCAGAATTAACCTGTATAGTCTCAAATTAGCCCAGCTTGAATGAGAACAGCCACACAGGGAAATAATAAGCCAGCAGCTCAAAGAGAGCTGAACTGAACAGCTGATGAGTTCTTTTAATTTGAGTTGCAGCCAGCTCACCTGACAGTCTAGTTGGTGAAGGTAAAAGCACATTGACACAAGTTGAGAGGTGGCACACATTTGCAGGACTTCAGAGGAATCCACAGCGACAAGAAACCGGCACCCTACAAGCCCAGTGCAAATGTACAGTCATGCCAATGCAAGGTGAATGTCAAGGTGCAAAATTGTGGGCATGCTTAACAAAGATAGAGTACTTGGAACAGAACTAATTGAACTCAGATTAAAGACAGGCCTTGCTAACCCTAACGCAGAAGTCCTGCAGGAGACCAAGGAATTAGTTGGGCTCTCTCCTTTTGTTTACTTTAATTTTCTAATAGTTCTTATACTTGCTGCATATAAGACTTTCTCCATGAGTGTCTAGAGTCCTGCCTTGTCTTACCCAGCCAACCACGTTATGTAGAAACTGATGAGGTTATGAAAACATGTAGAGGTGCTATTGTACACATGCTCTGTAAGATGGGGTAGCATCACATAAAAGAAAACTGCTTAGCATGCTGTAGGGTCTTGAAATTAAGCATAAATAACCCAATGTAACACTGGGTATATGTTTATAAAATCTCAGTAGAAGGATGTCAAGAAGAGATCAGAAGACAGGTGAACCCTAAGGCTAGGATGTCTACGGATGGAGGCACGAGTAAGTTTTCCTGGCATTGCCACCTTAAAATAACATCCTACAATTTAACGAGGCCTCTAGAAAACACAAACTTATATTGTAGCTTCACAGTAGCACATTATGAATTTCCACTCACCTACTTGAACAAAAGCATTTCACACTCAAACACAAACTGCAAAAGTTTTCCCCAAAAGGGAATGACAGGGCTCAGTGAGTTTTAACGTACAATTAATTTCCCAGAAACCCTGAAACAACTAAGAACTCATACAGATACCTAAGTGCTACTAAAATAACTGCATTTCTACATGTTAGTTCTATTCATTTTCTGTTGTGTAATTTCTTCTAAGTCCCACAGGTTTCCGCTGAAAGACTACTTATGTACAGGCCAACTCCTAAGACGCTTACACACTGGGAAGCGTATTTTCCATGACACGCACTTTGTGACTAAAAAGCAAAGATATGGCTGTCTGGTAAAGCCAAGAGCTATCTATAAAGCAATTGAAGAGACTCATTTCCAGCTAAGGGAAGTAGGCTTGCACGGTGCATCCTCTTTCTAGTAATCGAGAACTGCTAGACACAGTGAAAACCAAAAGCAGAAACTACCCAACAGCAACAAAAAAACCCCAAAACCACTCTGCTATAATGCACAACCACTGCTGTAGGATGCAAACCAGTACTTTGCTATTACATGTTGACTATGTAACAATTACATTGGAAGGGTTTGGATAAAGTTATCAGATATAAAAGCCATTATGTTTATGTGAAGACAAAGTTCAACATAAGCCCTTTGGTAGTATAGCTGTCAGTGTCTCAAGGTATGCCCTGTATTTCTTCTCTGTTATAAAACTCTGTATGTAACTGAAAGACAAATAAAAAACTCCCAAATCACACGTCATAAAGCTTTAAAGTCTGATCTGCAAACCTAGTAAGAACTAGTGACTGCAAAAATAAGATTTTATGTGTGTCTTCCTTAAATTCCACTCAAGATATTTAACAAAGATACAGGAAGGCTGGAATGCCTACCTATTTGGGACAAGTAGCAAATGGTCTGTGTTTTCAAAACTCTTACTTTTACCTAAAAGAAGAAACTGAGGGAAGTGGCAGGACTAAGGAGAAGTCCCAAGCAGCACTCTGCTCAATAGCAGACAATATGCCAGAAATCAACTAGAAAGGCAAAAACCAGTTTTTAAAACTTTCTTCCACTGCAATTTATTGCAGTGTTGAAGAACTTCCCTAATTTGCCACAATCTTTGCTTAAATTCAAAAGAGGATGTGGTGCAATTCTTCACTCTCCAGGAAAAGGGCTTTAAAATATTTCAAAACAAGTCTTGGACTAAACAGAAATAGATTAAACTTGAGAAAAACTGCATCACTATCAAGTTTCCCTTTAGATGACACGTGCTCATATTTTATACTTCCTTGACTTCTCAAAATGAAGAAAATTTCTGCTATCCAGCAGCAGTCAACAGATTGTACTGGCATTCATCAATTCAACAAGAGTCAGCAGAGGTGGCACTGATTCCCACTGCTTTGAAGTATGTTGTTTTATAAGAGATAACTTTGCCGTCAAATGACTGCAATCAAGCAAAAGCACTGACATTCCCATCTGCAAGGATTCGATGCACTGCATGACTTGAACATCCACACCTTCTTTCAGGTGTTCAACCTGAGTTAAGTTAACTTAATCAGAAACTCTACGTTGTGAAGCTATCCCCATCCCCAAATAAGCTGGAAGCTCCCTTTGGAGAGACACAAACCAGGGAATCCTCTAGGTGGTTGTGAGGAGGCCATGCACATGCTGAGGTGACGAGAGAAGCTCCCTCTGGCACTTCAGCTACTCGCTTAGTTTCAGCTGCATCCACCAACTTATCCCAAGGATGGCCTGAGATATGCAAGTCTCAAACTCCAGCTCAAGGGCTACTGTTTTGTTTCGGGGTTTTTTAAGTGACGTAAATCTTGCCCGTTTCAGGAGATTTAAGAAATACATTATGAAGTGACCGATTAGTGAAACTTTTATTATTAAGAGTTTCTATTCAGGCAAGGGAAGAAAAAAAAAACCACCTTAATCATAAATTAAGATCTATCAAAAGACAGACCATCACCAGTACGTTACCTGTGATGCAGGACTGACAGAAAGCAAATAAGTGCTTTGGTTTTATAAGATTTACTTCAGCAACTATTTACTGCTGTTCATTCACGCTTGAAACTGACTGAAGGAAAACTAATATTTCTAACTAGTTGGTCCTGGTGAGTTGCTAACTAACCTCAGTTTCTTGGTCTTCTGAAGCCATTCATTACTACATTTTACAAGTACATGCCACATATGCTATACACTTCATTGCTTATGGCAACCAATAGTAGTTTTTACATTATTTTCTATAAAGACATCCTCATATTTCTCATGGAAATCATAACAGCTGATAGCTTAGCAAAATTACTTTAAACATTTATCACTTCTTGTCCTAAGACAGCCAAGAAAATAGAACTTAGATTCTCCTGCCATTTCATGTTGTAATCAACTCTAGATTAAACTAATAATATCACATAAGCAGGTGCACTTAGGCCACCAGAGTTAAGTCATTAGAATTAAGTCATTTACATTACTCAATCCATCAATAGCTCCCTCAGACATTGTTGAAACTACAGCAACACTCTGAAGATACTACATAAAAACAGCATTCAAAAGTAGATGGAAAAGTAGCAAGAACTATAATAGACAGAAGACATAAATAAACCATGCAAGTAATCAAATTCGACACGCAAGAGATTGAGTTTTGCTCCTCAAAAGAAACTGAGTGATCAATTTTTCCTCACTCTTTACTTAAATATGGAAAAATGGTAATAAATACATTAGACAGTCATCAGAGAACTGATAAAGTCCCCTAAGTACAAAAAACCCTTCAAAGCATAATCTGTTTTTCAACATGACAGAGAATTGTGGAAATGAAATCCATCCAGGTAAGTGGGAGACATCACTACATGCACCATTGGCTGCTACTTCAGTTTCCAGAAAATGATTGCATGAACTTCTTTGATACTCCAGATGAATATTTACTCAGTTGAATTACAAATAAAAACATTAAAGATAAATATGAATTTTTCAAGGAAATCACATAAACCCCCTTACTGTCAAGCAGAGTTTCCAAATAAAACCTGTTCTTAAAGAAAATCTGACTATAACAGAGGGCCAATACAAACAACAAGGTAGTTTTAAGTGGTTTCAAACAGAGCTACGCTGGCCCCCCAACAACCACCACACTGAATTCCTAGGAGGTAGCAGCAAAATAATGTGTTCTAAGAATATCTAATTTACAATTACAAAGAAATATTTACACCAGGAAATCGCCACCTAAAATGACACTCACTATGCAGCAGAAACAAGACAACTCCGTATGTCTGCGTTTAGACAATAAATCGAGTCAAACCGTAATTTTGAAGTTAATAATAATTTAGCTAATAAATAAATAAAAACTAATTATGAAAAATAAATCCTTAAACACAAGTTACAATCCTTTGTAACATAAGCAGTCCCACTGATCTGATAACTGGTCACAGACATCTTCAGTATCACCTTGAAGCAATAGCTATAGCACCCACACGTGCAGCTGAGTAACACTGTAATCCATTCTGCTGCAAAACTCTTGGCCACTTAGCAGTTTCATAAGTAGAGGACAGAACTGTTATTTGTAGACTGCACTAGTGAAAAATCTCCCTCTCTCCTGACCAAAGATTATTTGGCATGCGAACAGCAATATCTCATTCTCATACTCCAGGGAGTTTTAACCTGCCTCTAGCTAAAAGCTATACAATCTTCAGATTGCAGCAGAGTGTAAAAATCACTCTAATTAAATCAAGTAAGAACTGGTTTGACCAGTGTTACTGATCCCCCAAATAATTAAAATCAGTTAAGAAAAGTCAGGGGTTGGTACTTACCTGCACCTAAACTTGTGCTAATTTTTAAAATAAGTTTTGCAATTGAACCACTAGAAAGCAAACTTCAAGGAAGCTACAAGAAGAACCTGGGCTGTTTTAAGTATAAACTACCACAGAACACAGTTTCAGGGCACTTTAAAAAAAAAAAAAATTCCCCTAGCTTTGCATTTGTTCTAGGATGTAGTGACTGCATCTTAGAGCACGCCAAATTGCATTGCAAACCAGTTGAAGCCTGACCTAAGGCAGCTGCATTTCTGATGTATGTGAACAGAATCTAGTTTGTGTTGTCATGTATACTTATACCTATTTACATCAGTTTTGCTTCTACGCCGTATAATCTACTGTTCACAATTCATAGTTGCGTTCCCATTGTTGGACCCTCGTGGCTCTTCAGGGCCCAGCTGCGTTATCCTGTAACAAACCTCTTAGGGCAGACTGACAGCATAGCAGGTTTCTTTCCAGTCCTGGCAAAGTTAGAGCAAAACAATGGTAATTCTCTGTGTGCCAATATGCTTCATATGCACACTATGCAAATTTAACAGAAGGCAGCATAACAGCACGAGACTTCAGTATATTAGTGCCAAGTCCATTTTGTCACAAAGAGGTGCCCTGAATCTTCTAAACGCCGGGTAAGCTGGGAAGGGGTAGAAAGTGAGTGATTTCTTTTCTCACACAGAGCAGATAATTTCCTGTACTGTGCACAAAGTCTGATTGGTTTCCTGTCAGAATAGCTGGGTCTCTTGAGTCTTTTGATCACTTTCCTCTGGCCCTTCAGAGTTGCTCTGATTAGAGATTGATCCCCATGCTGCTCTTTGATCAGCAGCTCCGGCAGTCCGCAGGTGCAATATATCATCACATTAGCAGGCCACAGCAGTATTAATCTCCCCCTGCTAAATTCACAAGCAGACTGCATATTCTAGTCACTCCCAGAGCACTTGCAGAAGTCTCTGAAACTTTGCTTTCTATTAAAAGATATGACGTAGAATACTTTTATCTCAGGAGTCCCAAGTTCAAAGTTGAGAGAATTGAATTAGCCTTGAATCTGCATTTCTGCTTTATTTCATTACAGTTCAGAGAGTTTTGAGAGCTCCCAGCTTAGCCTTTTGTGTTGGTTTGTGCCCAGGGAGAAAGCTTGTTCTAGCTGACAGGAAAAGTACTAAGTTTTTCAACACAACGCCCCCCCTCCTCCCCCCCCCCGTACATTAAGCACCAGGGTTTCCATGAATGTATGCTAACAGCCTTAAGTTTAGATACCCCACACTAAGTGTGGTTTCATGCAGTATATAACGTTTCAGTTTGTACAATATTCTTTAAAATGACTTCATAATAGCAGATCAAGAGGAAAGGTGCTTAAAAATCTGAATAATGTAAATCATATGGAGTTCAGAGGCTAAGCAAATTACACACCCCGAAGCTGCCCTTGCTGTATGAAAGGAGTCTTTCTGCAGCCCTGCAGAGCCCCAGCCCAAGGGAACTTGCATTTGAGAGTTTTCTAAACATTTCAGGTACACTTGAAAGCTGAA
>VYXH01010214.1:72065-83615 GCA_013397275.1 Burhinus bistriatus
CCCCCCCCCAAGTTATGGTAATTGGCTTCGTGCTTGAAAATCTGATGCTTAGTCAAACATTTCATGTGAAGCATGCCCTTGATACTGGGAACTCAAAGGAGGGAGAGGAGGTTTTAAAAAGGCTCTGGATGCAGATTATTTTCCCCTTGACAGACCTTGCTGTTTCAGCTGCCCTGAAACGAGACCTCTGGCATTTACACAAAGAGATGGGAACGGGTCTGACTTTTTACAGCTATCCCTCTCTTGCTGGAATGCTGTGCGGTACTGGGTGAGGTGGTATCCGTGAAGCAGGCAAGACTGGGTTTCTTTTTTGCTGTTTCAGCAGAAATCAGAACTGAATTTATGGCAAGGAGTATCTCCCCCGTGAATGCCAGTGAGGACTAAAAGGGGCTGATTTTATTCAGTGCTCATTAAGACGATGCTGTGTTCAAGCTTCTCTGCTCAAGCTGGCATTTCTAGTTTGCTTGGAAGAGGGTTTGAACCATGACTCCGTGATGGCTCTGGGTAACAACACCTAACGCATGCTGGATACCAGGAGGGTAAAAGAAGCAGTAGGGAAGACAGTTGTTTTTCTCTTGACTGAGAAGTTTTGGGAGAGTTTTTTTAATGGTGACTTCAGCCCCCATAGCTCTGAGGCGGCTTTGGGGACGGATGGAAAGACCTGAATAGCCATGGTCTCACTCACTGTCTGTGCAAGATACACGAGAGAGAAACTGAGTCTGCACAGCAGGAGTCTTGAGCACACGCTATATGCATTTCTCATCCTCTGACCCAGCTCTTTCTACTGTTTCTTCGCCTCAGCCAAAGTAACCCTTGAGACAGTGATAAACATCCCCTCTGTTCCTAATAAGTGACATATTTCTAGTAGCAACTGAAAGCTGTCCAGCCAAGCTGGGCTGACTTCTGAAAGGCAGACTTGGAGCATACCGTAAATAGCAACCCTTCCCTTACAGACTGTGGAGAAAGAAATGTACTGCACAAAGCAGACTATGTAGTTACTTTTATTATTGTTACCTTTTTTGTTTTGTTTTGTTTTCACTGTTTTTATTTTAAAACGGAAATAAAAATAACATGTACTGCTTTCCAGGTCTTCTACCATGATGATTACAAGCGGTGGGTTTTTTTAATCAAATAAATGAAGTATTGGCACTGTACCTTCATTGCCTGAGGATTTTGTGGGATTCTTTCTATTTTGGGGAATTGATGGCAAGTTCCCTCCGAAAAAACATGGACCTAACGTCTCACACTGTGTACATGAAAAGTAAAGCATCCAACATCTCTAATAACNCCTCTGCTCGCGGCCAAATGGCGGCGCAACAGGTGCTGGGGCGGCGGGAACCTCCCCGCCGGGGGCAGAGGTGGCCCTCGTCCCGCCGCCCTAGCCCCCGGCTGCCTCATGAAGGGGGCTCCCTACTNGACTGAGAAGTTTTGGGAGAGTTTTTTTAATGGTGACTTCAGCCCCCATAGCTCTGAGGTGGCTTTGGGGACGGATGGGAAGACCTGAATAGCCATGGTCTCACTCACTGTCTGTGCAAGATACACGAGAGAGAAACTGAGTCTGCACAGCAGGAGTCTTGAGCACACGCTATATGCATTTCTCATCCTCTGACCCAGCTCTTTCTACTGTTTCTTCGCCTCAGCCAAAGTAACCCTTGAGACAGTGATAAACATCCCCTCTGTTCCTAATAAGTGACATATTTCTAGTAGCAACTGAAAGCTGTCCAGCCAAGCTGGGCTGACTTCTGAAAGGCAGACTTGGAGCATACCGTAAATAGCAACCCTTCCCTTACAGACTGTGGAGAAAGAAATGTACTGCACAAAGCAGACTATGTAGTTACTTTTATTATTGTTACCTTTTTTGTTTTGTTTTGTTTTCACTGTTTTTATTTTAAAACGGAAATAAAAATAACATGTACTGCTTTCCAGGTCTTCTACCATGATGATTACAAGCGGTGGGTTTTTTTAATCAAATAAATGAAGTATTGGCACTGTACCTTCATTGCCTGAGGATTTTGTGGGATTCTTTCTATTTTGGGGAATTGATGGCAAGTTCCCTCCGAAAAAACATGGACCTAACGTCTCACACTGTGTACATGAAAAGTAAAGCATCCAACATCTCTAATAACTTTGAAAATGTAGGCTGTATCAGACGAGTGTTTCATTTGGCACCCTGGCTCTGACTTTTCAAAGGAAAATGCAAGAACCCGCATAGTGGATGAATATGGAATAACACTGCCTGGGGAGGAAGATGTCATTCTAAACCTCCTGCAATTAAAGATCAGGGTACATTTTTGATCATTAAGGCTCTACTTCTTTTAAAAAATGCTTTTGTTGTTAATCCCAACAAAAATATTGTGTGGTAATCCTTATTCTTATAAATGTCCAATCTTCTCTGAAATTCACGCTAAGCATTTATCGCCAGCTATCTATGTTTATTTTTAATGTTACCGCTCTCCAGTTTCATCAGGTATATTTGTGTGTTTCAATTATGAAAATAGGTAAATACAAATTATTTGACTCCTCTACCCTATTCATTTCATGTGTTATCCTTTCCCAGCTAGACATTTTTACTACATTTTTCATCTGAATATCTTTATACCTCTAAGCTTTTCAGAGTCACATCCATTTTTGTTACGTTTTATTTGGGGTGGGACAACCAGAACATGACATTCCAAGTGAAGGCCTAATTTTAACATATATAGTGAAGATAAAACATTTTATTGTACATAGTATTTCTTATGCATATCTTTATCTTTTTGTTGGATCTACTTATACAGTGATCCACAGAAGTATTGACATTAAAAAAATATTCTGACTGGTTAGACAATTACAACAAACAAATGTATGTGTATTCAGATACATTCCTGGCGGTGCACATTGCTGATGCATCTAAGAGTTCTGGTGACTGCAGTGCTCAGTACAGATTTCTT
Source organism: Burhinus bistriatus (assembly GCA_013397275.1). Taxonomy (NCBI): domain Eukaryota; kingdom Metazoa; phylum Chordata; class Aves; order Charadriiformes; family Burhinidae; genus Burhinus; species Burhinus bistriatus. The sequence continues at coordinate 74,996 of VYXH01010214.1, forward strand.
TGGATATCATTAGACTCATCTGTCTTTTGCTACCACAATGTCCACATTCTTTTTTACATCCATAATAAATATTTTAAACTACACCAAAGCTTTGTATTCCTAACTTTTCTCCATGCTGAGAGTTGCACTTCAGTCTTTGTCTTTTGTACCAGTCACCATGCCATATCTCATCTTGCAACTACTTAGTTTACACTATGTAGTCTTTTTGATGGTGTATCAAAGACAATATTTTTCCCAAAGGTTTTGTAATATACTCTATAAAATTGTGTACCGAGTATTTTTTAATTTCAATATTGCAACAGACATTTCTTCATTAATTGCCATCTACAAATAGTTTGACATGCAGACTTTGCTCTGTAGAATAGCAATGCTGATTTTACACATTTTCAGATTGTTTTATGACTCTGTTTTTTCCATCATCCTCATTTAGAACTTTTTGAAGCAGTTTTTCTTGTACTTGAATAAAATTTGAATTATCTGGATTATGCCACAGGAATTCATTTTGTACCAGTTCCAGAAATAATGTTATTGTGACCTACACACTAGAGAAGGCAACGGAAGTTTGGCCTGTTAGGACTCCAGAGACTTACTGTGGTGGTGTATAGGCTTTGTACTCCTGAACAATAAATATCCTTGAAATGAACAAGCTTTCTCTGTGATTATTGTTAACTTAAAGAGTTATCATTAAAATACACAATCTTCACAAACTTACATCAATAAAAAGAATTCCCTGCATCAAAGTCAAAATAATATCATCACAGCACTAACAGAGGTGGATGGTTTATACACATTCTACCCCTTGTTCCTTCACCACTTCACAACAACAAAGATTCCCCGCAGTTAATTGTAGAAATGGGCTGGAAGTGGAAAGATGCGTAGGTGTCCACAGACTGCACTTTATGATTTGAACTGATAACAAGAGAACACAACTGACTTCAGGGGGCTTTAGGTATCTCAAGCAAGTTCTGCAAGGAAGCATTCTATTTTCTTTTCCTATGTGCTGTCTTCAGAAAGACCTTACATAGAATCTTAGAATGGTTTAGGTTGGAAGGGATCTTAAAGATCATCTAGTTCCAACCCCCTCGCCATGGGCAAGGACACCTCCTACTAGTCCAGATTGCTCAAAGCCCCATCCAACCTGGCCTTGAACACTTCCAGGGATGGGGCATCCACAAATTCCCTGGCCAACCTCTTCCAGTGCCTCACCACCCTCACAGTAAAGAATTTCTTCCTGACATTTAATCTAAATCTACCCTCTTCCAGTTTGAAGCCATTGCCCCTCATCCTATCACTCCATGCCCATGCAAAAAGTCCCTCTCCAGCTTTCTTGTAGGTGCCCTTCAGATACTGAAAGGCTGCTATAAGGTCTCCCCGCAGCCTTCTCTTCTCCAGGCTGAACAAGCCCAACTCGCTCAGCCTGTCCTCATACCAGAGGTGCTCTAGCCCTCTGATCATCTTCATGGTCCTCCTCTGGACCTGCTGCAACAGGTCCGTGTCTTTCTTGTGCTGAGGACTCCAAAGATGGATGCGGTATTCCAGGTGGGGTCTCACGAGAGCGGAGGGGCAGAATCCCCTCCCTCAGCCTGCTGGCAATGCTTCTTTTGATGCAGCCCAGGATACAGTTGGCCTTCTGGGCTGTGAGCGCACATTGCTGGCTCATGTTGAGCTTCTCATCCACCGACACCCCCAAGTCCCTCTCCTCAGGGCTGTTCTCAATCCATTCTCTGCACAGCCTGTATTATTTGTGCTTGAGATTGCCCTGACCCATGTGCAGGACCTTGCATTTGGCCTGGTTGAACTTCATGAGGTTTGCACGGGCCCACCTCTCAAGCCTGTCCAGGTCCCTCTGGATGGCATCCCTTCCCTCCAGTGTGTCAACCGCTCCACACAGCTTGGTGTCGTTGGCAAACTTGCTGAGGGTGCACTCAATCCCACTGTCCATGTCACCAACAAAGATATTAAATAGTACCGGTCCCAGTACTGACCCCTGAGGAACGCCACTCGGCACTCGTTTCCACTTTGATATCAAGCCTTTGACCGCAACCCTTTTCCCCCCTCATAAGGTATGCTACAAGATAAGCATTTCTCCCCTGAGGAGCAATAAGGTGAGGAGTACAATATTTTGGGGAAAAATAGGAAATGGCTGAGATATAAACCCATTTTTAGGCATGATGTATGACCAAAGAGAAATGCTTCTGGAGATGTGTAGCTCCACAAACGCAATTACTTCTATCGAATTCATGCCTCACAAGAGTTAGAGCGAGGCATTTATGTAACTTTGCAAGATTAGGACCCAGTGTTAGGAAGAACAGATTGTTTCCCTGGTTTCCCTATGGCTTCTTTCACTTCCTATTATCAATGGGGAAAAAATGGAATTAATACCTATATACTTGTATATTCCAGCATATTCTGAATGTACCTGTATAATCCTTCTGAGATCATATTAAAGAAAGAAAAGTATTTTGCAAAGCTTAGTATGTAATTCAAAACTAATAAATATCTGCTCATCCAGACACATAGGCAAATGTCTGCTTTTGTGTAAGGTTCTGTTGATTTCAGTGTAGTTACATATGAATTGGTTGCTGGTATGACACGGTTGAGGTTTAAATGCTGGTTTATGTTCACACCGTGGAGTTATTTTTAATTATGCAAAGAATTCTTAAGCAGTTATTAAATGTTACATTTTTACAAAATCTTTTATGGATGAGTGATAAATATGAAAACAGAAATTGCCGTAGAAACACTAATTGTCCTTAGAAAAGCAGCAATATGATATTCTGCTTTCATGATCACTGAGCAATAGAAAAAGAGACATTTCTACAAATAAACATGACTCTTGTAATCTTACTAATGTGAGGTGAAGAGGCTGCATATGGAATTGCACAGAAAATAATTTCTGCATTAGAAAGTACTCTTGTAAATGGGGTAATGCTAAATTTTAGTATTACAGCCTTGTCCATTCATATTGAATTTGTAAACAAGTTGAAGATTTGTGGTCCTGTTTCTATGCTACATTCAAAAATATAATGGGGAAAAAGAGTGAATTCCAAAAAGGCTTCAATTATGTTGATGTTTGTACAGTGTGGGCTGCTCAGACACAACCAGACAAGAAGCAGCTCTGAATGTACTTTGGTCACTTGGGTCACAACTCTAAATGAAGTGCCATTACTATTTTGCAAATCCTAAAATGAGACTTGGGACTTATAAATACACCTAAGGATAAGCATTTGAACACAGACCTCTAAGGATATCGATGTTGTTCTGCTCAGCATTGCGTAGCTTAAACAATAATTTTTCAAATTGTCTCAAACATTTGAGAGCCGAAGTCCTTATTGTACTTTGGTGTGATTTCCACTTACAAGCATTGCTATAGAGCCATCACAATTAATAATTCCAATTATTTTATCAACCACATACATGTACATAGTCCAAGCTACATGCCAATGCAACATTGCTTTAGGTAGGCTGTGGGAGCTACAACAGGAGACAAGGAAGGAGGCCCACTAGAGGTCTCCCAGCTGTTTGCAAGAATGCTACCCACTTCGGGCACCTGCTAGCTCATTTGGGTCTTGATGGGCTTCCAAAGTCAACATGTAAAAGGTGGAATGTAGCTAAGTCACTTAGGCCCTGTAACATGTTTGCTGAACTTAAGTGTGGACTATGCTGAGGCCTGAGAGGGCGGCAGTAGCCAGTCTTGAAATTGGTGTTTTCCCATGGGGTACGTAGGAGTGTTCTGGGTATGTGGGTACTCTCTCAAGACATCCACTTTCTTCTCCTGTATGCTTTCAGAGTAGAACGCTCCTATGATCTCATGCCCCAGTTCAGATGCCCCTCTGCATTCAAACGCTATATGCTTTTAAGAACATCCTTGAGTAGGTGCATGAAGGACTGTGCCCAGATGACGGGCTTGCTCAGGTACATCTGAATGTTTGCTTATTTATGATTGTGTGTGCAATGACTTTGCTTATGTCAGAAGCTAGATAAGCTTTCTGTATGCTCTTTAATCAGATTACAGCAATTATTGATCAATAACGTCTTAGGTTCTATCAGCATGTATGAAATCCTGTCAAGATCACAACTGAAGATGGCATAAGATGTCTCTGTCAGCTCTAAGTAACTATTGAATTCTGAATCACTCTTGAGTTTGGTCTTCCTGCCTCTCTCCCTTTCACTGAGCAGTGCAATATATAGGTTTGCAATCAGAATACAAATTTTGGTTAGTATTTCCAAGCGTTAGTAGCTGCTATTCCAAAAAACAGTATGTATCACATAGTTATAAAGTTGGATAGCTGTATCCAGATTCAATAAAATTAAGGGTAAACTGTATTATTCAAAACACATACATACAAACAGATTATTTCATACACTGGTAAAAAACATTTATAGCATTACAAGATTATTTTTTTTCATTTTCATACTGAAATATTTCTAAGATATTTTTATATGAATATTCTAATGGCTTTGAAACTGCTCTTCAGAGAAATGAAGCTCAGCTGAAGGTATTTATGGGATGGCAGCATAATTTTGCTACCAATATTTGCAATGTACCTAGCAGTTAACAGTCTAAATGCAGACTGTCTATCAAATAGAGATACTAAGATCAGTCACATTAGCTATCTGAGTGGAATGTTTACATCTATTGAGTCTGGATTAGAAAAATAACACTGACTGATTTATTTGGATGTCATAAGTATATTATGTTTACAAGATGATATTATTGATACTAAGAACTTTGGCTCATAAGTATGTTTAACTGAACTAGATTTCTTTATATACATGTGGCATTTCAGCTTTAGCCTTCTGGTACCCCAGTCCACACAGAGCAGGAGTAATGCTGAGACAATTACACAGCTATGAGCCTTCATTTAAGTTCAAATTCAGCAAAAGAGAACCGGAATCATACTGACAGAGCCAATCTCCAAAGACCATTGTCTTCAGGCTAAACTGAGATCACAGTTTAATTGGTTAATGAAAATCATCTAAGAAGATATTGCAAGCAAGTCCAAAGGTTAGAGGAATGTCAGAAATCTAACAGGAGCAAAGGAGCAATCAGGAACTGAAGAGCAGACACAACCACCCAGGAACAATGAGGTGCTGGAGCAAATGTGCTTCTACTATGTGCAGAGTACCTGTCCCCTCTAAACTTGACTTACTGTGTTACATTCCTCTCATTTGTCCCTGTTCTGTCTCTTCCCTAGTCTTCCTCTCTTTCACCTCTTCCCTTTCACCTTTCTCAATTAATTAGTTACCACTGCTACTGCACTAATTATTTAATTAAAGTCTTGGCCTTCTAATCTTATCTCTCCACACTCAATTTAAGTACTAGCTTTCCTAATCTACCTCCTTGCCTTCATAACTGGTACCCTGATACTCCTTAGCATTCAGATTTTTCTCCTTTTTGTACTTTGCCCTGTCTTATTTCTCACCAGTCTCCAGTCCCGATTTGTTTACCATGGCAATGTTTTCTCCCATTAGCATCTACAGAATGGAACTTTCCCACAACGTTACTCAGGCTTTCATTGCACTGATTAGTTTGACAAAGACTACAGAAGAAAATCAGTGGAGTGAAACAGTTGATGCTACAGACCCAGCATCTACACTATGGATGTGCTGCAGGAGATCTTTCAGTGTACTTCCATAAGAAAGTTCATATTCTCCAAGACAACTATAAGATGAATATCAATGGTAACAGATGTGCTTCAAAAGCGTTTCTCTCATCCAAACTAAAACCCTAATGTAAACATACCCACTTTCTTGCCTTCCACATCAATTATGACATTTTCCCCAGATCTTTCTTATTTTAATCTACAGTAAGTACATATTCTTATTGACAAAATCTGTCTACCTCTGAATGAGGCAGCTTCCCTGTTCCACATTGCATGGAGTCAACTGGAGAGAATGTATGCTAACTATTCAGCCCAATCTAGGCTTGGCATCATCTACAGAAGCACACCAATGTTTTATTCTGGACATCTGGAGCTTTCCCAGAGAAGAGATGACAAGCTTCCAAGAACTGATCTGTAAAATGTAAGACTTTACTGATCACGTGCAAACTGTAATTTTCCAAGTTTCTTAAATTTGAGTAATTTTTGTAAAAAAAAAGCAGCAGGCACATGTTTGACAAAATAGTTATGAATTTATAAAACCTGGACTCAGTAGAAACTTGAAAAAAACCTTTAACATAATTTGCCTCATTCACAGAACTATCTGCATTATTTTGGCAGAAATAAGGTTCAAGATGAAATATGGAGGCTTTCATCCCGTGTGTTTTTCCAAACTCAGAAATAGGAAAAGCCTTTTAAAATATCAGGTCAGCTTAGTAGATGACGACATTTCTAATATTTTTATAATTTTTAAACAGATCTCATTTAATCCCTTCATTCATTAATACATTTCAAAAGCAGGTATAGATTCTACAGGGATTTTTTAATGACAAAAAATGCTATTGCCAAGGGCTTAGGAGCTCAATTCTACTAAATTCCTTCTACCCCTTCCTACGTAAATATAGGTAGAATTTCTGCAGATTATAAATATATTGGAGTATTCTGAGATACTGAAGAGCACTTAAAGTTTTAGTTAGATATTCACTAGCTACCCTGCATAAAAACGTAGACAAAAGCCTACTTTAGTATTAATATTTCAAATCATACATTAGTTTTTATATCTGGAAATCCAGGTAATACTGCAGAAAAAACTTAAGGGAATCAAGGACTGCCAGTTGGACAAGAGTATAAAGAATGTACGAATGATAGATTATTCATACTAGTAAATTCTCATTGTTATTTCCTTGCCAATCCACTGAATGGAAATATACTACAAAGGAAAATGATTTTAAAGCTTTTTCCAGTAATTCTTCAAAGCTATCCCGCTATTAATCACTGGAGTTCACGTCATCCAGTTAAGAATGCACAATATTCCAAAGTATTGCCAACATTTTTCTTTATTGATCAAACACTGGCATTGAATCACAGTATCTCATTCCCACAGCACTGTGAAAAAGTAAGAACCTCAGCTTCACTACCGTCTGGATCACAGATCATCCCATAAAATGTGTTCAGGTTGACAGTAAGTACTTATTTCATATCATGTTTCTGATACTGTTATATGTTGTGCCCTGTCACAAACCATTTTGAAAAGAATACCACTCCGTTAATGTTCAAATTTATAAAAAATACTATTTTCTTCTTAGACAATAACCTGCGTCTAGTTAGGTATTTAGAGTGGATTTGTAGACATAAACAGTGATACTGTCATTCCCTAGTGCTCCCTCAGCATGCTGGTTACTGTCAGTATCCTGCAATTTAACCAGGAGCTGAATGTGCTGAAGTTGTCAGCATCTTTTTGGGTGGAACTCAGTACCTCACAGGATTAGGCTTCCATTCAGAAAGCATGTCAGCAATGCCCAGAATGAATTGTGTGAGTAGGGGTGGACCTGAAGAAGCCCTTAATCAGTGCAAAAATATGAATGTTATTACAAGGACATATTTTGAAAGTGTAAATCAGTTTTGAGATGATAGTTCTTAATCTACACAAAGGGTGCTAATCTAAATGGATTTGTAGGATCAGATTCCTAATCCTGCCCACTACAGTGTTGGATGAGAGCCTAAAAACTCTTCTGCACGAGGAGTCCTATCACACACATAGAATGAGTAAGCCTGTTCATGCCTAAATAAAGCAAATATGACTTGATCCTCTGTAGCTCAGCACATTTCTGCTCAATCCTGTGAATCACTGCACTGAGTGATGTTAATTCCATTGTATTCATTAAAAAATCAAAAACAAAGCTAAGAAAGAGTGCTCAGTCCTTCATGTAATTGGAAATTAATGAGAAAGATAGTTCGACAGTGGGTTCTCTGCGTTCAATTCAACTGTCCTGTTTACAGCCTGATGAATGGATTTTGATCTTTTTTGATGAAGGAAATAATGAAAGCTCTATTTTCAGTCCCACACCTGGTCATGACCCACTAAGTCACAGTAAAGCAGAACGATCATTCTGAGAGCTGAGTAAAGCTATAGAAGCTGAGTTACTGCCTTTTTTGTTGCCCAGTTTGTATCTCCCTCCTTGTTGTTCAGGACTCACACATCTCTATTATTTTTCACCCATCTTCTTATTAACTGCATGCTTGTGTAGTTATTACTACCTACAAAAATATTTTTTCCTATAAACTTATTTGTAATGTTTTGTACATTTCGAGAAGAAAAGTTTTGTGTGCTGTAAGTTTTAACAAGTGATTATAGTAATAGTTGGATGGATGGTCACACTCAAAGAGTTGTGGACAACGGGCTGATGTCCAACTGGTGAGCAGTGATGAGTGGTGTTCCTCAGGGGTCAGTACTGGGACCAGTACTATTTAATATCTTTACTGGCGACATGGACAGTGGGATTGAGTGCACCCACAGCAAGTTTGTCAATGACACCAAGCTGCGTGGAGCGGTTGACACACTGGAGGGAAGGGATGCCATCCAGAGGGACCTGGACAGGCTTGAGAGGTGGGCCCGTGCAAACCTCATGAAGTTCAACCAGGCCAAATGCAAGGTCCTGCACATGGGTCAGGGCAATCTCAAGCACAAATAATACAGGCTGTGCAGAGAATGGATTGAGAACAGCCCTGAGGAGAGG